>JAUPMV010000068.1:0-253312 GCA_030848855.1 Branchinecta sandiegonensis | reverse complement strand
TCAGTCTTTCCACTATAGTCTGTCCACTTTAGTCTTTCCACTTTAGTCTTTCCACTATAGTCTCCACTTTATTCTGTCCACTACAGTCTTTCCACTATAGTCTTTCCACTATAGTCTGTCCACTTTAGTCTTTCCACTTTAGTCTTTCCACTTTAGTCTGTCCACTTTAGTCTTTCCACTATAGTCTGTCCAGTTTAGTCTTTCCACTTTAGTCTTTCCGCTTTAGTCTGTCCAGTTAGTCTTTCCACTATAGTCTTTCCACTATAGTCTGTCCACTTTAGTCTTTCCACTTTAGTCTTTCCACTTTAGTCTGTCCACTACAGTCTTTCCACTATAGTCTTTCCACTATAGTCTGTCGACTTTAGTCTTTCCACTTTAGTCTTTCCACTATAGTCTCCACTTTATTCTGTCCACTACAGTCTTTCCACTATAGTCTTTCCACTATAGTCTGTCCACTTTAGTCTTTCCACTTTAGTTTTTCCACTTTAGTCTGTCCACTTCAGTATTTCCACTATAGTGTGTCAAGTTTAGTCTGTCCACTTTAGTCTTTCCACTATAGCCTGTCCAGTTTAGTCTTTCCACTTTAGTCTTTCCGCTTTAGTCTGTCCAGTTAGTCTTTTCACTATAGTCTTTCCACTATAGTCTGTCCACTTTAGTCTTTCCACTTTAGTCTTTCCACTTTATTCTGTCCACTACAGTCTTTCCACTATAGTCTTTCCACTATAGTCTGTCGACTTTAGTCTTTCCACTTTAGTCTTTCCACTATAGTCTCCACTTTATTCTGTCCACTACAGTCTTTCCACTTTAGTCTTTCCACTATTCTCTGTCAACTTTAGTCTTTCCACTATAGTCTGTCCACTTTAGTCTTTCCACTTTAGTTTTTCCACTTTAGTCTGTCCACTTCAGTCTTTCCACTATAGTGTGTCAAGTTTAGTCTTTCCACTTTAGTCTTTCCACTATAGTCTCCACTTTATTCTGTCCACTACAGTCTTTCCACTATAGTCTTTCCACTATAGTCTGTCCACTTTAGTCTGTCCACTTTAGTCTTTCCACTATAGTCTATCCACTTTAGTCTTTCCACTTTAGTCTTTCCACTTTATTCTGTCCACTTCAGTGTGTACACTTTAGTCTGTCCACTTTAGTCTTTCCACTATAGTCTGTCCACTTTAGTCTTTCCACTTTAGTCTTTCCACTTTATTCTGTCCACTTCAGTGTGTACACTTTAGTCTGTCCACTGAGTCTTTCCACTTCAGTCTTTCCACCATAGTCTGTCCACTTCAGTTTTTCCACTATAGTCTCCACTTTATTCTGTCCACTACAGTCTTCCACTTTAGTCTTTCCAATAATCTCTGTCCACTTTAGTTTTACCACTTTAGTCTTTCCACTATAGTCTCCACTTTATTCTGTCCACTACAGTCTTTCCACTATAGTCTTTCCACTATAGTCTGTCCAATTTAGTCTTTCCACTTTAGTCTTTCCACTTTATTCTGTCCACTACAGTCTTTCCACTATAGTCTTTCCACTATAGTCTGTCGACTTTAGTCTTTCCACTTTAGTCTTTCCACTATAGTCTCCACTTTATTCTGTCCACTACAGTTTTTCCACTTTAGTCTTTCCACTATTCTCTGTCAACTTTAGTCTTTCCACTATAGTCTTTCCACTATAGTCTGTCCACTTTAGTCTTTCCACTTTAGTCTTTCCACTTTAGTCTGTCCACTTTAGTCTTTCCACTATAGTCTGTCCAGTTTAGTCTTTCCACTTTAGTCTTTCCGCTTTAGTCTGTCCAGTTAGTCTTTCCACTATAGTCTTTCCACTATAGTCTGTCCACTTTAGTCTTTCCACTTTAGTCTTTCCACTTTAGTCTGTCCACTACAGTCTTTCCACTATAGTCTTTCCACTATAGTCTGTCCACTTTGGTCTTTCCACTATTCTCTGTCAACTTTAGTCTTACCACTATAGTCTCCACTTTATTCTGTCCACTACAGTCTTTCCACTATAGTCTTTCCACTATAGTCTGTCCACTTTAGTCTTTCCACTTTAGTTTTTCCACTTTAGTCTGTCCACTTCAGTCTTTCCACTATAGTGTGTCAAGTTTAGTCTTTCCACTTTAGTCTTTCCACTATAGTCTCCACTTTATTCTGTCCACTACAGTCTTTCCACTATAGTCTTTCCACTATAGTCTGTCCACTTTAGTCTGTCCACTTTAGTCTTTCCACTATAGTCTATCCACTTTAGTCTTTCCACTTTAGTCTTTCCACTTTATTCTGTCCACTTCAGTGTGTACACTTTAGTCTGTCCACTTTAGTCTTTCCACTATAGTCTGTCCACTTTAGTCTTTCCACTTTAGTCTTTCCACTTTATTCTGTCCACTTCAGTCTTTCCACTATAGTGTGTCAAGTTTAGTCTTTCCACTATAGTCTCCACTTTATTCTGTCCACTACAGTCTTTCCACTATAGTCTTTCCACTATAGTCTGTCCACTTTAGTCTGTCCACTTCAGTCTTTCCACCATAGTCTGTCCACTTCAGTTTTTCCACTATAGTCTCCACTTTATTCTGTCCACTACAGTCTTCCACTTTAGTCTTTCCAATAATTTCTGTCCACTTTAGTTTTACCACTTTAGTCTTTCCACTATAGTCTCCACTTTATTCTGTCCACTACAGTCTTTCCACTATTTTCTTTCCACTATAGTCTGTCCACTTTAGTCTTTCCACTATTCTCTGTCCACTTTAGTCTTTCCACTATAGTCTCCACTTTATTCTGTCCACTACAGTCTTTCCACTATAGTCTTTCCACTATAGTCTGTGCACTTTAGTCTTTCCACTTTAGTTTTTCCACTTTAGTCTTTCCACTATAGTCCGTCCACTTTAGTCTTTCCACTAGTCTCTGTCCACTTTAGTCTTTCCACTATAGTCTCCACTTTATTCTGTCCACTACAGTCTTTCCACTATAGTCTTTCCACTATAGTCTATCCACTTTAGTCTTTCCACTATTCTCTGAACACTTTAGTCTTTCCACTATAGTCTCCACTTTATTTTGTCCACTACAGTCTTTCCACTATAGTCTTTCCACTATAGTCTGTCGACTTTAGTCTTTCCACTTTAGTCTTTCCACTAGAGTCTCCACTTTATTCTGTCCACTACAGTCTTTCCACTTTAGTCTTTCCACTATTCTCTGTCAACTTTAGTCTTTCCACTTTAGTCTTTCCACTATAGTCTCCACTTTATTCTGTCCACTTTAGTCTTTCCACTATAGTATCCACTTTATTCTGTCCACTACAGTCTTTCCACTATAGTCTTTCCACTAAAGTCTATCCACTTTAGTCTTTCCACTATTCTCTGTCCACTTTAGTCTTTCCACTATAGTATCCACTTTATTCTGTCCACTACAGTCTTTCCACTATAGTCTTTACAATATTGTCTGTCCACTTCAGTCTTTCTACTATAGTCTGTCCACTTTAGTCTTTCCACTTTAGTCTTTCCACTATAGTCTCCACTTTATTCTGTCCACTACAGTCTTTCCACTATAGTCTTTCCACTATAGTCTGTCCACTTTAGTCTTTCCACTATAGTCTGTCCAGTTTAGTCTTTCCACTTTAGTCTTTCCGCTTTAGTCTGTCCAGTTAGTCTTTCCACTATAGTCTTTCCACTATAGTCTGTCCACTTTAGTCTTTCCACTATAGTCTGTCCACTTTAGTCTTTCCACTTTAGTCTTTCCGCTTTAGTCTGTCCACTTAGTCTTTCCACTAGAGTCTGTCCACTTTAGTCTGTCCACATTAGTCTTTCCACTATAGTCTCCACTTTATTCTGTCCACTACAGTCTTTCCACTATAGTCTTTCCACTATAGTCTGTCCACTTCAGTCTTTCCACTATAGTCTGTCCACTTTAGTCTTTCCACTTTAGTCTTCCCACTATAGTCTCCACTTTATGCTGTCCACTACAGTCTTTCCACTATAGTCTTTCCACTATAGTCTGTCCACTTATCTAGTCTTTCCACTTTAGTTTTTTCCACTTTAGTCTGTCCACTTTAGTCTTTCCACTATAGTCTATCCACTTTAGTCTTTCCACTTTAGTCTTTCCACTTTATTCTGTCCACTTCAGTGTGTACACTTTAGTCTGTCCACTCAGTCTTTCCACTTCAGTCTTTCCAATATAGTCTGTCCACTTTAGTCTTTCCACTTTAGTCTTTCCACTATAGTCTCCACTTTATTCTGTCCACCACAGTCTTTCCAATTTAGTCTTTCCACTATTCTCTGGTCTTTCCACTATTCTCTGTCAACTTTAGTCTTTCCACTATAGTCTCCACTTTATTCTGTCCACTACAGTCTTTCCACTATAGGATTTCCACTATAGTCTGTCCACTTTAGTCTTTCCACTTTAGTTTTTCCACTTTAGTCTGTCCACTTCAGTCTTTCCACTATAGTCTGTCAAGTTTAGTTTTCCCACTTTAGTCTTTCCACTATAGTCTCCACTTTATTCTGTCCACTACAGTCTTTCCACTATAGTCTTTCCACTAAAGTCTATCCACTTTAGTCTTTCCACTATTCTCTGTCCACTTTAGTCTTTCCACTATAGTCTCCACTTTATTCTGTCCACTACAGTCTTTCCACTGTAGTCTTTCCACTATAGTCTGTCGACTTTAGTCTTTCCACTTTAGTCTTTCCACTATAGTCTCCACTTTATTCTGTCCACTACAGTCTTTCCACTTTAGTCTTTCCACTATTCTCTGTCAACTTTAGTCTTTCCACTTTAGTCTTTCCACTATAGTCTCCACTTTATTCTGTCCACTACAGTCTTTCCACTATAGTCTTTCCACTATAGTCTGTCCACTTTAGTCTTTCCACTATTCTCTGTCAACTTTAGTCTTACCACTATAGTCTCCACTTTATTCTGTCCACTACAGTCTTTCCACTATAGTCTTTCCTCTATAGTCTGTCCACTTTAGTCTTTCCACTTTAGTTTTTCCACTTTAGTCTGTCCACTTCAGTCTTTCCACTATAGTGTGTCAAGTTTAGTCTTTCCACTTTAGTCTTTCCACTATAGTCTCCACTTTATTCTGTCCACTACAGTCTTTCCACTAAAGTCTATCCACTGTAGTCTTTCCACTATTCTCTGTCCACTTTAGTCTTTCCACTATAGTCTCCACTTTATTCTGTCCACTACAGTGTTTACACTATAGTCTGTCCACTATAGTCTGTCCACTTTAGTCTTTCCACTTTAGTCTTTCCACTTTAGTCTGTCCACTTTAGTCTTTCCACTATAGTCTGTCCACTTTAGTCTTTCCACTTTAGTCTTTCCGCTTTAGTCTGTCCACTTAGTCTTTCCACTAGAGTCTGTCCACTTTAGTCTGTCCACTTTATTCTTTCCACTATAGTCTCCACTTTATTCTGTCCACTACAGTCTTTCCACTATAGTCTTTCCACTAAAGTCTTTCCACTATAGTCTTTCCACTAAAGTCTATCCACTTTAGTCTTTCAACTATAATCTCCACTTTATTTTGTCAACTACAGTCTTTCCACTATAGTCTTTCCACTATAGTCTGTCGACCTTAGTCTTTCCACTTTAGTCTTTCCACTATAGTCTCCACTTTATTCTGTCCACTACAGTCTTTCCACTTTAGTCTTTCCACTATAGTCTCCACTTTATTCTGTCCACTACAGTCTTTCCACTTTAGTCTTTCCACTATTCTCTGTCAACTTTAGTCTTTCCACTTTAGTCTTTCCACTATAGTCTCCACTTTATTCTGTCCACTACAGTCTTTCCACTATAGTCTTTCCACTATAGTCTGTCCACTTTAGTCTTTCCACTATTCTCTGTCAACTTTAGTCTTTCCACTATAGTCTCCACTTTATTCTGTCCACTACAGTCTTTCCACTATAGTCTTTCCACTCTAGTCTGTCCACTTTAGTCTATCCACTTTAGTCTTTCCACTATTCTCTGTCCACTTTAGTCTTTCCACTATAGTCTCCACTTTATTCTGTCCAGTACAGTCTTTCCACTATAGTCTTTCCACTATAGTCTGTCGACTTTAGTCTTTCCACTTTAGTCTTTCCACTATAGTCTCCACTTTATTCTGTCCACTACAGTCTTTCCACTTTAGTCTTTCCACTATTCTCTGTCAACTTTAGTCTTTCCACTATAGTCTCCACTTTATTCTGTCCACTAAAGTCTTTCCACTATAGTCTTTCCACTATAGTCTGTCCACTTTCGTCTTTCCACTATTCTCTGTCAACTTTAGTCTTACCACTATAGTCTCCACTTTATTCTGTCCACTACAGTCTTTCCACTATAGTCTTTCCACTATAGTCTGTCCACTTTAGTCTTTCCACTTTAGTTTTTCCACTTTAGTCTGTCCACTTCAGTCTTTCCACTATAGTGTGTCAAGTTTAGTCTTTCCACTTTAGTCTTTCCACTATAGTCTCCACTTTATTCTGTCCACTACAGTCTTTCCACTATAGGCTTTCCACTAAAGTCTATCCACTTTAGTCTTTCCACTATTCTCTGTCCACTTTAGTCTTTCCACAATAGTCTCCACTTTATTCTGTCCACTACAGTCTTTACACTATAGTCTGTCCACTATAGTCTGTCCACTTTAGTCTTTCCACTTTAGTCTTTCCACTTTAGTCTGTCCACTTTAGTCTTTCCACTATAGTCTGTCCACTTTAGTCTTTCCACTTTAGTCTTTCCGCTTTAGTCTGTCCACTTAGTCTTTCCACTAGAGTTTGTCCACTTTAGTCTGTCCACTTTAGTCTTTCCACTATAGTCTCCACTTTATTCTGTCCACTACAGTCTTTCCACTATAGTCTTTCCACTAAAGTCTATCCACTTTAGTCTTTCCATTATTCTCTGAACACTTTAGTCTTTCCACTATAGTCTCCACTTTATTTTGTCCACTACAGTCTTTCCACTATAGTCTTTCCACTATAGTCTGTCGACTTTAGTCTTTCCACTATAGTCTCCACTTTATTCTGTCCACTACAGTCTTTCCACTTTAGTCTTTCCACTATTCTCTGTCAACTTTAGTCTTTCCACTTTAGTCTTTCCACTATAGTCTCCACTTTATTCTGTCCACTACAGTCTTTCCACTATAGTCTGTCCACTTTAGTCTTTCCACTATTCTCTGTCAACTTTAGTCTTTCCACTATAGTCTCCACTTTATTCTGTCCACTACAGTCTTTCCACTATAGTCTTTCCACTATAGTCTGTCCACTTTAGTCTTTCCACTTTAGTCTTTCCACTTTATTCTGTCCACTTTAGTCTTTCCACTATAGTCTGTCCACTTTAGTCTTTCCACTTTAGTCTTTCCGCTTTAGTCTGTCCACTTAGTCTTTCCACTAGAGTCTGTCCACTTTAGTCTGTCCACTTTAGTCTTTCCACTATAGTCTCCACTTTATTCTGTCCACTACAGTCTTTCCACTATAGTCTTTCCACTATAGTCTGTCCACTTCAGTCTTTCCACTATAGTCTGTCCACTTTAGTCTTTCCACTTTAGTCTTTCCACTAGAGTCTCCACTTTATTCTGTCCACTACAGTCTTTCCACTATAGTCTTTCCACTATAGTCTGTCCACTTATCTAGTCTTTCCACTTTAGTTTTTCCACTTTAGTCTGTCCACTTTAGTCTTTCCACTATAGTCTATCCACTTTAGTCTTTCCACTTTAGTCTTTCCACTTTATTCTGTCCACTTCAGTGTGTACACTTTAGTCTATCCACTGAGTCTTTCCACTTCAGTCTTTCCACTATAGTCTGTCCACTTTAGTCTTTCCACTTTAGTCTTTCCACTATAGTCTCCACTTTATTCTGTCCACCACAGTCTTTCCAATTTAGTCTTTCCACTATTCTCTTTCCACTTTAGTCTTTCCACTATAGTCTCCTCTTTATTCTGTCCACTACAGTCTTTCCACTATAGTCTTTCCACTATAGTCTGTCCACTTTAGTCTTTCCACTATTCTCTGTCAACTTTAGTCTTTCCACTATAGTCCCCACTTTATTCTGTCCACTACAGTCTTTCCACTATAGTCTTTCCACTATAGTCTGTCCACTTTAGTCTTTCCACTTTAGTTTTTCCACTTTAGTCTGTCCACTTCAGTCTTTCCACTATAGTCTGTCCACTTTAGTCTTTCTACTATTCTCTGGCCACTTTAGTCTTTCCACTATAGTCTTTCCAATATAGTCTGTCCACTTTTTTCTTTCCACTTTAGTCTTTCCACTTTAGTCTGTCCACTTTAGTCTTTCCACTATAGTCTGTCCACTTTAGTCTTTCCACTATTCTCTGTCCACTTTAGTCTTTCCACTTTAGTCTTTCCACTATAGTCTCCACTTTATTCTGTCCACTACAGTCCTTCCACTATAGTCTTTCCACTATAGTCTGTCCACTTTAGTCTTTCCACTTTAATCTTTCCACTTTAGTCTGTCCACTTTAGTCTTTCCACTATTCTCTGTCCACTTTAGTCTTTCCACTTTAGTCTTTCCACTATAGTCTCCACTTTAGTCTGTCCACTTTAGTCTTTCCACTTTCGTCTTTCCACTTTATTCTGTCCACTTCAGTGTGTACACTTTAGTCTGTCCACTGAGTCTTTCCACTTCAGTCTTTCCACTATAGTCTGTCCACTTTAGTCTTCCTCTATAGTCTCCACTTTATTCTGTCCACTACAGTCTTTCCACTATAGTCTGTCCACTTTAGTCTTTCCACTTTAGTCTGTCCACTTCAGTCTTTCCACTATAGTCTGTCCACTTTAGTCTTTCCACTTTAGTCTTTCCACTATAGTCTCCATTTTCTTCTGTCCACTACAGTCTTTCCACTATAGTCTTTCCACTATAGTCTGTCCACTTTAGTCTTTCCACTTTAGTCTTTCCACTTTAGTCTGTCCACTTTAGTCTGTCCACTATAGTCTGTCCAATTTAGTCTTTCCACTTTAGTCTTTCCGCTTTAGTCTGTCCAGTTAGTCTTTCCACTATAGTCTTTCCACTATAGTCTGTCCACTTTAGTCTTTCCACTTTAGTCTTTCCACTTTAATCTGTCCACTTTAGTCTTTCCACTATAGTCTGTCCACTTTAGTCTTTCCACTTTAGTCTTTCCACTATAGTCTGTCCAATTTAGTCTTTCCACTTTAGTCTTTCCACTTTAGTCTGTCCACTTTAGTCTTTCCACTTTAGTCTTTCCACTTTAGTCTGTCCACTTTAGTCTTTCCACTATAGTCTGTCCACTTTAGTCTTTCCACTTTAGTCTTTCCACTTAATTCTGTCCACATTAGTCTTTCCACTAAAGTCTATCCACTTTAGTCTTTCCACTATTCTCTGTCCACTTTAGTCTTTCCACTATAGTCTCCACTTTATTCTGTCCACTACAGTCTTTCCACTATAGTCTTTCCACTATAGTCTGTCGACTTTAGTCTTTCCACTTTAGTCTTTCCACTATAGTCTCCACTTTATTCTGTCCACTACAGTCTTTCCACTTTAGTCTTTCCACCATTCTCTGTCAACTTTAGTCTTTCCACTATAGTCTCCACTTTATTCTGTCCACTACAGTCTTTCCACTTTAGTCTTTCCACTTTAGTCTGTCCACTTTAGTCTTTCCACTATAGTCTGTCCACTTTAGTCTTTCCACTATTCTCTGTCCACTTTAGTCTTTCCACTTTAGTCTTTCCACTATAGTCTCCACTTTATTCTGTCCACTACAGTCCTTCCACTATAGTCTTTCCACTATAGTCTGTCCACTTTAGTCTTTCCACTTTAATCTTTCCACTTTAGTCTGTCCACTTTAGTCTTTCCACTATTCTCTGTCCACTTTAGTCTTTCCACTTTAGTCTTTCCACCATAGTCTCCACTTTAGTCTGTCCACTTTAGTCTTTCCACTTTCGTCTTTCCACTTTATTCTGTCCACTTCAGTGTGTACACTTTAGTCTGTCCACTGAGTCTTTCCACTTCAGTCTTTCCACTATAGTCTGTCCACTTTAGTCTTTCCACTTTAGTCTTCCTCTATAGTCTCCACTTTATTCTGTCCACTACAGTCTTTCCACTATAGTCTGTCCACTTTAGTCTTTCCACTTTAGTCTGTCCACTTCAGTCTTTCCACTATAGTCTGTCCACTTTAGTCTTTCCACTTTAGTCTTTCCACTATAGTCTCCATTTTCTTCTGTCCACTACAGTCTTTCCACTATAGTCTTTCCACTATAGTCTGTCCACTTTAGTCTTTCCACTTTAGTCTTTCCACTTTAGTCTGTCCACTTTAGTCTGTCCACTATAGTCTGTCCAATTTAGTCTTTCCACTTTAGTCTTTCCGCTTTAGTCTGTCCAGTTAGTCTTTCCACTATAGTCTTTCCACTATAGTCTGTCCACTTTAGTCTTTCCACTTTAGTCTTTCCACTTTAATCTGTCCACTTTAGTCTTTCCACTATAGTCTGTCCACTTTAGTCTTTCCACTTTAGTCTTTCCACTATAGTCTGTCCAATTTAGTCTTTCCACTTTAGTCTTTCCACTTTAGTCTGTCCACTTTAGTCTTTCCACTTTAGTCTTTCCACTTTAGTCTGTCCACTTTAGTCTTTCCACTATAGTCTGTCCACTTTAGTCTTTCCACTTTAGTCTTTCCACTTAATTCTGTCCACATTAGTCTTTCCACTAAAGTCTATCCACTTTAGTCTTTCCACTATTCTCTGTCCACTTTAGTCTTTCCACTATAGTCTCCACTTTATTCTGTCCACTACAGTCTTTCCACTATAGTCTTTCCACTATAGTCTGTCGACTTTAGTCTTTCCACTTTAGTCTTTCCACTATAGTCTCCACTTTATTCTGTCCACTACAGTCTTTCCACTTTAGTCTTTCCACCATTCTCTGTCAACTTTAGTCTTTCCACTATAGTCTCCACTTTATTCTGTCCACTACAGTGTTTCCACTATAGTCTTTCCACTATAGTCTGTCCACTTTAGTCTTTCCACTATTCTCTGTCAACTTTAGTCTTTCCACTATAGTCTCCACTTTATTCTGTCCACTACAGTCTTTCCACTATAGTCTTTCCACTATAGTCTGTCCACTTTAGTCTTTCCACTTTAGTTTTTCCACTTTAGTCTGTCCACTTCAGTCTTTCCACTATAGTCTGTCAAGTTTAGTCTTTCCACTTTAGTCTTTCCACTATAGTCTCCACTTTATTCTGTCCACTACAGTCTTTCCACTATAGTCTTTCCACTAAAATCTATCCACTTTAGTCTTTCCACTATTCTCTGTCCACTTTAGTCTTTCCACTATAGTCTCCACTTTATTCTGTCCACTACAGTCTTTATACTATAGTCTTTCCACTATAGTCTGTCCACTTTAGTCTTTCCACTTTAGTCTGTCCACTTTAGTCTTTCCACTATAGTCTGCCCACTTTAGTCTTTCCACTTTAGTCTTTCCGCTTTAGTCTGTCCACTTAGTCTTTCCACTAGAGTCTGTCCACTCTAGTCTGTCAACTTTAGTCTTTCCACTATAGTCTCCACTTTATTCTGTCCACTACAGTCTTTCCACTATAGTCTTTCCACTGAAGTCCATCGACTTTAGTCTTTCCACTATTCTCTGAACACTTTAGTCTTTCCACTACAGTCTCCACTTTATTCTGTCCACTACAGTCTTTCCACTATAGTCTTTCCACTATAGTCTGTCGACTTTAGTCTTTCCACTATAGTCTCCACTTTATTCTGTCCACTACAGTCTTTCCACTTTAGTCTTTCCACTATTCTCTGTCAACTTTAGTCTTTCCACTTTAGTCTTTCCACTATAGTCTCCACTTTATTCTGTCCACTACAGTCTTTCCACTATAGTCTTTCCACTATAGTCTGTCCACTTTAGTCTTTCCACTATTCTCTGGCAACTTTAGTCTTTCCACTATAGTCTCCACTTTATTTTGTCCACTACAGTCTTTCCACTATAGTCTTTCCACTATAGTCTGTCCACTTTAGTCTTTCCACTTTAGTTTTTCCACTTTAGTCTGTCCACTTCAGTCTTTCCACTATAGTCTATCAAGTTTAGTCTTTCCACTTTAGTCTTTCCACTATAGTCTCCACTTTATTCTGTCCACTACAGTCTTTCCACTATAGTCTTTCCACTAAAGTCTATCCACTTTAGTCTTTCCACTATTCTCTGTCCACTTTATTCTTTCCACTATAGTCTCCACTTTATTCTGTCCACTACAGGCTTTCCACTATAGTCTTTCCACTATAGTCTGTCCACTTTAGTCTTTCCACTTTAGTCTTTCCACTTTAGTCTGTCCACTTTAGTCTTTCCACTATAGTCTGTCCACTTTAGTCTTTCCACTTTAGTCTTTCCGCTTTAGTCTGTCCACTTAGTCTTTCCACTAGAGTCTGTCCACTTTAGTCTGTCCACTTTAGTCTTTCCACTATTCTCTGTCCACTTTAGTCTTTCCACTTTAGTCTTTCCATTATAGTCTCCACTTTATTCTGTCCACTACAGTCTTTCCACTATAGTCTTTCCACTATAGTCTGTCCACTTTAGTCTTTCCACTTTAATCTTTCCACTTTAGTCTGTCCACTTTAGTCTTTCCACTATAGTCTGTCCACTTTAGTCTTTCCACTTTCGTCTTTCCACTTTATTCTGTCCACTTCAGTGTGTACACTTTAGTCTGTCCACTGAGTCTTTCCACTTCAGTCTTTCCACTATAGTCTGTCCACTTTAGTCTTTCCACTTTAGTCGTTCCACTATAGTCTCCACTTTATTCTGTCCACTACAGTCTTTCAACTTTAGTCTTTCCAATACTCTCTGTCTACTTTAGTCTTTCCACTTTAGTCTTTCCTCTATAGTCTCCACTTTATTCTGCCCACTACAGTCTTTCCACTATAGTCTGTCCACTTTAGTCTTTCCACTTTAGTCTGTCCACTTCAGTCTTTCCACTAGAGTCTGTCCACTTTAGTCTTTCCACTTTAGTCTTTCCACTATAGTCTCCACTTTATTCTGTCCACTACAGTCTTTCCACTATAGTCTTTCCACTATAGTCTGTCCACTTTAGTCTTTCCACTTTAGTCTTTCCACTTTAGTCTGTCCACTTTAGTCTTTCCACTATAGTCTGTCCAATTTAGTCTTTCCACTTTAGTCTTTCCGCTTTAGTCTGTCCAGTTAGTCTTTCCACTATAGTCTTTCCACTATAGTCTGTCCACTTTAGTCTTTCCACTTTAGTCTTTCCACTATAGTCTGTCCAATTTAGTCTTTCCACTTTAGTCTTTCCACTTTAGTCTGTCCACTTTAGTCTTTCCACTTTAGTCTTTCCACTTTAGTCTGTCCAATTTAGTCTTTCCACTATAGTCTGTCCACTTTAGTCTTTCCACTTTAGTCTTTCCACTTTAGTCTGTCCACATTAGTCTTTCCACTATAGTCTCCACTTTATTCTGTCCACTACAGTCTTTCCACTATAGTCTTTCCACTATAGTCTGTCCACTTCAGTCTTTCCACTATAGTCTGTCCACTTTAGTCTTTCCACTTTAGTCTTTCCACTATATTCTCCACTTTATTCTGTCCACTACAGTCTTTCCACTATAGTCTTTCCACTATAGTCTGTCCACTTATCTAGTCTTTCCACTTTAGTTTTTCCACTTTAGTCTGTCCACTTTAGTCTTTCCACTATAGTCTATCAACTTTAGTCTTTCCACTTTAGTCTTTCCACTTTATTCTGTTCACTTCAGTGTGTACACTTTAGTCTGTCCACTCAGTCTTTCCACTTCAGTCTTTCCAATATAGTCTGTCCACTTTAGTCTTTCCACTTTAGTCTTTCCACTATAGTCTCCACTTTATTCTGTCCACCACAGTCTTTCCAATTTAGTCTTTCCACTATTCTCTGTCCACTTTAGTCTTTCCACTATAGTCTCCACTTTATTCTGTCCACTACAGTCTTTCCACTATAGTCTTTCCACTGAAGTCCATCGACTTTAGTCTTTCCACTATTCTCTGAACACTTTAGTCTTTCCACTACAGTCTCCACTTTATTCTGTCCACTACAGTCTTTCCACTTTAGTCTTTCCACTATTCTCTGTCAACTTTAGTCTTTCCACTATAGTCTCCACTTTATTCTGTCCACTACAGTCTTTCCACTATAGTCTTTCCACTATAGTCTGTCCACTTTAGTCTTTCCACTTTAGTTTTTCCACTTTAGTCTGTCCACTTCAGTCTTTCCACTATAGTCTTTCCACTATAGTCTGTCCACTTTAGCCTTTCCACTATTCTCTGGCCACTTTAGTCTTTCCACTATAGTCTTTCCAATATAGTCTGTCCACTTTTTTCTTTCCACTTTAGTCTTTCCACTTTAGTCTGTCCACTTTAGTCTTTCCACTATAGTCTGTCCACTTTAGTCTTTCCACTATTCTCTGTCCACTTTAGTCTTTCCACTTTAGTCTTTCCACCATAGTCTCCACTTTATTCTGTCCACTACAGTCCTTCCACTATAGTCTTTCCACTAGAGTCTGTCCACTTTAGTCTTTCCACTTTAATCTTTCCACTTTAGTCTGTCCACTTTAGTCTTTCCAACATAGTCTGTCCACTTTAGTCTTTCCACTTTCGTCTTTCCACTTTATTCTGTCCACTTCAGTGTGTACACTTTAGTCTGTCCACTGAGTCTTTCCACTTCAGTCTTTCCACTATAGTCTGTCCACTTTAGTCTTTCCACTTTAGTCGTTCCACTATAGTCTCCACTTTATTCTGTCCACTACAGTCTTTCAACTTTAGTCTTTCCAATACTCTCTGTCCACTTTAGTCTTTCCACTTTAGTCTTCCTCTATAGTCTCCACTTTATTCTGTCCACTACAGTCTATCCACTATAGTCTGTCCACTTTAGTCTTTCCACTTTAGTCTGTCCACTTCAGTCTTTCCACTATAGTCTGTCCACTTTAGTCTTTCCACTTTAGTCTTTCCACTATAGTCTCCACTTTATTCTGTCCACTACAGTCTTTCCACTATAGTCTTTCCACTATAGTCTGTCCACTTTAGTCTTTCCACTTTAGTCTTTCCACTTTAGTCTGTCCACTTTAGTCTGTCCACTATAGTCTGTCCACTTTAGTCTTTCCACTTTAGTCTTTCCGCTTTAGTCTGTCCAGTTAGTCTTTCCACTATAGTCTTTCCACTATAGTCTGTCCACTTTAGTCTTTCCACTTTAGTCTTTCCACATTAATCTGTCCACTTTAGTCTTTCCACTATAGTCTGTCCACTTTAGTCTTTCCACTTTAGTCTTTCCACTATAGTCTGTCCAATTTAGTCTTTCCACTTTAGTCTTTCCACTTTAGTCTGTCCTCTTTAGTCTTTCCACTTTAGTCTTTCCACTTTAGTCTGTCCACTTTAGTCTTTCCACTATAGTCTGTCCACTTTATTCTGTCCACTACAGTCTTTCCACTATAGTCTTTCCACTATAGTCTGTCCACTTATCTAGTCTTTCCACTTTAGTTTTTCCACTTTAGTCTGTCCACTTTAGTCTTTCCACTATAGTCTATCCACTTTAGTCTTTCCACTTTAGTCTTTCCACTTTATTCTGTACACTTCAGTGTGTACACTTTAGTCTGTCCACTCAGTCTTTCCACTTCAGTCTTTCCAATATAGTCTGTCCACTTTAGTCTTTCCACTTTAGTCTTTCCACTATAGTCTCCACTTTATTCTGTCCACCACAGTCTTTCCAATTTAGTCTTTCCACTATTCTCTGTCCACTTTAGTCTTTCCACTATAGTCTCCACTTTATTCTGTCCACTACAGTCTTTCCACTATAGTCTGTCCACTTTAGTCTTTCCACTATTCTCTGTCAACTTTAGTCTTTCCACTATAGTCTCCACTTTATTCTGTCCACTACAGTCTTTCCACTATAGTCTTTCCACTATAGTCTGTCCACTTTAGTCTTTCCACTTTAGTTTTTCCACTTTAGTGTGTCCACTTCAGTCTTTCCACTATAGTCTTTCCACTATAGTCTTTCCACTTTAGTCTTTCCACTTTAGTCTGTCCACTTTAGTCTTTCCACTATAGTCTGTCCACTTTAGTCTCCTACTATTCTCTGTCCACTTTAGTCTTTCCACTTTAGTCTTTCCACTATAGTCTCCACTTTATTCTGTCCACTACAGTCTTTCCACTATAGTCTTTCCACTATAGTCTGTCCACTTTAGTCTTTCCACTTTAATCTTTCCACTTTAGTCTGTCCACTTTAGTCTTTCCACTATAGTCTGTCCACTTTAGTCTTTCCACTTTCGTCTTTCCACTTTATTCTGTCCACTTCAGTGTGTACACTTTAGTCTGTCCACTGAGTCTTTCCACTTCAGTCTTTCCACTATAGTCTGTCCACTTTAGTCTTTCCACTTTAGTCGTTCCACTATAGTCTCCACTTTATTCTGTCCACTACAGTCTTTCAACTTTAGTCTTTCCAATACTCTCTGTCCACTTTAGTCTTTCCACTTTAGTCTTTCCTCTATAGTCTCCACTTTATTCTGTCCACTACAGTCTTTCCACTATAGTCTGTCCACTTTAGTCTTTCCACTTTAGTCTGTCCACTTCAGTCTTTCCACTATAGTCTTTCCACTTTAGTCTTTCCACTTTAGTCTTTCCACTATAGTCTCCACTTTATTCTTTCCACTACAGTCTTTCCACTATAGTCTTTCCACTATAGTCTGTCCACTTTAGTCTTTCCACTTTAGTCTTTCCACTTTAGTCTGTCCACTTTAGTCTTTCCACTATAGTCTGTCCAATTTAGTCTTTCCACTTTAGTCTTTCCGCTTTAGTCTGTCCAGTTAGTCTTTCCACTATAGTCTTTCCACTATAGTCTGTCCACTTTAGTCTTTCCACTTTAGTCTTTCCACTTTAGTCTGTCCACTTTAGTCTTTCCACTATAGTCTGTCCACTTTAGTCTTTCCACTTTAGTCTTTCCACTATAGTCTGTCCAATTTAGTCTTTCCACTTTAGTCTTTCCACTTTAGTCTGTCCACTTTAGTCTTCCACTTTAGTCTTTCCACTTTAGTCTGTCCACTTTAGTCTTTCCACTATAGTCTGTCCACTATAGTCTGTCCACTTTAGTCTTTCCACTTTAGTCTTTCCACTTTAGTCTGTCCACATTAGTCTTTCCACTATAGTCTCCACTTTATTCTGTCCACTACAGTCTTTCCACTATAGTCTTTCCACTATAGTCTGTCCACTTCAGTCTTTCCACTATAGTCTGTCCACTTTAGTCTTTCCACTTTAGTCTTTCCACTATAGTCTCCACTTTATTCTGTCCACTACAGTCTTTCCACTATAGTCTTTCCACTATAGTCTTTCCACTATAGTCTGTCCACTTATCTAGTCTTTCCACTTTATTTTTTCCACTTTATTCTGTCCACTTTAGTCTTTCCACTATAGTCTATCCACTTTAGTCTTTCCACTTTAGTCTTTCCACTTTATTCTGTCCACATGAGTGTGTACACTTTAGTCTGTCCACTCAGTCTTTCCACTTCAGTCTTTCCAATATAGTCTGTCTACTTTAGTCTTTCCACTTTAGTTTTTCCACTATAGTCTCCACTTTATTCTGTCCACCACAGTCTTTCCAATTTAGTCTTTCCACTATTCTCTGTCCACTTTAGTCTTTCCACTATAGTCTTCACTTTATTCTGTCCACTACAGTCTTTCCACTATAGTCTTTCCACTATAGTCTGTCCACTTTAGTCTTTCCACTATTCTCTGTCAACTTTAGTCTTTCCACTATAGTCTCCACTTTATTCTGTCCACTACAGTCTTTCCACTATAGTCTTTCCACTATAGTCTGTCCACTTTAGTCTTTCCACTTTAGTTTTTCCACTTTAGTCTGTCCACTTCAGTCTTTCCACTATAGTCTGTCAAGTTTAGTCTTTCCACTTTAGTCTTTCCACTATAGTCTCCACTTTATTCTGTCCACTACAGTCTTTCCACTATAGTCTTTCCACTAAAGTCTATCCACTTTAGTCTTTCCACTATTTTCTGTCCACTTTAGTCTTTCCACTATAGTCTCCACTTTATTCTGTCCACTACAGTCTTTCCACTATAGTCTTTCCACTATAGTCTGTCCACTTTTGTCTTTCCACTATTCTCTGTCAACTTTAGTCTTTCCACTATAGTCTCCACTTTATTCTGTCCACTACAGTCTTTCCACTATAGTCTTTCCACTATAGTCTGTCCACTTTAGTCTTTCCACTTTAGTTTTTCCACTTTAGTCTGTCCACTTCAGTCTTTCCACTATAGTCTGTCAAGTTTAGTCTTTCCACTTTAGTCTTTCCACTATAGTCTCCACTTTATTCTGTCCACTACAGTCTTTCCACTATAGTCTTTCCACTAAAGTCTATCCACTTTAGTCTTTCCACTATTATCTGTCCACTTTAGTCTTTCCACTTTAGTCTGTCCACTTTAGTCTTTCCACTATAGTCTGTCCACTTTAGTCTTTCCACTTTAGTCTTTCCGCTTTAGTCTGTCCACTTAGTCTTTCCACTAGAGTCTGTCCACTTTAGTCTGTCCACTTTAGTCTTTCCACTATTCTCTGTCCACTTTAGTCTTTCCACTATAGTCTCCACTTTATTCTGTCCACTACAGTCTTTCCACTATAATCTTTCCACTATAGTCTGTCCACTTTAGTCTTTCCACTTTAATCTTTCCACTTTAGTCTGTCCACTTTAGTCTTTCCACTATAGTCTGTCCACTTTAGTCTTTCCACTTTCGTCTTTCCACTTTATTCTGTCCACTTCAGTGTGTACACTTTAGTCTGTCCACTGAGTCTTTCCACTTCAGTCTTTCCACTATAGTCTGTCCACTTTAGAGTTTCCACTTTAGTCGTTCCACTATAGTCTCCACTTTATTCTGTCCACTACAGTCTTTCAACTTTAGTCTTTCCGATACTCTCTGTCCACTTTAGTCTTTCCACTTTAGTCTTTCCTCTATAGTCTCCACTTTATTCTGTCCACTACACTCTTTCCACTATAGTCTGTCCACTTTAGTCTTTCCACTTTAGTCTGTCCACTTCAGTCTTTCCACTTTAGTCTGTCCACTATAGTCTGTCCACTTTAGTCTTTCCACTTTAGTCTTTCCGCTTTAGTCTGTCCAGTTAGTCTGTCCACTATAGTCTGTCCACTTTAGTCTTTCCACTTTAGTCTTTCCGCTTTAGTCGGTCCAGTTAGTCTTTCCACTATAGTCTTTCCACTATAGTCTGTCCACTTTAGTCTTTCCACTTTAGTCTTTCCACTTTAATCTGTCCACTTTAGTCTTTCCACTATAGTCTGTCCACTTTAGTCTTTCCACTTTAGTCTTTCCACTATAGTCTGTCCAATTTAGTCTTTCCACTTTAGTCTTTCCACTTTAGTCTGTCCTCTTTAGTCTTTCCACTTTAGTCTTTCCACTTTAGTCTGTCCACTTTAGTCTTTCCACTATAGTCTGTCCACTTTATTCTGTCCACTACAGTCTTTCCACTATAGTCTGTCCACTTATCTAGTCTTTCCACTTTAGTTTTTCCACTTTAGTCTGTCCACTTTAGTCTTTCCACTATAGTCTATCCACTTTAGTCTTTCCACTTTAGTCTTTCCACTTTATTCTGTACACTTCAGTGTGTACACTTTAGTCTGTCCACTCAGTCTTTCCACTTCAGTCTTTCCAATATAGTCTGTCCACTTTAGTCTTTCCACTTTAGTCTTTCCACTATAGTCTCCACTTTATTCTGTCCACCACAGTCTTTCCAATTTAGTCTTTCCACTATTCTCTGTCCACTTTAGTCTTTCCACTATAGTCTCCACTTTATTCTGTCCACTACAGTCTTTCCACTATAGTCTTTCCACTATAGTCTGTCCACTTTAGTCTTTCCACTATTCTCTGTCAACTTTAGTCTTTCCACTATAGTCTCCACTTTATTCTGTCCACTACAGTCTTTCCACTATAGTCTTTCCACTATAGTCTGTCCACTTTAGTCTTTCCACTTTAGTTTTTCCACTTTAGTGTGTCCACTTCAGTCTTTCCACTATAGTCTTTCCACTATAGTCTGTCCACTTTAGTCTTTCCACTATTCTCTGGCCAGTTTAGTCTTTCCACTATAGTCTTTCCAATATAGTCTGTCCACTTTAGTCTTTCCACTTTAGTCTTTCCACTTTAGTCTGTCCACTTTAGTCTTTCCACTTTAGTCTGTCCACTTTAGTCTCCTACTATTCTCTGTCCACTTTAGTCTTTCCACTTTAGTCTTTCCACTATAGTCTCCACTTTATTCTGTACACTACAGTCTTTCCACTATAGTCTTTCCACTATAGTCTGTCCACTTTAGTCTTTCCACTTTAATCTTTCCACTTTAGTCTGTCCACTTTAGTCTTTCCACTATAGTCTGTCCACTTTAGTCTTTCCACTTTCGTCTTTCCACTTTATTCTGTCCACTTCAGTGTGTACACTTTAGTCTGTCCACTGAGTCTTTCCACTTCAGTCTTTCCACTATAGTCTGTCCACTTTAGTCTTTCCACTTTAGTCGTTCCACTATAGTCTCCACTTTATTCTGTCCACTACAGTCTTTCAACTTTAGTCTTTCCAATACTCTCTGTCCACTTTAGTCTTTCCACTTTAGTCTTTCCTCTATAGTCTCCACTTTATTCTGTCCACTACAGTCTTTCCACTATAGTCTGTCCACTTTAGTCTTTCCACTTTAGTCTGTCCACTTCAGTCTTTCCACTATAGTCTTTCCACTATAGTCTTTCCACTTTAGTCTTTTCACTATAGTCTCCACTTTATTCTGTCCACTACAGTCTTTCCACTATAGTCTTTCCACTATAGTCTGTCCACTTTAGTCTTTCCACTTTAGTCTTTCCACTTTAGTCTGTCCACTTTAGTCTTTCCACTATAGTCTGTCCAATTTAGTCTTTCCACTTTAGTCTTTCCGCTTTAGTCTGTCCAGTTAGTCTTTACACTATAGTCTTTCCACTATAGTCTGTCCACTTTAGTCTTTCCACTTTAGTCTTTCCACTTTAGTCTGTCCACTTTAGTCTTTCCACTATAGTCTGTCCACTTTAGTCTTTCCACTTTAGTCTTTCCACTATAGTCTGTCCAATTTAGTCTTTCCACTTTAGTCTTTCCACTTTAGTCTGTCCACTTTAGTCTTCCACTTTAGTCTTTCCACTTTAGTCTGTCCACTTTAGTCTTTCCACTATAGTCTGTCCACTATAGTCTGTCCACTTTAGTCTTTCCACTTTAGTCTTTCCACTTTAGTCTGTCCACATTAGTCTTTCCACTATAGTCTCCCCTTTATTCTGTCCACTACAGTCTTTCCACTATAGTCTTTCCACTATAGTCTGTCCACTTCAGTCTTTCCACTATAGTCTGTCCACTTTAGTCTTTCCACTTTAGTCTTTCCACTATAGTCTCCACTTTATTCTGTCCACTACAGTCTTTCCACTATAGTCTTTCCACTATAGTCTTTCCACTATAGTCTGTCCACTTATCTAGTCTTTCCACTTTATTTTTTCCACTTTATTCTGTCCACTTTAGTCTTTCCACTATAGTCTATCCACTTTAGTCTTTCCACTTTAGTCTTTCCACTTTATTCTGTCCACATGAGTGTGTACACTTTAGTCTGTCCACTCAGTCTTTCCACTTCAGTCTTTCCAATATAGTCTGTCTACTTTAGTCTTTCCACTTTAGTCTTTCCACTATAGTCTCCACTTTATTCTGTCCACCACAGTCTTTCCAATTTAGTCTTTCCACTATTCTCTGTCCACTTTAGTCTTTCCACTATAGTCTTCACTTTATTCTGTCCACTACAGTCTTTCCACTATAGTCTTTCCACTATAGTCTGTCCTCTTTAGTCTTTCCACTATTCTCTGTCAACTTTAGTCTTTCCACTATAGTCTCCACTTTATTCTGTCCACTACAGTCTTTCCACTATAGTCTTTCCACTATAGTCTGTCCACTTTAGTCTTTCCACTTTAGTTTTTCCACTTTAGTCTGTCCACTTCAGTCTTTCCACTATAGTCTGTCAAGTTTAGTCTTTCCACTTTAGTCTTTCCACTATAGTCTCCACTTTATTCTGTCCACTACAGTCTTTCCACTATAGTCTTTCCACTAAAGTCTATCCACTTTAGTCTTTCCACTATTCTCTGTCCACTTTAGTCTTTCCACTATAGTCTCCACTTTATTCTGTCCTCTACAGTCTTTCCACTATAGTCTTTCCACTATAGTCTGTCCACTTTTGTCTTTCCACTATTCTCTGTCAACTTTAGTCTTTCCACTATAGTCTCCACTTTATTCTGTCCACTACAGTCTTTCCACTATAGTCTTTCCACTATAGTCTGTCCACTTTAGTCTTTCCACTTTAGTTTTTCCACTTTAGTCTGTCCACTTCAGTCTTTCCACTATAGTCTGTCAAGTTTAGTCTTTCCACTTTAGTCTTTCCACTATAGTCTCCACTTTATTCTGTCCACTACAGTCTTTCCACTATAGTCTTTCCACTAAAGTCTATCCACTTTAGTCTTTCCACTATTCTCTGTCCACTTTAGTCTTTCCACTTTAGTCTGTCCACTTTAGTCTTTCCACTATAGTCTGTCCACTTTAGTCTTTCCACTTTAGTCTTTCCACTTTAGTCTGTCCACTTTAGTCTTTCCACTATAGTCTGTCCAATTTAGTCTTTCCACTTTAGTCTTTCCGCTTTAGTCTGTCCAGTTAGTCTTTACACTATAGTCTTTCCACTATAGTCTGTCCACTTTAGTCTTTCCACTTTAGTCTTTCCACTTTAGTCTGTCCACTTTAGTCTTTCCACTATAGTCTGTCCACTTTAGTCTTTCCACTTTAGTCTTTCCACTATAGTCTGTCCAATTTAGTCTTTCCACTTTAGTCTTTCCACTTTAGTCTGTCCACTTTAGTCTTCCACTTTAGTCTTTCCACTTTAGTCTGTCCACTTTAGTCTTTCCACTATAGTCTGTCCACTATAGTCTGTCCACTTTAGTCTTTCCACTTTAGTCTTTCCACTTTAGTCTGTCCACATTAGTCTTTCCACTATAGTCTCCCCTTTATTCTGTCCACTACAGTCTTTCCACTATAGTCTTTCCACTATAGTCTGTCCACTTCAGTCTTTCCACTATAGTCTGTCCACTTTAGTCTTTCCACTATAGTCTGTCCAATTTAGTCTTTCCACTTTAGTCTTTCCACTTTAGTCTGTCCTCTTTAGTCTTTCCACTTTAGTCTTTCCACTTTAGTCTGTCCACTTTAGTCTTTCCACTATAGTCTGTCCACTTTATTCTGTCCACTTTAGTCTTTCCACTATAGTCTGTCCACTTATCTAGTCTTTCCACTTTAGTTTTTCCACTTTAGTCTGTCCACTTTAGTCTTTCCACTATAGTCTATCCACTTTAGTCTTTCCACTTTAGTCTTTCCACTTTATTCTGTACACTTCAGTGTGTACACTTTAGTCTGTCCACTCAGTCTTTCCACTTCAGTCTTTCCAATATAGTCTGTCCACTTTAGTCTTTCCACTTTAGTCTTTCCACTATAGTCTCCACTTTATTCTGTCCACCACAGTCTTTCCAATTTAGTCTTTCCACTATTCTCTGTCCACTTTAGTCTTTCCACTATAGTCTCCACTTTATTCTGTCCACTACAGTCTTTCCACTATAGTCTTTCCACTATAGTCTGTCCACTTTAGTCTTTCCACTATTCTCTGTCAACTTTAGTCTTTCCACTATAGTCTCCACTTTAGTGTGTCCACTTCAGTCTTTCCACTATAGTCTTTCCACTATAGTCTGTCCACTTTAGTCTTTCCACTATTCTCTGGCCAGTTTAGTCTTTCCACTATAGTCTTTCCAATATAGTCTGTCCACTTTAGTCTTTCCACTTTAGTCTTTCCACTTTAGTCTGTCCACTTTAGTCTTTCCACTTTAGTCTGTCCACTTTAGTCTCCTACTATTCTCTGTCCACTTTAGTCTTTCCACTTTAGTCTTTCCACTATAGTCTCCACTTTATTCTGTACACTACAGTCTTTCCACTATAGTCTTTCCACTATAGTCTGTCCACTTTAGTCTTTCCACTTTAATCTTTCCACTTTAGTCTGTCCACTTTAGTCTTTCCACTATAGTCTGTCCACTTTAGTCTTTCCACTTTCGTCTTTCCACTTTATTCTGTCCACTTCAGTGTGTACACTTTAGTCTGTCCACTGAGTCTTTCCACTTCAGTCTTTCCACTATAGTCTGTCCACTTTAGTCTTTCCACTTTAGTCGTTCCACTATAGTCTCCACTTTATTCTGTCCACTACAGTCTTTCAACTTTAGTCTTTCCAATACTCTCTGTCCACTTTAGTCTTTCCACTTTAGTCTTTCCTCTATAGTCTCCACTTTATTCTGTCCACTACAGTCTTTCCACTATAGTCTGTCCACTTTAGTCTTTCCACTTTAGTCTGTCCACTTCAGTCTTTCCACTATAGTCTTTCCACTATAGTCTTTCCACTTTAGTCTTTTCACTATAGTCTCCACTTTATTCTGTCCACTACAGTCTTTCCACTATAGTCTTTCCACTATAGTCTGTCCACTTTAGTCTTTCCACTTTAGTCTTTCCACTTTAGTCTGTCCACTTTAGTCTTTCCACTATAGTCTGTCCAATTTAGTCTTTCCACTTTAGTCTTTCCGCTTTAGTCTGTCCAGTTAGTCTTTACACTATAGTCTTTCCACTATAGTCTGTCCACTTTAGTCTTTCCACTTTAGTCTTTCCACTTTAGTCTGTCCACTTTAGTCTTTCCACTATAGTCTGTCCACTTTAGTCTTTCCACTTTAGTCTTTCCACTATAGTCTGTCCAATTTAGTCTTTCCACTTTAGTCTTTCCACTTTAGTCTGTCCACTTTAGTCTTCCACTTTAGTCTTTCCACTTTAGTCTGTCCACTTTAGTCTTTCCACTATAGTCTGTCCACTATAGTCTGTCCACTTTAGTCTTTCCACTTTAGTCTTTCCACTTTAGTCTGTCCACATTAGTCTTTCCACTATAGTCTCCCCTTTATTCTGTCCACTACAGTCTTTCCACTATAGTCTTTCCACTATAGTCTGTCCACTTCAGTCTTTCCACTATAGTCTGTCCACTTTAGTCTTTCCACTTTAGTCTTTCCACTATAGTCTCCACTTTATTCTGTCCACTACAGTCTTTCCACTATAGTCTTTCCACTATAGTCTTTCCACTATAGTCTGTCCACTTATCTAGTCTTTCCACTTTATTTTTTCCACTTTATTCTGTCCACTTTAGTCTTTCCACTATAGTCTATCCACTTTAGTCTTTCCACTTTAGTCTTTCCACTTTATTCTGTCCACATGAGTGTGTACACTTTAGTCTGTCCACTCAGTCTTTCCACTTCAGTCTTTCCAATATAGTCTGTCTACTTTAGTCTTTCCACTTTAGTCTTTCCACTATAGTCTCCACTTTATTCTGTCCACCACAGTCTTTCCAATTTAGTCTTTCCACTATTCTCTGTCCACTTTAGTCTTTCCACTATAGTCTTCACTTTATTCTGTCCACTACAGTCTTTCCACTATAGTCTTTCCACTATAGTCTGTCCTCTTTAGTCTTTCCACTATTCTCTGTCAACTTTAGTCTTTCCACTATAGTCTCCACTTTATTCTGTCCACTACAGTCTTTCCACTATAGTCTTTCCACTATAGTCTGTCCACTTTAGTCTTTCCACTTTAGTTTTTCCACTTTAGTCTGTCCACTTCAGTCTTTCCACTATAGTCTGTCAAGTTTAGTCTTTCCACTTTAGTCTTTCCACTATAGTCTCCACTTTATTCTGTCCACTACAGTCTTTCCACTATAGTCTTTCCACTAAAGTCTATCCACTTTAGTCTTTCCACTATTCTCTGTCCACTTTAGTCTTTCCACTATAGTCTCCACTTTATTCTGTCCTCTACAGTCTTTCCACTATAGTCTTTCCACTATAGTCTGTCCACTTTTGTCTTTCCACTATTCTCTGTCAACTTTAGTCTTTCCACTATAGTCTCCACTTTATTCTGTCCACTACAGTCTTTCCACTATAGTCTTTCCACTATAGTCTGTCCACTTTAGTCTTTCCACTTTAGTTTTTCCACTTTAGTCTGTCCACTTCAGTCTTTCCACTATAGTCTGTCAAGTTTAGTCTTTCCACTTTAGTCTTTCCACTATAGTCTCCACTTTATTCTGTCCACTACAGTCTTTCCACTATAGTCTTTCCACTAAAGTCTATCCACTTTAGTCTTTCCACTATTCTCTGTCCACTTTAGTCTTTCCACTTTAGTCTGTCCACTTTAGTCTTTCCACTATAGTCTGTCCACTTTAGTCTTTCCACTTTAGTCTTTCCACTTTAGTCTGTCCACTTTAGTCTTTCCACTATAGTCTGTCCAATTTAGTCTTTCCACTTTAGTCTTTCCGCTTTAGTCTGTCCAGTTAGTCTTTACACTATAGTCTTTCCACTATAGTCTGTCCACTTTAGTCTTTCCACTTTAGTCTTTCCACTTTAGTCTGTCCACTTTAGTCTTTCCACTATAGTCTGTCCACTTTAGTCTTTCCACTTTAGTCTTTCCACTATAGTCTGTCCAATTTAGTCTTTCCACTTTAGTCTTTCCACTTTAGTCTGTCCACTTTAGTCTTCCACTTTAGTCTTTCCACTTTAGTCTGTCCACTTTAGTCTTTCCACTATAGTCTGTCCACTATAGTCTGTCCACTTTAGTCTTTCCACTTTAGTCTTTCCACTTTAGTCTGTCCACATTAGTCTTTCCACTATAGTCTCCCCTTTATTCTGTCCACTACAGTCTTTCCACTATAGTCTTTCCACTATAGTCTGTCCACTTCAGTCTTTCCACTATAGTCTGTCCACTTTAGTCTTTCCACTATAGTCTGTCCAATTTAGTCTTTCCACTTTAGTCTTTCCACTTTAGTCTGTCCTCTTTAGTCTTTCCACTTTAGTCTTTCCACTTTAGTCTGTCCACTTTAGTCTTTCCACTATAGTCTGTCCACTTTATTCTGTCCACTTTAGTCTTTCCACTATAGTCTGTCCACTTATCTAGTCTTTCCACTTTAGTTTTTCCACTTTAGTCTGTCCACTTTAGTCTTTCCACTATAGTCTATCCACTTTAGTCTTTCCACTTTAGTCTTTCCACTTTATTCTGTACACTTCAGTGTGTACACTTTAGTCTGTCCACTCAGTCTTTCCACTTCAGTCTTTCCAATATAGTCTGTCCACTTTAGTCTTTCCACTTTAGTCTTTCCACTATAGTCTCCACTTTATTCTGTCCACCACAGTCTTTCCAATTTAGTCTTTCCACTATTCTCTGTCCACTTTAGTCTTTCCACTATAGTCTCCACTTTATTCTGTCCACTACAGTCTTTCCACTATAGTCTTTCCACTATAGTCTGTCCACTTTAGTCTTTCCACTATTCTCTGTCAACTTTAGTCTTTCCACTATAGTCTCCACTTTATTCTGTCCACTACAGTCTTTCCACTATAGTCTTTCCACTATAGTCTGTCCACTTTAGTCTTTCCACTTTAGTTTTTCCACTTTAGTGTGTCCACTTCAGTCTTTCCACTATAGTCTTTCCACTATAGTCTGTCCACTTTAGTCTTTCCACTATTCTCTGGCCAGTTTAGTCTTTCCACTATAGTCTTTCCAATATAGTCTGTCCACTTTAGTCTTTCCACTTTAGTCTTTCCACTTTAGTCTGTCCACTTTAGTCTTTCCACTTTAGTCTGTCCACTTTAGTCTCCTACTATTCTCTGTCCACTTTAGTCTTTCCACTTTAGTCTTTCCACTATAGTCTCCACTTTATTCTGTACACTACAGTCTTTCCACTATAGTCTTTCCACTATAGTCTGTCCACTTTAGTCTTTCCACTTTAATCTTTCCACTTTAGTCTGTCCACTTTAGTCTTTCCACTATAGTCTGTCCACTTTAGTCTTTCCACTTTCGTCTTTCCACTTTATTCTGTCCACTTCAGTGTGTACACTTTAGTCTGTCCACTGAGTCTTTCCACTTCAGTCTTTCCACTATAGTCTGTCCACTTTAGTCTTTCCACTTTAGTCGTTCCACTATAGTCTCCACTTTATTCTGTCCACTACAGTCTTTCAACTTTAGTCTTTCCAATACTCTCTGTCCACTTTAGTCTTTCCACTTTAGTCTTTCCTCTATAGTCTCCACTTTATTCTGTCCACTACAGTCTTTCCACTATAGTCTGTCCACTTTAGTCTTTCCACTTTAGTCTGTCCACTTCAGTCTTTCCACTATAGTCTTTCCACTATAGTCTTTCCACTTTAGTCTTTTCACTATAGTCTCCACTTTATTCTGTCCACTACAGTCTTTCCACTATAGTCTTTCCACTATAGTCTGTCCACTTTAGTCTTTCCACTTTAGTCTTTCCACTTTAGTCTGTCCACTTTAGTCTTTCCACTATAGTCTGTCCAATTTAGTCTTTCCACTTTAGTCTTTCCGCTTTAGTCTGTCCAGTTAGTCTTTACACTATAGTCTTTCCACTATAGTCTGTCCACTTTAGTCTTTCCACTTTAGTCTTTCCACTTTAGTCTGTCCACTTTAGTCTTTCCACTATAGTCTGTCCACTTTAGTCTTTCCACTTTAGTCTTTCCACTATAGTCTGTCCAATTTAGTCTTTCCACTTTAGTCTTTCCACTTTAGTCTGTCCACTTTAGTCTTCCACTTTAGTCTTTCCACTTTAGTCTGTCCACTTTAGTCTTTCCACTATAGTCTGTCCACTATAGTCTGTCCACTTTAGTCTTTCCACTTTAGTCTTTCCACTTTAGTCTGTCCACATTAGTCTTTCCACTATAGTCTCCCCTTTATTCTGTCCACTACAGTCTTTCCACTATAGTCTTTCCACTATAGTCTGTCCACTTCAGTCTTTCCACTATAGTCTGTCCACTTTAGTCTTTCCACTTTAGTCTTTCCACTATAGTCTCCACTTTATTCTGTCCACTACAGTCTTTCCACTATAGTCTTTCCACTATAGTCTTTCCACTATAGTCTGTCCACTTATCTAGTCTTTCCACTTTATTTTTTCCACTTTATTCTGTCCACTTTAGTCTTTCCACTATAGTCTATCCACTTTAGTCTTTCCACTTTAGTCTTTCCACTTTATTCTGTCCACATGAGTGTGTACACTTTAGTCTGTCCACTCAGTCTTTCCACTTCAGTCTTTCCAATATAGTCTGTCTACTTTAGTCTTTCCACTTTAGTCTTTCCACTATAGTCTCCACTTTATTCTGTCCACCACAGTCTTTCCAATTTAGTCTTTCCACTATTCTCTGTCCACTTTAGTCTTTCCACTATAGTCTTCACTTTATTCTGTCCACTACAGTCTTTCCACTATAGTCTTTCCACTATAGTCTGTCCTCTTTAGTCTTTCCACTATTCTCTGTCAACTTTAGTCTTTCCACTATAGTCTCCACTTTATTCTGTCCACTACAGTCTTTCCACTATAGTCTTTCCACTATAGTCTGTCCACTTTAGTCTTTCCACTTTAGTTTTTCCACTTTAGTCTGTCCACTTCAGTCTTTCCACTATAGTCTGTCAAGTTTAGTCTTTCCACTTTAGTCTTTCCACTATAGTCTCCACTTTATTCTGTCCACTACAGTCTTTCCACTATAGTCTTTCCACTAAAGTCTATCCACTTTAGTCTTTCCACTATTCTCTGTTCACTTTAGTCTTTCCACTATAGTCTCCACTTTATTCTGTCCTCTACAGTCTTTCCACTATAGTCTTTCCACTATAGTCTGTCCACTTTTGTCTTTCCACTATTCTCTGTCAACTTTAGTCTTTCCACTATAGTCTCCACTTTATTCTGTCCACTACAGTCTTTCCACTATAGTCTTTCCACTATAGTCTGTCCACTTTAGTCTTTCCACTTTAGTTTTTCCACTTTAGTCTGTCCACTTCAGTCTTTCCACTATAGTCTGTCAAGTTTAGTCTTTCCACTTTAGTCTTTCCACTATAGTCTCCACTTTATTCTGTCCACTACAGTCTTTCCACTATAGTCTTTCCACTAAAGTCTATCCACTTTAGTCTTTCCACTATTCTCTGTCCACTTTAGTCTTTCCACTTTAGTCTGTCCACTTTAGTCTTTCCACTATAGTCTGTCCACTTTAGTCTTTCCACTTTAGTCTTTCCACTTTAGTCTGTCCACTTTAGTCTTTCCACTATAGTCTGTCCAATTTAGTCTTTCCACTTTAGTCTTTCCGCTTTAGTCTGTCCAGTTAGTCTTTACACTATAGTCTTTCCACTATAGTCTGTCCACTTTAGTCTTTCCACTTTAGTCTTTCCACTTTAGTCTGTCCACTTTAGTCTTTCCACTATAGTCTGTCCACTTTAGTCTTTCCACTTTAGTCTTTCCACTATAGTCTGTCCAATTTAGTCTTTCCACTTTAGTCTTTCCACTTTAGTCTGTCCACTTTAGTCTTCCACTTTAGTCTTTCCACTTTAGTCTGTCCACTTTAGTCTTTCCACTATAGTCTGTCCACTATAGTCTGTCCACTTTAGTCTTTCCACTTTAGTCTTTCCACTTTAGTCTGTCCACATTAGTCTTTCCACTATAGTCTCCCCTTTATTCTGTCCACTACAGTCTTTCCACTATAGTCTTTCCACTATAGTCTGTCCACTTCAGTCTTTCCACTATAGTCTGTCCACTTTAGTCTTTCCACTTTAGTCTTTCCACTATAGTCTCCACTTTATTCTGTCCACTACAGTCTTTCCACTATAGTCTTTCCACTATAGTCTTTCCACTATAGTCTGTCCACTTATCTAGTCTTTCCACTTTATTTTTTCCACTTTATTCTGTCCACTTTAGTCTTTCCACTATAGTCTATCCACTTTAGTCTTTCCACTTTAGTCTTTCCACTTTATTCTGTCCACATGAGTGTGTACACTTTAGTCTGTCCACTCAGTCTTTCCACTTCAGTCTTTCCAATATAGTCTGTCTACTTTAGTCTTTCCACTTTAGTCTTTCCACTATAGTCTCCACTTTATTCTGTCCACCACAGTCTTTCCAATTTAGTCTTTCCACTATTCTCTGTCCACTTTAGTCTTTCCACTATAGTCTTCACTTTATTCTGTCCACTACAGTCTTTCCACTATAGTCTTTCCACTATAGTCTGTCCTCTTTAGTCTTTCCACTATTCTCTGTCAACTTTAGTCTTTCCACTATAGTCTCCACTTTATTCTGTCCACTACAGTCTTTCCACTATAGTCTTTCCACTATAGTCTGTCCACTTTAGTCTTTCCACTTTAGTTTTTCCACTTTAGTCTGTCCACTTCAGTCTTTCCACTATAGTCTGTCAAGTTTAGTCTTTCCACTTTAGTCTTTCCACTATAGTCTCCACTTTATTCTGTCCACTACAGTCTTTCCACTATAGTCTTTCCACTAAAGTCTATCCACTTTAGTCTTTCCACTATTCTCTGTCCACTTTAGTCTTTCCACTATAGTCTCCACTTTATTCTGTCCTCTACAGTCTTTCCACTATAGTCTTTCCACTATAGTCTGTCCACTTTTGTCTTTCCACTATTCTCTGTCAACTTTAGTCTTTCCACTATAGTCTCCACTTTATTCTGTCCACTACAGTCTTTCCACTATAGTCTTTCCACTATAGTCTGTCCACTTTAGTCTTTCCACTTTAGTTTTTCCACTTTAGTCTTCCACTTCAGTCTTTCCACTATAGTCTGTCAAGTTTAGTCTTTCCACTTTAGTCTTTCCACTATAGTCTCCACTTTATTCTGTCCACTACAGTCTTTCCACTATAGTCTTTCCACTATAGTCTGTCCACTTTAGTCTTTCCACTTTAGTTTTTCCACTTTAGTGTGTCCACTTCAGTCTTTCCACTATAGTCTTTCCACTATAGTCTGTCCACTTTAGTCTTTCCACTATTCTCTGGCCACTTTAGTCTTTCCACTATAGTCTTTCCAATATAGTCTGTCCACTTTAGTCTTTCCACTTTAGTCTTTCCACTTTAGTCTGTCCACTTTAGTCTTTCCACTTTAGTCTGTCCACTTTAGTCTCCTACTATTCTCTGTCCACTTTAGTCTTTCCACTTTAGTCTTTCCACTATAGTCTCCACTTTATTCTGTACACTACAGTCTTTCCACTATAGTCTTTCCACTATAGTCTGTCCACTTTAGTCTTTCCACTTTAATCTTTCCACTTTAGTCTGTCCACTTTAGTCTTTCCACTATAGTCTGTCCACTTTAGTCTTTCCACTTTCGTCTTTCCACTTTATTCTGTCCACTTCAGTGTGTACACTTTAGTCTGTCCACTGAGTCTTTCCACTTCAGTCTTTCCACTATAGTCTGTCCACTTTAGTCTTTCCACTTTAGTCGTTCCACTATAGTCTCCACTTTATTCTGTCCACTACAGTCTTTCAACTTTAGTCTTTCCAATACTCTCTGTCCACTTTAGTCTTTCCACTTTAGTCTTTCCTCTATAGTCTCCACTTTATTCTGTCCACTACAGTCTTTCCACTATAGTCTGTCCACTTTAGTCTTTCCACTTTAGTCTGTCCACTTCAGTCTTTCCACTATAGTCTTTCCACTATAGTCTTTCCACTTTAGTCTTTTCACTATAGTCTCCACTTTATTCTGTCCACTACAGTCTTTCCACTATAGTCTTTCCACTATAGTCTGTCCACTTTAGTCTTTCCACTTTAGTCTTTCCACTTTAGTCTGTCCACTTTAGTCTTTCCACTATAGTCTGTCCAATTTAGTCTTTCCACTTTAGTCTTTCCGCTTTAGTCTGTCCAGTTAGTCTTTACACTATAGTCTTTCCACTATAGTCTGTCCACTTTAGTCTTTCCACTTTAGTCTTTCCACTTTAGTCTGTCCACTTTAGTCTTTCCACTATAGTCTGTCCACTTTAGTCTTTCCACTTTAGTCTTTCCACTATAGTCTGTCCAATTTAGTCTTTCCACTTTAGTCTTTCCACTTTAGTCTGTCCACTTTAGTCTTCCACTTTAGTCTTTCCACTTTAGTCTGTCCACTTTAGTCTTTCCACTATAGTCTGTCCACTATAGTCTGTCCACTTTAGTCTTTCCACTTTAGTCTTTCCACTTTAGTCTGTCCACATTAGTCTTTCCACTATAGTCTCCCCTTTATTCTGTCCACTACAGTCTTTCCACTATAGTCTTTCCACTATAGTCTGTCCACTTCAGTCTTTCCACTATAGTCTGTCCACTTTAGTCTTTCCACTTTAGTCTTTCCACTATAGTCTCCACTTTATTCTGTCCACTACAGTCTTTCCACTATAGTCTTTCCACTATAGTCTTTCCACTATAGTCTGTCCACTTATCTAGTCTTTCCACTTTATTTTTTCCACTTTATTCTGTCCACTTTAGTCTTTCCACTATAGTCTATCCACTTTAGTCTTTCCACTTTAGTCTTTCCACTTTATTCTGTCCACATGAGTGTGTACACTTTAGTCTGTCCACTCAGTCTTTCCACTTCAGTCTTTCCAATATAGTCTGTCTACTTTAGTCTTTCCACTTTAGTCTTTCCACTATAGTCTCCACTTTATTCTGTCCACCACAGTCTTTCCAATTTAGTCTTTCCACTATTCTCTGTCCACTTTAGTCTTTCCACTATAGTCTTCACTTTATTCTGTCCACTACAGTCTTTCCACTATAGTCTTTCCACTATAGTCTGTCCTCTTTAGTCTTTCCACTATTCTCTGTCAACTTTAGTCTTTCCACTATAGTCTCCACTTTATTCTGTCCACTACAGTCTTTCCACTATAGTCTTTCCACTATAGTCTGTCCACTTTAGTCTTTCCACTTTAGTTTTTCCACTTTAGTCTGTCCACTTCAGTCTTTCCACTATAGTCTGTCAAGTTTAGTCTTTCCACTTTAGTCTTTCCACTATAGTCTCCACTTTATTCTGTCCACTACAGTCTTTCCACTATAGTCTTTCCACTAAAGTCTATCCACTTTAGTCTTTCCACTATTCTCTGTCCACTTTAGTCTTTCCACTATAGTCTCCACTTTATTCTGTCCTCTACAGTCTTTCCACTATAGTCTTTCCACTATAGTCTGTCCACTTTTGTCTTTCCACTATTCTCTGTCAACTTTAGTCTTTCCACTATAGTCTCCACTTTATTCTGTCCACTACAGTCTTTCCACTATAGTCTTTCCACTATAGTCTGTCCACTTTAGTCTTTCCACTTTCGTCTTTCCACTTTATTCTGTCCACTTCAGTGTGTACACTTTAGTCTGTCCACTGAGTCTTTCCACTTCAGTCTTTCCACTATAGTCTGTCCACTTTAGTCTTTCCACTTTAGTCGTTCCACTATAGTCTCCACTTTATTCTGTCCACTACAGTCTTTCAACTTTAGTCTTTCCGATACTCTCTGTCCACTTTAGTCTTTCCACTTTAGTCTTTCCGCTATAGTCTCCACTTTATTCTGTCCACTACACTCTTTCCACTATAGTCTGTCCACTTTAGTCTTTCCACTTTAGTCTGTCCACTTCAGTCTTTCCACTATAGTCTGTCCACTTTAGTCCTTCCACTTTAGTCTTTCCACTATAGTCTCCACTTTATTCTGTCCACTACAGTCTTTCCACTATAGTCTTTCCACTATAGTCTGTCCACTTTAGTCTTTCCACTTTAGTCTTTCCACTTTAGTCTGTCCACTTCAGTCTTTCCACTATAGTCTTTCCACTATAGTCTTTCCACTTTAGTCTTTTCACTATAGTCTCCACTTTATTCTGTCCACTACAGTCTTTCCACTATAGTCTTTCCACTATAGTCTGTCCACTTTAGTCTTTCCACTTTAGTCTTTCCACTTTAGTCTGTCCACTTTAGTCTTTCCACTATAGTCTGTCCAATTTAGTCTTTCCACTTTAGTCTTTCCGCTTTAGTCTGTCCAGTTAGTCTTTACACTATAGTCTTTCCACTATAGTCTGTCCACTTTAGTCTTTCCACTTTAGTCTTTCCACTTTAGTCTGTCCACTTTAGTCTTTCCACTATAGTCTGTCCACTTTAGTCTTTCCACTTTAGTCTTTCCACTATAGTCTGTCCAATTTAGTCTTTCCACTTTAGTCTTTCCACTTTAGTCTGTCCACTTTAGTCTTCCACTTTAGTCTTTCCACTTTAGTCTGTCCACTTTAGTCTTTCCACTATAGTCTGTCCACTATAGTCTGTCCACTTTAGTCTTTCCACTTTAGTCTTTCCACTTTAGTCTGTCCACATTAGTCTTTCCACTATAGTCTCCCCTTTATTCTGTCCACTACAGTCTTTCCACTATAGTCTTTCCACTATAGTCTGTCCACTTCAGTCTTTCCACTATAGTCTGTCCACTTTAGTCTTTCCACTTTAGTCTTTCCACTATAGTCTCCACTTTATTCTGTCCACTACAGTCTTTCCACTATAGTCTTTCCACTATAGTCTTTCCACTATAGTCTGTCCACTTATCTAGTCTTTCCACTTTATTTTTTCCACTTTATTCTGTCCACTTTAGTCTTTCCACTATAGTCTATCCACTTTAGTCTTTCCACTTTAGTCTTTCCACTTTATTCTGTCCACATGAGTGTGTACACTTTAGTCTGTCCACTCAGTCTTTCCACTTCAGTCTTTCCAATATAGTCTGTCTACTTTAGTCTTTCCACTTTAGTCTTTCCACTATAGTCTCCACTTTATTCTGTCCACCACAGTCTTTCCAATTTAGTCTTTCCACTATTCTCTGTCCACTTTAGTCTTTCCACTATAGTCTTCACTTTATTCTGTCCACTACAGTCTTTCCACTATAGTCTTTCCACTATAGTCTGTCCTCTTTAGTCTTTCCACTATTCTCTGTCAACTTTAGTCTTTCCACTATAGTCTCCACTTTATTCTGTCCACTACAGTCTTTCCACTATAGTCTTTCCACTATAGTCTGTCCACTTTAGTCTTTCCACTTTAGTTTTTCCACTTTAGTCTGTCCACTTCAGTCTTTCCACTATAGTCTGTCAAGTTTAGTCTTTCCACTTTAGTCTTTCCACTATAGTCTCCACTTTATTCTGTCCACTACAGTCTTTCCACTATAGTCTTTCCACTAAAGTCTATCCACTTTAGTCTTTCCACTATTCTCTGTCCACTTTAGTCTGTCCACTTTAGTCTTTCCACTATTCTCTGTCCACTTTAGTCTTTCCACTATAGTCTCCACTTTATTCTGTCCACTACAGTCTTTCCACTATAGTCTTTCCACTATAGTCTGTCCACTTTAGTCTTTCCACTTTAATCTTTCCACTTTAGTCTGTCCACTTTAGTCTTTCCACTATAGTCTGTCCACTTTAGTCTTTCCACTTTCGTCTTTCCACTTTATTCTGTCCACTTCAGTGTGTACACTTTAGTCTGTCCACTGAGTCTTTCCACTTCAGTCTTTCCACTATAGTCTGTCCACTTTAGTCTTTCCACTTTAGTCGTTCCACTATAGTCTCCACTTTATTCTGTCCACTACAGTCTTTCAACTTTAGTCTTTCCGATACTCTCTGTCCACTTTAGTCTTTCCACTTTAGTCTTTCCGCTATAGTCTCCACTTTATTCTGTCCACTACACTCTTTCCACTATAGTCTGTCCACTTTAGTCTTTCCACTTTAGTCTGTCCACTTCAGTCTTTCCACTATAGTCTGTCCACTTTAGTCCTTCCACTTTAGTCTTTCCACTATAGTCTCCACTTTATTCTGTCCACTACAGTCTTTCCACTATAGTCTTTCCACTATAGTCTGTCCACTTTAGTCTTTCCACTTTAGTCTTTCCACTTTAGTCTGTCCACTTTAGTCTTTCCACTATAGTCTGTCCAATTTAGTCTTTCCACTTTAGTCTTTCCGCTTTAGTCTGTCCAGTTAGTCTTTCCACTATAGTCATCCACTATAGTCTGTCCACTTTAGTCTTTCCACTTTAGTCTTTCCACTTTAGTCTGTCCACTTTAGTCTTTCCACTATAGTCTGTCCACTTTAGTCTTTCCACTTTAGTCTTTCCACTATAGTCTGTCCAATTGAGTCTTTCCACTTTAGTCTTTCCACTTTAGTCTGTCCACTTTAGTCTTTCCACTTTAGTCTTTCCACTTTAGTCTGTCCACTTTAGTCTTTCCACTATAGTCTGTCCACTTTAGTCTTTCCACTTTAGTCTTTCCACTTTAGTCTGTCCACATTAGTCTTTCCACTATAGTCTCCACTTTATTCTGTCCACTACAGTCTTTCCACTATAGTCTTTCCACTATAGTCTGTTCACTTCAGTCTTTCCACTATAGTCTGTCCACTTTAGTCTTTCCACTTTAGTCTTTCCACTATATTCTCCACTTTATTCTGTCCACTACAGTCTTTCCACTATAGTCTCTCCACTATAGTCTGTCCACTTATCTAGTCTTTCCACTTTAGTTTTTCCACTTTAGTCTCCACTTTATTCTGTCCACCACAGTCTTTCCAATTTAGTCTTTCCACTATTCTCTGTCCACTTTAGTCTTTCCACTATAGTCTCCACTTTATTCTGTCCACTACAGTCTTTCCACTATAGTCTTTCCACTATAGTCTGTCCACTTTAGTCTTTCCACTTTAGTCTTTCCACTTTAGTCTGTCCACTTTAGTCTTTCCACTATAGTCTGTCCAATTTAGTCTTTCCACTTTAGTCTTTCCGCTTTAGTCTGTCCAGTTAGTCTTTCCACTATAGTCATCCACTATAGTCTGTCCACTTTAGTCTTTCCACTTTAGTCTTTCCACTTTAGTCTGTCCACTTTAGTCTTTCCACTATAGTCTGTCCACTTTAGTCTTTCCACTTTAGTCTTTCCACTATAGTCTGTCCAATTGAGTCTTTCCACTTTAGTCTTTCCACTTTAGTCTGTCCACTTTAGTCTTTCCACTTTAGTCTTTCCACTTTAGTCTGTCCACTTTAGTCTTTCCACTATAGTCTGTCCACTTTAGTCTTTCCACTTTAGTCTTTCCACTTTAGTCTGTCCACATTAGTCTTTCCACTATAGTCTCCACTTTATTCTGTCCACTACAGTCTTTCCACTATAGTCTTTCCACTATAGTCTGTTCACTTCAGTCTTTCCACTATAGTCTGTCCACTTTAGTCTTTCCACTTTAGTCTTTCCACTATATTCTCCACTTTATTCTGTCCACTACAGTCTTTCCACTATAGTCTTTCCACTATAGTCTGTCCACTTATCTAGTCTTTCCACTTTAGTTTTTCCACTTTAGTCTCCACTTTATTCTGTCCACCACAGTCTTTCCAATTTAGTCTTTCCACTATTCTCTGTCCACTTTAGTCTTTCCACTATAGTCTCCACTTTATTCTGTCCACTACAGTCTTTCCACTATAGTCTTTCCACTATAGTCTGTCCACTTTAGTCTTTCCACTATTCTCTGTCAACTTTAGTTTTTCCACTATAGTCTCCACTTTATTCTGTCCACTACAGTCTTTCCACTATAGTCTTTCCACTATAGTCTGTCCACTTTAGTCTTTCCACTTTAGTTTCTCCACTATAGTCTGTCCACTTTAGTCTTTCCACTATTCTATGGCCACTTTAGTCTTTCCACTATAGTATTTCCAATATAGTCTGTCCACTTTAGTCTTTCCACTTTAGTCTTTCCACTTTAGTCTGTCCACTTTAGTCTTTCCACTATAGTCTGTCCACTTTAGTCTCCTACTATTCTCTGTCCACTTTAGTCTTTCCACTTTAGACTTTCCACTATAGTCTCCACTTTATTCTGTCCACTACAGTCTTTCCACTATAGTCTTGCCACTATATTCTGTCCACTTTAGTCTTTCCACTTTAGTCTTTCCACTTTAGTCTGTCCACATTAGTCTTTCCACTATAGTCTCCACTTTATTCTGTCCACTACAGTCTTTCCACTATAGTCTTTCCACTATAGTCTGTCCACTTCAGTCTTTCCACTATAGTCTGTCCACTTTAGTCTTTTCACTTTAGTCTTTCCACTATATTCTCCACTTTATTCTGTCCACTACAGTCTTTCCACTATAGTCTTTCCACTATAGTCTGTCCACTTATCTAGTCTTTCCACTTTAGTTTTTCCACTTTAGTCTGTCCACTTTAGTCTTTCCACTATAGTCTATCCACTTTAGTCTTTCCACTTTAGTCTTTCCACTTTATTCTGTCCACTTCAGTGAGTAAACTTTAGTTTGTCCTCTCAGTCTTTCCACTTCAGTCTTTCCAATATAGTCTGTCCACTTTAGTCTTTCCACTATAGTCTCCACTTTATTCTGTCCACCACAGTCTTTCCAATTTAGTCTTTGCACTATTCTCTGTCCACTTTAGTCTTTCCACTATAGTCTCCACTTTATTCTGTCCACTACAGTCTTTCCACTTTAGTCTTTCCACTATAGTCTGTCCACTTTAGTCTTTCCACTATTCTCTGTCAACTTTAGTCTTTCCACTATAGTCTCCACTTTATTCTGTCCACTACAGTCTTTCCACTATAGTCTTTCCACTATAGTCTGTCCACTTTAGTCTTTCCACTTTAGTTTTTTCCACTTTAGTCTGTCCACTTCAGTCTTTCCACTATAGTCTTTCCACTATAGTCTGTCCACTTTAGTCTTTCCACTATTCTATTGCCACTTTAGTCTTTCCACTATAGTCTTTCCAATATAGTCTGTCCACTTTAGTCTTTCCACTTTAGTCTTTCCACTTTAGTCTGTCCACTTTAGTCTTTCCCCTATAGTCTGTCCACTTTAGTCTTTCCTCTATTCTCTGTCAACTTTAGTCTTTCCACTATAGTCTCCACTTTATTCTGTCCACTACAGTCTTTCCACTATAGTCTTTCCACTATAGTCTGTCCACTTTAGTCTTTCCACTTTAGTTTTTCCACTTTAGTCTGTCCACTTCAGTCTTTCCACTATGGTCTTTCCACTATAGTCTGTCCACTTTAGTCTTTCCACTATTCTATGGCCACTTTAGTCTTTCCACTATAGTCTTTCCAATATAGTCTGTCCACTTTAGTCTTTCCACTTTAGTCTTTCCACTTTAGTCTGTCCACTTTAGTCTTTCCACTATAGTCTGTCCACTTTAGTCTCCTACTATTCTCTGTCCACTTTAGTCTTTCCACTTTAGTCTTTCCACTATAGTCTCCACTTTATTCTGTCCACTACAGTCTTTCCACTATAGTCTTTCCACTATAGTCTGTCCACTTTAGTCTTTCCACTTTAATCTTTCCACTTTAGTCTTTCCACTTTAGTCTTTCCACTATAGTCTCCACTTTATTCTGTCCACTACAGTCTTTCCACTATAGTCTTTCCACTATAGTCTGTCCACTTTAGTCTTTCCACTTTAATCTTTCCACTTTAGTCTGTCCACTTTAGTCTTTCCACTTTAGTCTTTCCACTTTAGTCTGTCCACTTTAGTCTTTCCACTATAGTCTGTCCACTTTAATCTCCTACTATTCTCTGTCCACTTTAGTCTTTCCACTTTAGTCTTTCCACTATAGTCTCCACTTTATTCTGTCCACTACAGTCTTTCCACTATAGTCTTTCCACTATAGTCTGTCCACTTTAGTCTTTCCACTTTAGTTTTTCCACTTTAGTCTGTCCACTTCAGTCTTTCCACTATAGTCTTTCCACTATAGTCTGTCCACTTTAGTCTTTCCACTATTCTATGGCCACTTTAGTCTTTCCACTATAGTCTTTCCAATATAGTCTGTCCACTTTAGTCTTTCCACTTTAGTCTTTCCACTTTAGTCTGTCCACTTTAGTCTTTCCACTATAGTCTGTCCACTTTAGTCTCCTACTATTCTCTGTCCACTTTAGTCTTTCCACTTTAGTCTTTCCAGTATAGTCTCCACTTTATTCTGTCCACTACAGTCTTTCAACTTTAGTCTTTCCAATACTCTCTGTCCACTTTAGTCTTTCCACTTTAGTCTTTCCTCTATAGTCTCCACTTTATTCTGTCCACTACAGTCGTTCCACTATAGTCTGTCCACTTTAGTCTTTCCACTTTAGTCTGTCCACTTCAGTCTTTCCACTATAGTCTGTCCACTTTAGTCTTTCCACTTTAGTCTTTCCACTATAGTCTCCACTTTATTCTGTCCACTACAGTCTTTCCACTATAGTCTTTCCACTATAGTCTGTCCACTTTAGTCTTTCCACTTTAGTCTTTCCACTTTAGTCTGTCCACTTTAGTCTTTCCACTATAGTCTGTCCAATTTAGTCTTTCCACTTTAGTCTTTCCGCTTTAGTCTGTCCAGTTAGTCTTTCCACTATAGTCTTTCCACTATAGTCTGTCCACTTTAGTCTTTCCACTTTAGTCTTTCCACTTTAGTCTGTCCACTTTAGTCTTTCCACTATAGTCTGTCCACTTTAGTCTTTCCACTTTAGTCTTTCCACTATAGTCTGTCCAATTTAGTCTTTCCACTTTAGTCTTTCCACTTTAGTCTGTCCACTTTAGTCTTTCCACTTTAGTCTTTCCACTTTAGTCTGTCCACTTTAGTCTTTCCACTATAGTCTGTCCACTTTAGTCTTTCCACTTTAGTCTTTCCACTTTAGTCTGTCCACATTAGTCTTTCCACTATAGTCTCCACTTTATTCTGTCCACTACAGTCTTTCAACTATAGTCTTTCCACTATAGTCTGTCCACTTCAGTCTTTACACTATAGTCTGTCCACTTTAGTCTTTCCACTTTAGTCTTTCCACTATAGTCTCCACTTTATTCTGTCCACTACAGTCTTTCCACTATAGTCTTTCCACTTATCTAGTCTTTCCACTTTAGTTTTTCCACTTTATTCTGTCCACTTTAGTCTTTCCACTATAGTCTATCCACTTTAGTCTTTCCACTTTAGTCTTTCCACTTTATTCTGTCCACTTCAGTGTGTACACTTTAGTCTGTCCACTCAGTCTTTCCACTTCAGTCTTTCCAATATAGTCTGTCCACTTTAGTCTTTCCACTTTAGTCTTTCCACTATAGTCTCCACTTTATTCTGTCCACCACAGTCTTTCCAATTTAGTCTTTCCACTATTCTCTGTCCACTTTAGTCTTTGTAGACAGACTAAAGTGGAAACCCTATAGTGGAAAGACTGTAGTGGACAGAATAAAGTGGAAAGACTAAAGTGGAAAGACTAAAGTGGACAGACTATAGTGGAAAGACTATCGTGGAAAGACTGTAGTGGACAGAATAAAGTGGAGACTATAGTGGAAAGACTAAAGTGGAAAGACTAAAGTGGACAGAGAATAGTAGGAGATTAAAGTGGACAGACTATAGTGGAAAGACTAAAGTGGACAGACTAAAGTGGAAAGACTAAAGTGGACAGACTAGTCTGTCCACATTAGTCTTTCCACTATAGTCTCCACTTTATTCTGTCCACTATTCTCTGTCCACTACAGTCTTTCCACTTTAGTCTGTCCACTTTAGTCTTTCCACTATTCTCTGTCCACTTTAGTCTTTCCACTATAGTCTTTCCACTATAGTCTGTCCACTTTAGTCTTTCCACTTTAGTTTTTCCACTTTAGTCTTTCCACTATAGTCTGTCCACTTTATTCTTTCCACTTTATTTTGTCCACTACAGTCTTTCCACTATAGTCTTTCCACTATAGTCTGTCCACTTTAGTCTTTCCACTTTAGTTTTTCCACTTTAGTCTGTCCACATTAGTCTTTCCACTATAGTCGCCACTTTATTCTGTCCACTTTAGTCTTTCCACTATAGTCTATCCACTTTAGTCTTTCCACTTTAGTCTTTCCACTTTATTCTGTCCACTTCAGTGTGTACACTTTAGTCTGTCCACTCAGTCTTTCCACTTCAGTCTTTCCAATATAGTCTGTCCACTTTAGTCTTTCCACTTTAGTCTTTCCACTATAGTCTCCACTTTATTCTGTCCACCACAGTCTTTCCAATTTAGTCTTTCCACTATTCTCTGTCCACTTTAGTCTTTGTAGACAGACTAAAGTGGAAACCCTATAGTGGAAAGACTTTAGTGGACAGAATAAAGTGGAAAGACTAAAGTGGACAGACTATAGTGGAAAGACTAAAGTGGAAAAACTAAAGTGGAAAGACTAAAGTGGACAGACTATAGTGGAAAGACTATAGTGGAAAGACTAAAATGGACAGAGAATAGTGGAAAGACTATATTGGAAAGACTAAAGTGGACAGACTAAAATGGAAAGATTAAAGTGGAAAGACTAAAGTGGACAAACTTTAGTGGAAAGACTATAGCAGAAAGACTAAAGTGGACAGAGAATAGTGGAAAGACTAAAGTGGACAGACTAAAGTGGAAAGACTAAAGTGGAAAGACTAAAGTGGACAGACTATAGTGGAAAGACTATAGTGGAAAGACTATAGTGGAAAGACTGTAGTGGACAGAATAAAGTGGAGAGTATAGTGGAAAGACTAAAGCGGACAGAGAATTGTGGAAAGACTAACTATAGTGGAAAGACTGAAGTGGAAAGACTCAGTGGACAGACTAAAGTGGAAAAACTAAAGTGGAAAGACTAAAGTGGGTAGACTATAGGAAAGACTAAAGTGGACAGACTAAAGTGGAAAAACTAAAGTGGAAAGACTAAAGTGGACAGACTATAGTGGAAAGACTATAGTGGAAAGACTGTAGTGGACAAAATAAAGTGGAAAGAATAAAGTGGACAGACTATAGTGGAAAGACTAAAGTGGAAAAACTAAAGTGGAAAGACTAAAGTGGACAGACTATAGTGGAAAGACTATAGTGGAAAGACTGTAGTGGACAGAATAAAGTGGAGACTATAGTGGAAAGACTAAAGTGGACAGAGAATAGTGGAAAGACTATATTGGAAAGACTAAAGTGGACAGACTAAAATGGAAAGATTAAAGTGGAAAGACTAAAGTGGACAGACTATAGTGGAAAGACTATAGTGGAAAGACTAAAGTGGACAGAGAATAGTGGAAAGACTAAAGTGGACAGACTAAAGTGGAAAGAATGTAGTGGACAGAGAATAGTGGAAAGACTAAAGTGGACAGACTATAGTGGAAAGACTATAGTGGAAAGACTGTAGTGGACAGAATAAAGTGGAGACTATAGTGGAAAGACTAAAGTGGAAAGACTAAAGTGGACAGACTATAGTGGAAAGACTGAAGTGGAAAGACTCAGTGGACAGACTAAAGTGTACGCACTGAAGTTGACAGAATAAAGTGGAAAGACTAAAGTGGAAAGACTAAAGTGGATAGACTATAGTGGAAAGACTAAAGCGGACAGAGAATTGTGGAAAGACTAAATTGGACAGACTAAAGTGGAAAGACTAAAGTGGAAAGACTAAAGTGGACAGACTATAGTGGAAAGACTATAGTGGAAAGACTGTATTGGACAGAATAAAGTGGAGAATATAGTGGAAAGACTAAAGCGGACAGAGAATTGTGGAAAGACTAAAGTGGACAGACTATAGTAAAACTGAAGTGGACATAATAAAGCTGAGACTATAGTGGAAAGACTAAAGTGGACAGATAATCGTGGAAAGAATAAAGTGGACAGACTATAGTGGAAAGACTAAAGTGGAAAAACTAAAGTGGAAAGACTAAAGTGGACAGACTATAGTGGAAAGACTATAGTGGAAAGACTGTAGTGGACAGAATAAAGTGGAGACTATAGTGGAAAGACTAAAGTGGACAGAGAATAGTGGAAAGACTAAAGTGGACAGACTATAGTGGAAAGACTGTAGTGGACAGAGAATAGTGGAAAGACGAAAGTGGACAGACTATAGTGGAAAGACTATAGTGGACAGAATAAAGTGGAGACTATAGTGGAAAGACTAAAGGGGAAAGACTAAAGTGGACAGACTATAGTGGAAAGACTGAAGTGGAAAGACTCAGTGGACAGACTAAAGTGGAAAAACTAAAGTGGAAAGACTAAAGTGGACAGACTAAAGTGGAAAAACTAAAGTGGAAAGACTAAAGTGGACAGAATAAAGTGGAGACTATAGTGGAAAGACTAAAGTGGACAGAGAATAGTGGAAAGACTAAAGTGGACAGACTATAGTGGAAAGACTAAAGTGGAAAAACTAAAGTGGAAAGACTAAAGTGGACAGACTATAGGGGAAAGACTATAGTGGAAAGACTGTAGTGGACAGAATAAAGTGGAGACTATAGTGGAAAGACTAAAGTGGACAGAGAATAGTGGAAAGACTAAAGTGGACAGACTATAGTGGAAAGACTGTAGTGGACAGAGAATAGTGGAAAGACGAAAGTGGACAGACTGTAGTGGAAAGACTATAGTGGAAAGACTGTAGTGGACAGAATAAAGTGGAGACTATAGTGGAAAGACTAAAGTGGACAGAGAATAGTTGAAAGACTAAATTGGAAAGACTGTAGTGGACAGAATGAAGTGGAGACTATAGTGGAAAGACTAAAGGGGAAAGACAAGTGGACAGACTATAGTGGAAAGACTGAAGTGGAAAGACTCAGTGGACAGACTAAAGTGGAAAAACTAAAGTGGAAAGACTAAAGTGGGTAGACTATAGTGGAAAGACTAAAGTGGACAGACTAAAGTGGAAAAACTAAAGTGGAAAGACTAAAGTGGACAGACTATAGTGGAAAGACTATAGTGGAAAGACTGTAGTGGACAGAATAAAGTGGAAAGACTAAAGTGGACAGACTATAGTGGAAAGACTAAAGTGGAAAAACTAAAGTGGAAAGACTAAAGTGGACAGACTATAGTGGAAAGACTATAGTGGAAAGACTGTAGTGGACAGAATAAAGTGGAGACTATAGTGGAAAGACTAAAGAGGACAGAGAATAGTGGAAAGACTCTAGGGGAAAGACTAAAGTGGACAGACTAAAATGGAAAGATTAAAGTGGAGACTATAGTGGAAAGACTAAAGTGGAAAGACTAAAGTGGACAGAGAATGGTGGAAAGACTAAAGTGGACAGACTAAAGTGGAAAGACTAAAGTGGAAAGACTAAAGTGGACAGACTATAGTGGAAAGACTATAGTGGAAAGACTGTAGTGGACAGAATAAAGTGGAGAGTATAGTGGAAAGACTAAAGTGGACAGAAAATAGTGGAAAGACTAAAGTGGACAGACTATAGTGGAAAGACTATAGTCGAAAGACTGTAGTGGACAGAATAAAGTGGAGACTATCGTGGAAAGACTAAAGTGGACAGAGAATAGTGGAAAGACTAAAGTGGAAAGACTGCAGTGGACAGAATAAAGTGGAGACTATAGTGGAAAGACTAAAGTGAAAAGACTAACGTGGACAGACTATAGTGGAAAGACTATGGTGGAAAAACTGTAGTGGACAGAATAAAGCTGAGACTATAGTGGAAAGACTAAAGTGAACAGAGAATAGTGGAAAGACTAAAGTGGACAGACTATAGTGGAAAGACTATAGGCGAAAAACTATAGTGGACAGAATAAAGTGGAGACTATAGTGGAAAGACTAAAGTGGACAGACTATAGTGGAAAGACTGAAGTGGACAGACTAAAGTGGAAAAACTAAAGTGGAAAGACTAAAGTGGACAGACTATAGTGGAAAGACTGTAGTGGAAAGACTGTAGTGGACAGAATAAAGTGGAGACTATAGTGGAAAGACTATCGTGGAAAGACTGTAGTGTGCAGAATAAAGTGGAAAGACTAAAGTGGACAGACTATAGTGGAAAGAATGAAGTGGAAAGACTCAGTGGACAGAATAAAGTGTACACACTGAAGTGGACAGAAGAAAGTGGAAAGACTAAAGTGGAAAGACTAAAGTGGACAGACTATAGTGGAAAGACTGAAGTGGAAAGACTCAGTGGACAGACTAAAGTGTACGCACTGAAGTTGACAGAATAAAGTGGAAAGACTAAAGTGGAAAGACTAAAGTGGATAGACTATAGTGGAAAGACTAAAGCGGACAGAGAATTGTGGAAAGACTAAATTGGACAGACTAAAGTGGAAAGACTAAAGTGGAAAGACTAAAGTGGACAGACTATAGTGGAAAGACTATAGTGGAAAGACTGTATTGGACAGAATAAAGTGGAGAATATAGTGGAAAGACTAAAGCGGACAGAGAATTGTGGAAAGACTAAAGTGGACAGACTATAGTAAAACTGAAGTGGACATAATAAAGCTGAGACTATAGTGGAAAGACTAAAGTGGACAGATAATCGTGGAAAGAATAAAGTGGACAGACTATAGTGGAAAGACTAAAGTGGAAAAACTAAAGTGGAAAGACTAAAGTGGACAGACTATAGTGGAAAGACTATAGTGGAAAGACTGTAGTGGACAGAATAAAGTGGAGACTATAGTGGAAAGACTAAAGTGGACAGAGAATAGTGGAAAGACTAAAGTGGACAGACTATAGTGGAAAGACTGTAGTGGACAGAGAATAGTGGAAAGACGAAAGTGGACAGACTATAGTGGAAAGACTATAGTGGACAGAATAAAGTGGAGACTATAGTGGAAAGACTAAAGGGGAAAGACTAAAGTGGACAGACTATAGTGGAAAGACTGAAGTGGAAAGACTCAGTGGACAGACTAAAGTGGAAAAACTAAAGTGGAAAGACTAAAGTGGACAGACTAAAGTGGAAAAACTAAAGTGGAAAGACTAAAGTGGACAGAATAAAGTGGAGACTATAGTGGAAAGACTAAAGTGGACAGAGAATAGTGGAAAGACTAAAGTGGACAGACTATAGTGGAAAGACTAAAGTGGAAAAACTAAAGTGGAAAGACTAAAGTGGACAGACTATAGGGGAAAGACTATAGTGGAAAGACTGTAGTGGACAGAATAAAGTGGAGACTATAGTGGAAAGACTAAAGTGGACAGAGAATAGTGGAAAGACTAAAGTGGACAGACTATAGTGGAAAGACTGTAGTGGACAGAGAATAGTGGAAAGACGAAAGTGGACAGACTGTAGTGGAAAGACTATAGTGGAAAGACTGTAGTGGACAGAATAAAGTGGAGACTATAGTGGAAAGACTAAAGTGGACAGAGAATAGTTGAAAGACTAAATTGGAAAGACTGTAGTGGACAGAATGAAGTGGAGACTATAGTGGAAAGACTAAAGGGGAAAGACAAGTGGACAGACTATAGTGGAAAGACTGAAGTGGAAAGACTCAGTGGACAGACTAAAGTGGAAAAACTAAAGTGGAAAGACTAAAGTGGGTAGACTATAGTGGAAAGACTAAAGTGGACAGACTAAAGTGGAAAAACTAAAGTGGAAAGACTAAAGTGGACAGACTATAGTGGAAAGACTATAGTGGAAAGACTGTAGTGGACAGAATAAAGTGGAAAGACTAAAGTGGACAGACTATAGTGGAAAGACTAAAGTGGAAAAACTAAAGTGGAAAGACTAAAGTGGACAGACTATAGTGGAAAGACTATAGTGGAAAGACTGTAGTGGACAGAATAAAGTGGAGACTATAGTGGAAAGACTAAAGAGGACAGAGAATAGTGGAAAGACTCTAGGGGAAAGACTAAAGTGGACAGACTAAAATGGAAAGATTAAAGTGGAGACTATAGTGGAAAGACTAAAGTGGAAAGACTAAAGTGGACAGAGAATGGTGGAAAGACTAAAGTGGACAGACTAAAGTGGAAAGACTAAAGTGGAAAGACTAAAGTGGACAGACTATAGTGGAAAGACTATAGTGGAAAGACTGTAGTGGACAGAATAAAGTGGAGAGTATAGTGGAAAGACTAAAGTGGACAGAAAATAGTGGAAAGACTAAAGTGGACAGACTATAGTGGAAAGACTATAGTCGAAAGACTGTAGTGGACAGAATAAAGTGGAGACTATCGTGGAAAGACTAAAGTGGACAGAGAATAGTGGAAAGACTAAAGTGGAAAGACTGCAGTGGACAGAATAAAGTGGAGACTATAGTGGAAAGACTAAAGTGAAAAGACTAACGTGGACAGACTATAGTGGAAAGACTATGGTGGAAAAACTGTAGTGGACAGAATAAAGCTGAGACTATAGTGGAAAGACTAAAGTGAACAGAGAATAGTGGAAAGACTAAAGTGGACAGACTATAGTGGAAAGACTATAGGCGAAAAACTATAGTGGACAGAATAAAGTGGAGACTATAGTGGAAAGACTAAAGTGGACAGACTATAGTGGAAAGACTGAAGTGGACAGACTAAAGTGGAAAAACTAAAGTGGAAAGACTAAAGTGGACAGACTATAGTGGAAAGACTGTAGTGGAAAGACTGTAGTGGACAGAATAAAGTGGAGACTATAGTGGAAAGACTATCGTGGAAAGACTGTAGTGTGCAGAATAAAGTGGAAAGACTAAAGTGGACAGACTATAGTGGAAAGAATGAAGTGGAAAGACTCAGTGGACAGAATAAAGTGTACACACTGAAGTGGACAGAAGAAAGTGGAAAGACTAAAGTGGAAAGACTAAAGTGGACAGACTATAGTGGAAAGACTAAAGTGGACCGACTAAAGTGGAAAGATTAAAGTGGAAAGACTAAAGTGGACAGACTATAGTGGAAAGACTATATGGGAAAGACTGTAGTGGACAGAATAAAGAGGAGACTATAGTGGAAAGACTAAAGTGGAAAGACTAAAGTGGACAGAGAATAGTGGAAAGACTAAAGTGGACAGACTATAGTGGAAAGACTAAAGTTGACAGACTAAAGTGGAAAGACTATAGTGGAAAGACTAAAGTGGACAGACTATAGTGGAAAGACTGTAGTGGACAGAATAAAGTGGAGAGTATAGTGGAAAGACTAAAGTGGAAAGAGAATAGTGGAAAGACTAAAGTGGACAGACTATAGTGGAAAGACTATAGTGGAAAGACTGTAGTGGACAGAATAAAGTGGAGACTACAGTGGAAAGACTAAAGTAGACAGAGAATATTGGAAAGACTAAAGTGGAAAGACTGTAGTGGACAAAATAAAGTGGCGACTATAGTGGAAAGACTAAAGTGGAAAGACTAAAGTGGACAGACTATATTGGAAAGACTATAGTGGAAAGACTGTAGTGGACAGTATAAAGTGGAGACTATAGTGGAAAGACTAAAGTGGACAGAGAATAGTGGAAAGACTAAAGTGGACAGACTATATTGGAAAGACTATAGTGGAAAGACTATAGTGGTAAAACTGTAGAGGACAGAATAAAATGGAGACTATAGTGGAAAGACTAAAGTGGACAGAGAATAGTGGAAAGACTAGAGTGGACAGACTATAGTGGACAGAATAAAGTGTAGACTATAGTGGAAAGACTAAAGTGGACAGAGAATAGTGGAAAGACTAAAGTGGAAAGACTAAAGTGGACAGACTATAGTGGAAAGAATAAGTGGACAGACTAAAGTGGAAAAACTAAAGACTAAAGTGGACAGACTATAGTGGAAAGAGTATAGCGGAAAAACTGTAGTGGGCGGAATAAAGTGGAGACTATAGTGGACAGAATAAAGTGGAAAGACTAAAGTGGAAAGACTAAACTGGATAGACTATAGTGGAAACTCTATAGTGGAAAGACTTTAGTGGACAGAATAAAGTGGAGACTATAGTGGAAAGACTAAAGTGGACAAAGAATAGTGGAAAGACTAAAGTGGACAGACTATAGTGGAAAGACTAAAGTGGAAAAACTAAAGTGGAAAGACTAAAGTGGAAAGACTATAGTGGAAAGACTATTGTGGAAAGACTGTAGTGGAAAGACTGTAGTGGACAGAATAAAGAGGAGACAATAGTGGAAAGACTAAAGTGGACAGAGAATAGTGGAAAGACTAAAGTGGACAGACTATAGTGGAAAGAATGTAGTGGACAGAGAATAGTGGAAAGACTAAAGTGGACAGACTATAGTGGAAAGACTATAGTGGAAAGACTGTAGTGGACAGAATAAAGTGGAGACTATAGTGGAAAGACTAAAGTGGAAAGACTAAAGTGGACAGACTATAGTGGAAAGACTGAAGTGGAAAGACTCAGTGGACAGACTAAAGTGTACGCACTGAAGTTGACAGAATAAAGTGGAAAGACTAAAGTGGAAAGACTAAAGTGGATAGACTATAGTAGAGACTAAAGCGGACAGAGAATTGTGGAAAGACTAAAGTGGACAGACTAAAGTGGAAAGACTAAAGTGGAAAGACTAAAGTGGACAGACTATAGTGGAAAGACTATAGTGGAAAGACTGTAGTGGACAGAATAAAGTGGAGAATATAGTGGAAAGACTAAAGCGGACAGAGAATTGTGGAAAGACTAAAGTGGACAGACTATAGTAAAACTGAAGTGGACAGAATAAAGCTGAGACTATAGTGGAAAGACTAAAGTGGACAGATAATCGTGGAAAGAATAAAGTGGACAGACTAGAGTGGAAAGACTAAAGTGGAAAAACTAAAGTGGAAAGACTAAAGTGGACAGACTATAGTGGAAAGACTATAGTGGAAAGACTGTAGTGGACAGAATAAAGTGGAGACTATAGTGGAAAGACTAAAGTGGACAGAGAATAGTGGAAAGACTAAAGTGGACAGACTATAGTGGAAAGACTGTAGTGGACAGAGAATAGTGGAAAGACGAAAGTGGACAGACTATAGTGGAAAGACTATAGTGGACAGAATAAAGTGGAGACTATAGTGGAAAGACTAAAGGGGAAAGACTAAAGTGGACAGACTATAGTGGAAAGACTGAAGTGGAAAGACTCAGTGGACAGACTAAAGTGGAAAAACTAAAGTGGAAAGACTAAAATGGATAGACTATAGTGGAAAGACTAAAGTGGACAGACTAAAGTGGAAAAACTAAAGTGGAAAGACTAAAGTGGACAGAATAAAGTGGAGACTATAGTGGAAAGACTAAAGTGGACAGAGAACAGTGGAAAGACTAAAGTGGACAGACTATAGTGGAAAGACTAAAGTGGAAAAACTAAAGTGGAAAGACTAAAGTGGACAGACTATAGTGGAAAGACTATAGTGGAAAGACTGTAGTGGACAGAATAAAGTGGAGACTATAGTGGAAAGACTAAAGTGGACAGAGAATAGTGGAAAGACTAAAGTGGACAGACTATAGTGGAAAGACTGTAGTGGACAGAGAATAGTGGAAAGACGAAAGTGGACAGACTATAGTGGAAAGACTATAGTGGAAAGACTGTAGTGGACAGAATAAAGTTGAGACTATAGTGGAAAGACTAAAGTGGACAGAGAATAGTGGAAAGACTAAATTGGAAAGACTGTAGTGGACAGAATGAAGTGGAAACTAGTGGAAAAACTAAAGGGGAAAGACTAAAGTGGACAGACTATAGTGGAAAGACTGAAGTGGAAAGACTCAGTGGACAGACTAAAGTGGAAAAACTAAAGTGGAAAGACTAAAGTGGGTAGACTATAGTGGAAAGACTAAAGTGGACAGACTAAAGTGGAAAAACTAAAGTGGAAAGACTAAAGTGGACAGACTATAGTGGAAAGACTATAGTGGAAAGACTGTAGTGGACAGAATAAAGTGGAAAGACTAAAGTGGACAGACTATAGTGGAAAGACTAAAGTGGAAAAACTAAAGTGGAAAGACTAAAGTGGACAGACTATAGTGGAAAGACTGTAGTGGACAGAATAAAGTGGAGACTATCGTGGAAAGACTAAAGTGGAAAGACTAAAGTGGACAGAGAATAGTGGAAAGACTAAAGTGGACAGACTATAGTGGAAAGACTATAGTGGAAAGACTGTAGTGGACATAATACAGTGGAGACTATAGTGGAAAGACTAAAGTGGACAGACTATAGTGGAAAGACTAAAGTGGACAGACTAAAGTGGAAAAACTAAAGTGGAAAGACTAAAGTGGACAGACTATAGTGGAAAGACTATAGTGGAAAGACTGTAGTGGACAGAATAAAGTGGAGAGTATAGTGGAAAGACTAAAGTGGACAGAAAATAGTGGAAAGACTAAAGTGGACAGACTATAGTGGAAAGACTATAGTCGAAAGACTGTAGTGGACAGAATAAAGTGGAGACTATCGTGGAAAGACTAAAGTGGACAGAGAATAGTGGAAAGACTAAAGTGGAAAGACTGCAGTGGACAGAATAAAGTGGAGACTATAGTGGAAAGACTAAAGTGAAAAGACTAACGTTGACAGACTATAGTGGAAAGACTATAGTGGAAAAACTGTAGTGGACAGAATAAAGCTGAGACTATAGTAGAAAGACTAAAGTGAACAGAGAATAGTGGAAAGACTAAAGTGGACAGACTATAGCGGAAAGACTATAGTGGAAAAACTATAGTGGACAGAATAAAGTGGAGACTATAGTGGAAAGACTAAAGTGGACAGACTATAGTGGAAAGACTGAAGTGGACAGACTAAAGTGGAAAAACTAAAGTGGAAAGACTAAAGTGGACAGACTATAGTGGAAAGACTATAGTGGAAAGACTGTAGTGGACAGAATAAAGTGGAGACTATAGTGGAAAGACTAAAGTGGACAGAGAATAGTGGAAAGACTAAAGTGGACAGACTATAGTGGAAAGACTGTAGTGGACAGAGAATAGTGGAAAGACGAAAGTGGACTGACTATAGTGGAAAGACTATAGTGGAAAGACTGTAGTGGACAGAATAAAGTTGAGACTATAGTGGAAAGACTAAAGTGGACAGAGAATAGTGGAAAGACTAAATTGGAAAGACTGTAGTGGACAGAATGAAGTGGAAACTAGTGGAAAAACTAAAGGGGAAAGACTAAAGTGGACAGACTATAGTGGAAAGACTGAAGTGGAAAGACTCAGTGGACAGACTAAAGTGGAAAAACTAAAGTGGAAAGACTAAAGTGGGTAGACTATAGTGGAAAGACTAAAGTGGACAGACTAAAGTGGAAAAACTAAAGTGGAAAGACTAAAGTGGACAGACTATAGTGGAAAGACTATAGTGGAAAGACTGTAGTGGACAGAATAAAGTGGAAAGACTAAAGTGGACAGACTATAGTGGAAAGACTAAAGTGGAAAAACTAAAGTGGAAAGACTAAAGTGGACAGACTATAGTGGAAAGACTGTAGTGGACAGAATAAAGTGGAGACTATAGTGGAAAGACTAAAGTGGACAGAGAATAGTGGAAAGACTAAAGTGGACAGACTATAGTGGAAAGACTGTAGTGGACAGAGAATAGTGGAAAGACGAAAGTGGACAGACTATAGTGGAAAGACTATAGTGGACAGAATAAAGTGGAGACTATAGTGGAAAGACTAAAGGGGAAAGACTAAAGTGGACAGACTATAGTGGAAAGACTGAAGTGGAAAGACTCAGTGGACAGACTAAAGTGGAAAAACTAAAGTGGAAAGACTAAAATGGATAGACTATAGTGGAAAGACTAAAGTGGACAGACTAAAGTGGAAAAACTAAAGTGGAAAGACTAAAGTGGACAGAATAAAGTGGAGACTATAGTGGAAAGACTAAAGTGGACAGAGAACAGTGGAAAGACTAAAGTGGACAGACTATAGTGGAAAGACTAAAGTGGAAAAACTAAAGTGGAAAGACTAAAGTGGACAGACTATAGTGGAAAGACTATAGTGGAAAGACTGTAGTGGACAGAATAAAGTGGAGACTATAGTGGAAAGACTAAAGTGGACAGAGAATAGTGGAAAGACTAAAGTGGACAGACTATAGTGGAAAGACTGTAGTGGACAGAGAATAGTGGAAAGACGAAAGTGGACAGACTATAGTGGAAAGACTATAGTGGAAAGACTGTAGTGGACAGAATAAAGTTGAGACTATAGTGGAAAGACTAAAGTGGACAGAGAATAGTGGAAAGACTAAATTGGAAAGACTGTAGTGGACAGAATGAAGTGGAAACTAGTGGAAAAACTAAAGGGGAAAGACTAAAGTGGACAGACTATAGTGGAAAGACTGAAGTGGAAAGACTCAGTGGACAGACTAAAGTGGAAAAACTAAAGTGGAAAGACTAAAGTGGGTAGACTATAGTGGAAAGACTAAAGTGGACAGACTAAAGTGGAAAAACTAAAGTGGAAAGACTAAAGTGGACAGACTATAGTGGAAAGACTATAGTGGAAAGACTGTAGTGGACAGAATAAAGTGGAAAGACTAAAGTGGACAGACTATAGTGGAAAGACTAAAGTGGAAAAACTAAAGTGGAAAGACTAAAGTGGACAGACTATAGTGGAAAGACTGTAGTGGACAGAATAAAGTGGAGACTATCGTGGAAAGACTAAAGTGGAAAGACTAAAGTGGACAGAGAATAGTGGAAAGACTAAAGTGGACAGACTATAGTGGAAAGACTATAGTGGAAAGACTGTAGTGGACATAATACAGTGGAGACTATAGTGGAAAGACTAAAGTGGACAGACTATAGTGGAAAGACTAAAGTGGACAGACTAAAGTGGAAAAACTAAAGTGGAAAGACTAAAGTGGACAGACTATAGTGGAAAGACTATAGTGGAAAGACTGTAGTGGACAGAATAAAGTGGAGAGTATAGTGGAAAGACTAAAGTGGACAGAAAATAGTGGAAAGACTAAAGTGGACAGACTATAGTGGAAAGACTATAGTCGAAAGACTGTAGTGGACAGAATAAAGTGGAGACTATCGTGGAAAGACTAAAGTGGACAGAGAATAGTGGAAAGACTAAAGTGGAAAGACTAAAGTGGACAGAATAAAGTGGAGACTATAGTGGAAAGACTAAAGTGAAAAGACTAACGTTGACAGACTATAGTGGAAAGACGATAGTGGAAAAACTGTAGTGGACAGAATAAAGCTGAGACTATAGTGGAAAGACTAAAGTGAACAGAGAATAGTGGAAAGACTAAAGTGGACAGACTATAGCGGAAAGACTATAGTGGAAAAACTATAGTGGACAGAATAAAGTGGAGACTATAGTGGAAAGACTAAAGTGGACAGACTATAGTGGAAAGACTGAAGTGGACAGACTAAAGTGGAAAAACTAAAGTGGAAAGACTAAAGTGGACAGACTATAGTGGAAAGACTGTAGTGGAAAGACTGTAGTGGACAGAATAAAGTGGAGACTATAGTGGAAAGACTATCGTGGAAAGACTGTAGTGTGCAGAATAAAGTGGAAAGACTAAAGTGGACAGACTATAGTGGAAAGAATGAAGTGGAAAGACTCAGTGGACAGAATAAAGTGTACACACTGAAGTGGACAGAAGAAAGTGGAAAGACTAAAGTGGAAAGACTAAAGTGGACAGACTATAGTGGAAAGACTAAAGTGGACCGACTAAAGTGGAAAGATTAAAGTGGAAAGACTAAAGTGGACAGACTATAGTGGAAAGACTATATGGGAAAGACTGTAGTGGACAGAATAAAGAGGAGACTATAGTGGAAAGACTAAAGTGGAAAGACTAAAGTGGACAGACTATAGTGGAAAGACTATAGTGGAAAGACTGTAGTGGACAGAATAAAGTGGAGACTATAGTGGAAAGACTAAAGTGGACAGACTATAGTAAAACTGAAGTGGACAGAATAAAGCTGAGACTATAGTGGAAAGACTAAAGTGGACAGATAATCGTGGAAAGAATAAAGTGGACAGACTATAGTGGAAAGACTATAGTGGAAAGACTGTAGTGGACAGAATAAAGTGGAGACTATAGTGGAAAGACTAAAGTGGACAGAGAATAGTGGAAAGACTAAAGTGGACAGACTATAGTGGAAAGACTGTAGTGGACAGAGAATAGTGGAAAGACGAAAGTGGACAGACTATAGTGGAAAGACTATAGTGGACAGAATAAAGTGGAGACTATAGTGGAAAGACTAAAGGGGAAAGACTAAAGTGGACAGACTATAGTGGAAAGACTGAAGTGGAAAGACTCAGTGGACAGACTAAAGTGGAAAAACTAAAGTGGAAAGACTAAAGTGGATAGACTATAGTGGAAAGACTAAAGTGGACAGACTAAAGTGGAAAAACTAAAGTGGAAAGACTAAAGTGGACAGAATAAAGTGGAGACTATAGTGGAAAGACTAAAGTGGACAGAGAACAGTGGAAAGACTAAAGTGGACAGACTATAGTGGAAAGACTAAAGTGGAAAAACTAAAGTGGAAAGACTAAAGTGGACAGACTATAGTGGAAAGACTATAGTGGAAAGACTGTAGTGGACAGAATAAAGTGGAGACTATAGTGGAAAGACTAAAGTGGACAGAGAATAGTGGAAAGACTAAAGTGGACAGACTATAGTGGAAAGACTGTAGTGGACAGAGAATAGTGGAAAGACGAAAGTGGACAGACTATAGTGGAAAGACTATAGTGGAAAGACTGTAGTGGACAGAATAAAGTTGAGACTATAGTGGAAAGACTAAAGTGGACAGAGAATAGTGGAAAGACTAAATTGGAAAGACTGTAGTGGACAGAATGAAGTGGAAACTAGTGGAAAGACTAAAGGGGAAAGACTAAAGTGGACAGACTATAGTGGAAAGACTGAAGTGGAAAGACTCAGTGGACAGACTAAAGTGGAAAAACTAAAGTGGAAAGACTAAAGTGGGTAGACTATAGTGGAAAGACTAAAGTGGACAGACTAAAGTGGAAAAACTAAAGTGGAAAGACTAAAGTGGACAGACTATAGTGGAAAGACTATAGTGGAAAGACTGTAGTGGACAGAATAAAGTGGAAAGACTAAAGTGGACAGACTATAGTGGAAAGACTAAAGTAGAAAAACTAAAGTGGAAAGACTAAAGTGGACAGACTATAGTGGAAAGACTGTAGTGGACAGAATAAAGTGGAGACTATCGTGGAAAGACTAAAGTGGAAAGACTAAAGTGGACAGAGAATAGTGGAAAGACTAAAGTGGACAGACTATAGTGGAAAGACTATAGTGGAAAGACTGTAGTGGACAAAATACAGTGGAGACTATAGTGGAAAGACTAAAGTGGACAGACTATAGTGGAAAGACTAAAGTGGACAGACTAAAGTGGAAAAACTAAAGTGGAAAGACTAAAGTGGACAGACTATAGTGGAAAGACTATAGTGGAAAGACTGTAGTGGGCAGAATAAAGTGGAGAGTATAGTGGAAAGACTAAAGTGGACAGAAAATAGTGGAAAGACTAAAGTGGACAGACTATAGTGGAAAGACTAAAGTGGACAGACTATAGTGGAAAGACTATAGTCGAAAGACTGTAGTGGACAGAATAAAGTGGAGACTATCGTGGAAAGACTAAAGTGGACAGAGAATAGTGGAAAGACTAAAGTGGAAAGACTGCAGTGGACAGAATAAAGTGGAGACTATAGTGGAAAGACTAAAGTGAAAAGACTAACGTGGACAGACTATAGTGGAAAGACTATAGTGGAAAAACTGTAGTGGACAGAATAAAGCTGAGACTATAGTGGAAAGACTAAAGTGAACAGAGAATAGTGGAAAGACTAAAGTGGACAGACTATAGCGGAAAGACTATAGTGGAAAAACTATAGTGGACAGAATAAAGTGGAGACTATAGTGGAAAGACTAAAGTGGACAGACTATAGTGGAAAGACTGAAGTGGACAGACTAAAGTGGAAAAACTAAAGTGGAAAGACTAAAGTGGACAGACTATAGTGGAAAGACTGTAGTGGAAAGACTGTAGTGGACAGAATAAAGTGGAGACTATAGTGGAAAGACTATCGTGGAAAGACTGTAGTGTGCAGAATAAAGTGGAAAGACTAAAGTGGACAGACTATAGTGGAAAGAATGAAGTGGAAAGACTCAGTGGACAGAATAAAGTGTACACACTGAAGTGGACAGAAGAAAGTGGAAAGACTAAAGTGGAAAGACTAAAGTGGACAGACTATAGTGGAAAGACTAAAGTGGACCGACTAAAGTGGAAAGATTAAAGTGGAAAGACTAAAGTGGACAGACTATAGTGGAAAGACTATATGGGAAAGACTGTAGTGGACAGAATAAAGAGGAGACTATAGTGGAAAGACTAAAGTGGAAAGACTAAAGTGGACAGAGAATAGTGGAAAGACTAAAGTGGACAGACTATAGTGGAAAGACTAAAGTTGACAGACTAAAGTGGAAAGACTATAGTGGAAAGACTAAAGTGGACAGACTATAGTGGAAAGACTGTAGTGGACAGAATAAAGTGGAGAGTATAGTGGAAAGACTAAAGTGGAAAGAGAATAGTGGAAAGACTAAAGTGGACAGACTATAGTGGAAAGACTATAGTGGAAAGACTGTAGTGGACAGAATAAAGTGGAGACTATAGTGGAAAGACTAAAGTAGACAGAGAATATTGGAAAGACTAAAGTGGAAAGACTGTAGTGGACAAAATAAAGTGGCGACTATAGTGGAAAGACTAAAGTGGAAAGACTAAAGTGGACAGACTATATTGGAAAGACTATAGTGGAAAGACTGTAGTGGACAGTATAAAGTGGAGACTATAGTGGAAAGACTAAAGTGGACAGAGAATAGTGGAAAGACTAAAGTGGAAAGACTATATTGGAAAGACTATAGTGGAAAGACTATAGTGGTAAAACTGTAGAGGACAGAATAAAGTGGAGACTATAGTGGAAAGACTAAAGTGGACAGAGAATAGTGGAAAGACTAGAGTGGACAGACTATAGTGGACAGAATAAAGTGTAGACTATAGTGGAAAGACTAAAGTGGACAGAGAATAGTGGAAAGACTAAAGTGGAAAGACTAAAGTGGATAGACTATAGTGGAAAGAATAAGTGGACAGACTAAAGTGGAAAAACTAAAGACTAAAGTGGACAGACTATAGTGGAAAGAGTATAGCGGAAAAACTGTAGTGGACGGAATAAAGTGGAGACTATAGTGGACAGAATAAAGTGGAAAGACTAAAGTGGAAAGACTAAACTGGATAGACTATAGTGGAAACTCTATAGTGGAAAGACTTTAGTGGACAGAATAAAGTGGAGACTATAGTGGAAAGACTAAAGTGGACAGAGAATAGTGGAAAGACTAAAGTGGACAGACTATAGTGGAAAGACTAAAGTGGAAAAACTAAAGTGGAAAGACTATAGTGGAAAGACTATAGTGGAAAGACTGTAGTGGAAAGACTGTAGTGGACAGAATAAAGAGGAGACAATAGTGGAAAGACTAAAGTGGACAGAGAATAGTGGAAAGACTAAAGTGGACAGACTATAGTGGAAAGAATGTAGTGGACAGAGAATAGTGGAAAGACTGTAGTGGACAGACTATAGTGGAAAGACTATAGTGGAAAGACTGTAGTGGACAGAATAAAGTGGAGACTATAGTGGAAAGACTAAAGTGGAAAGACTAAAGTGGACAGACTATAGTGGAAAGACTGAAGTGGAAAGACTCAGTGGACAGACTAAAGTGTACTCACTGAAGTTGACAGAATAAAGTGGAAAGACTAAAGTGGAAAGACTAAAGTGGATAGACTATAGTGGAAAGACTAAAGCGGACAGAGAATTGTGGAAAGACTAAAGTGGACAGACTAAAGTGGAAAGACTAAAGTGGAAAGACTAAAGCGGACAGAGAATTGTGGAAAGACTAAAGTGGACAGACTATAGTAAAACTGAAGTGGACAGAATAAAGCTGAGACTATAGTGGAAAGACTAAAGTGGACAGATAATCGTGGAAAGAATAAAGTGGACAGACTAGAGTGGAAAGACTAAAGTGGAAAAACTAAAGTGGAAAGACTAAAGTGGACAGACTATAGTGGAAAGACTATAGTGGAAAGACTGTAGTGGACAGAATAAAGTGGAGACTATAGTGGAAAGACTAAAGTGGACAGAGAATAGTGGAAAGACTAAAGTGGACAGACTATAGTGGAAAGACTGTAGTGGACAGAGAATAGTGGAAAGACGAAAGTGGACAGTCTATAGTGGAAAGACTATAGTGGACAGAATAAAGTGGAGACTATAGTGGAAAGACTAAAGGGGAAAGACTAAAGTGGACAGACTATAGTGGAAAGACTGAAGTGGAAAGACTCAGTGGACAGACTAAAGTGGAAAAACTAAATTCGAAAGACTAAAGTGGATAGACTATAGTGGAAAGACTAAAGTGGACAGACTAAAGTGGAAAAACTAAAGTGGAAAGACTAAAGTGGACAGAATAAAGTGGAGACTATAGTGGAAAGACTAAAGTGGACAGAGAATAGTGGAAAGACTAAAGTGGACAGACTATAGTGGAAAGACTAAAGTGGAAAAACTAAAGTGGAAAGACTAAAGTGGACAGACTATAGTGGAAAGACTATAGTTGAAAGACTGTAGTGGACAGAATAAAGTGGAGACTATAGTGGAAAGACTAAAGTGGACAGAGAATAGTGGAAAGACTAAAGTGGACAGACTATAGTGGAAAGACTGTAGTGGACAGAGAATAGTGGAAAGACGAAAGTGGACAGACTATAGTGGAAAGACTATAGTGGAAAGACTGTAGTGGACAGAATAAAGTGGAGACTATAGTGGAAAGACTAAAGTGGACAGAGAATAGTGGAAAGACTCTAGTGGAAAGACTAAAGTGGACAGACTAAAATGGAAAGATTAAAGTGGAGACTATAGTGGAAAGACTAAAGTGGAAAGACTAAAGTGGACAGAGAATGGTGGAAAGACTAAAGTGGACAGACTAAAGTGGAAAGACTAAAGGGAAAGACTAAAGTGGACAGACTATAGTGGAAAGACTATAGTGGAAAGACTGTAGTGGACAGAATAAAGTGGAGAGTATAGTGGAAAGACTAAAGTGGACAGAAAATAGTGGAAAGACTAAAGTGGACAGAATAAAGTGGAGACTATAGTGGAAAGACTAAAGTGGACAGAGAATAGTGGAAAGACTAAAGTGGACAGACTATAGTGGAAAGACTAAAGTGGAAAAACTAAAGTGGAAAGACTAAAGTGGACAGACTATAGTGGAAAGACTATAGTTGAAAGACTGTAGTGGACAGAATAAAGTGGAGACTATAGTGGAAAGACTAAAGTGGACAGAGAATAGTGGAAAGACTAAATTGGAAAGACTGTAGTGGACCGACTGAAGTGGAGACTATAGTGGAAAGACTAAAGGGGAAAGACTAAAGTGGACAGACTATAGTGGAAAGACTGAAGTGGAAAGACTAAAGTGGACAGACTATAGTGGAAAGACTATAGTGGAAAGACTGTAGTGGACAGAATAAAGTGGAAAGACTAAAGTGGACAGACTATAGTGGAAAGACTAAAATGGAAAAACTAAAGTGGAAAGACTAAAGTGGACAGACTATAGTGGAAAGACTACAGTGGAAAGACTGTAGTGGACAGAATAAAGTGGAGACTATAGTGGAAAGACTAAAGTGGACAGAGAATAGTGGAAAGACTCTAGTGGAAAGACTAAAGTGGACAGACTAAAATGGAAAGATTAAAGTGGAGACTATAGTGGAAAGACTAAAGTGGAAAGACTAAAGTGGACAGAGAATGGTGGAAAGACTAAAGTGGACAGACTAAAGTGGAAAGACTAAAGGGAAAGACTAAAGTGGACAGACTATAGTGGAAAGACTATAGTGGAAAGACTGTAGTGGACAGAATAAAGTGGAGAGTATAGTGGAAAGACTAAAGTGGACAGAAATTAGTGGAAAGACTAAAGTGGACAGATTATAGTGGAAAGACTATAGTCGAAAGACTGTAGAGGACAGAATAAAGTGGAGACTATCGTGGAAAAACTAAAGTGGACAGAGAATAGTGGAAAGACTAAAGTGGTAAGACTGCAGTGGACAGAATAAAGTGGAGACTATAGTGGAAAGACTAAAGTGAAAAGACTAACGTGGACAGACTATAGTGGAAAGACTATAGTGGAAAAACTGTAGTGGACAGAATAAAGCTGAGACTATAGTGGAAAGACTAAAGTGAACAGAGAATAGTGGAAAGACTAAAGTGGACAGACTATAGTGGAAAGACTATAGTGGAAAAACTATAGTGGACAGAATAAAGTGGAGACTATAGTGGAAAGACTAAAGTGGACAGACTATAGTGGAAAGACTGAAGTGGACAGACTAAAGTGGAAAAACTAAAGTGGAAAGACTAAAGTGGACAGACTATAGTGGAAAGACTATAGTGGAAAGACTGTAGTGGACAGAATAAAGTGGAGACTATAGTGGAAAGACTATCGTGGAAAGACTGTAGTGTGCAGAATAAAGTGGAAAGACTAAAGTGGACAGACTATAGTGGAAAGAATGAAGTGGAAAGACTCAGTGGACAGAATAAAGTGTACACACTGAAGTGGACAGAAGAAAGTGGAAAGACTAAAGTGGAAAGACTATAGCGGAAAGACTATAGTGGAAAAACTATAGTGGACAGAATAAAGTGGAGACTATAGTGGAAAGACTAAAGTGGACAGACTATAGTGGAAAGACTGAAGTGGACAGACTAAAGTGGAAAAACTAAAGTGGAAAGACTAAAGTGGACAGACTATAGTGGAAAGACTGTAGTGGAAAGACTGTAGTGGACAGAATAAAGTGGAGACTATAGTGGAAAGACTATCGTGGAAAGACTTTAGTGTGCAGAATAAAGTGGAAAGACTAAAGTGGACAGACTATAGTGGAAAGAATGAAGTGGAAAGACTCAGTGGACAGAATAAAGTGTACACACTGAAGTGGACAGAAGAAAGTGGAAAGACTAAAGTGGAAAGACTAAAGTGGACAGACTATAGTGGAAAGACTAAAGTGGACCGACTAAAGTGGAAAGATTAAAGTGGAAAGACTAAAGTGGACAGACTATAGTGGAAAGACTATATGGGAAAGACTGTAGTGGACAGAATAAAGAGGAGACTATAGTGGAAAGACTAAAGTGGAAAGACTAAAGTGGACAGAGAATAGTGGAAAGACTAAAGTGGACAGACTATAGTGGAAAGACTAAAGTTGACAGACTAAAGTGGAAAGACTATAGTGGAAAGACTAAAGTGGACAGACTATAGTGGAAAGACTGTAGTGGACAGAATAAAGTGGAGAGTATAGTGGAAAGACTAAAGTGGAAAGAGAATAGTGGAAAGACTAAAGTGGACAGACTATAGTGGAAAGACTATAGTGGAAAGACTGTAGTGGACAGAATAAAGTGGAGACTATAGTGGAAAGACTAAAGTAGACAGAGAATATTGGAAAGACTAAAGTGGAAAGACTGTAGTGGACAAAATAAAGTGGCGACTATAGTGGAAAGACTAAAGTGGAAAGACTAAAGTGGACAGACTATATTGGAAAGACTATAGTGGAAAGACTGTAGTGGACAGTATAAAGTGGAGACTATAGTGGAAAGACTAAAGTGGACAGAGAATAGTGGAAAGACTAAAGTGGAAAGACTATATTGGAAAGACTATAGTGGAAAGACTATAGTGGTAAAACTGTAGAGGACAGAATAAAGTGGAGACTATAGTGGAAAGACTAAAGTGGACAGAGAATAGTGGAAAGACTAGAGTGGACAGACTATAGTGGACAGAATAAAGTGTAGACTATAGTGGAAAGACTAAAGTGGACAGAGAATAGTGGAAAGACTAAAGTGGAAAGACTAAAGTGGATAGACTATAGTGGAAAGAATAAGTGGACAGACTAAAGTGGAAAAACTAAAGACTAAAGTGGACAGACTATAGTGGAAAGAGTATAGCGGAAAAACTGTAGTGGACGGAATAAAGTGGAGACTATAGTGGACAGAATAAAGTGGAAAGACTAAAGTGGAAAGACTAAACTGGATAGACTATAGTGGAAACTCTATAGTGGAAAGACTTTAGTGGACAGAATAAAGTGGAGACTATAGTGGAAAGACTAAAGTGGACAGAGAATAGTGGAAAGACTAAAGTGGACAGACTATAGTGGAAAGACTAAAGTGGAAAAACTAAAGTGGAAAGACTATAGTGGAAAGACTATAGTGGAAAGACTGTAGTGGAAAGACTGTAGTGGACAGAATAAAGAGGAGACAATAGTGGAAAGACTAAAGTGGACAGAGAATAGTGGAAAGACTAAAGTGGACAGACTATAGTGGAAAGAATGTAGTGGACAGAGAATAGTGGAAAGACTGTAGTGGACAGACTATAGTGGAAAGACTATAGTGGAAAGACTGTAGTGGACAGAATAAAGTGGAGACTATAGTGGAAAGACTAAAGTGGAAAGACTAAAGTGGACAGACTATAGTGGAAAGACTGAAGTGGAAAGACTCAGTGGACAGACTAAAGTGTACTCACTGAAGTTGACAGAATAAAGTGGAAAGACTAAAGTGGAAAGACTAAAGTGGATAGACTATAGTGGAAAGACTAAAGCGGACAGAGAATTGTGGAAAGACTAAAGTGGACAGACTAAAGTGGAAAGACTAAAGTGAAAAGACTAAAGCGGACAGAGAATTGTGGAAAGACTAAAGTGGACAGACTATAGTAAAACTGAAGTGGACAGAATAAAGCTGAGACTATAGTGGAAAGACTAAAGTGGACAGATAATCGTGGAAAGAATAAAGTGGACAGACTAGAGTGGAAAGACTAAAGTGGAAAAACTAAAGTGGAAAGACTAAAGTGGACAGACTATAGTGGAAAGACTATAGTGGAAAGACTGTAGTGGACAGAATAAAGTGGAGACTATAGTGGAAAGACTAAAGTGGACAGAGAATAGTGGAAAGACTAAAGTGGACAGACTATAGTGGAAAGACTGTAGTGGACAGAGAATAGTGGAAAGACGAAAGTGGACAGTCTATAGTGGAAAGACTATAGTGGACAGAATAAAGTGGAGACTATAGTGGAAAGACTAAAGGGGAAAGACTAAAGTGGACAGACTATAGTGGAAAGACTGAAGTGGAAAGACTCAGTGGACAGACTAAAGTGGAAAAACTAAATTCGAAAGACTAAAGTGGATAGACTATAGTGGAAAGACTAAAGTGGACAGACTAAAGTGGAAAAACTAAAGTGGAAAGACTAAAGTGGACAGAATAAAGTGGAGACTATAGTGGAAAGACTAAAGTGGACAGAGAATAGTGGAAAGACTAAAGTGGACAGACTATAGTGGAAAGACTAAAGTGGAAAAACTAAAGTGGAAAGACTAAAGTGGACAAACTATAGTGGAAAGACTATAGTTGAAAGACTGTAGTGGACAGAATAAAGTGGAGACTATAGTGGAAAGACTAAAGTGGACAGAGAATAGTGGAAAGACTAAAGTGGACAGACTATAGTGGAAAGACTGTAGTGGACAGAGAATAGTGGAAAGACGAAAGTGGACAGACTATAGTGGAAAGACTATAGTGGAAAGACTGTAGTGGACAGAATAAAGTGGAGACTATAGTGGAAAGACTAAAGTGGACAGAGAATAGTGGAAAGACTCTAGTGGAAAGACTAAAGTGGACAGACTAAAATGGAAAGATTAAAGTGGAGACTATAGTGGAAAGACTAAAGTGGAAAGACTAAAGTGGACAGAGAATGGTGGAAAGACTAAAGTGGACAGACTAAAGTGGAAAGACTAAAGGGAAAGACTAAAGTGGACAGACTATAGTGGAAAGACTATAGTGGAAAGACTGTAGTGGACAGAATAAAGTGGAGAGTATAGTGGAAAGACTAAAGTGGACAGAAAATAGTGGAAAGACTAAAGTGGACAGAATAAAGTGGAGACTATAGTGGAAAGACTAAAGTGGACAGAGAATAGTGGAAAGACTAAAGTGGACAGACTATAGTGGAAAGACTAAAGTGGAAAAACTAAAGTGGAAAGACTAAAGTGGACAGACTATAGTGGAAAGACTATAGTTGAAAGACTGTAGTGGACAGAATAAAGTGGAGACTATAGTGGAAAGACTAAAGTGGACAGAGAATAGTGGAAAGACTAAATTGGAAAGACTGTAGTGGACCGACTGAAGTGGAGACTATAGTGGAAAGACTAAAGGGGAAAGACTAAAGTGGACAGACTATAGTGGAAAGACTGAAGTGGAAAGACTAAAGTGGACAGACTATAGTGGAAAGACTATAGTGGAAAGACTGTAGTGGACAGAATAAAGTGGAAAGACTAAAGTGGACAGACTATAGTGGAAAGACTAAAATGGAAAAACTAAAGTGGAAAGACTAAAGTGGACAGACTATAGTGGAAAGACTACAGTGGAAAGACTGTAGTGGACAGAATAAAGTGGAGACTATAGTGGAAAGACTAAAGTGGACAGAGAATAGTGGAAAGACTCTAGTGGAAAGACTAAAGTGGACAGACTAAAATGGAAAGATTAAAGTGGAGACTATAGTGGAAAGACTAAAGTGGAAAGACTAAAGTGGACAGAGAATGGTGGAAAGACTAAAGTGGACAGACTAAAGTGGAAAGACTAAAGGGAAAGACTAAAGTGGACAGACTATAGTGGAAAGACTATAGTGGAAAGACTGTAGTGGACAGAATAAAGTGGAGAGTATAGTGGAAAGACTAAAGTGGACAGAAAATAGTGGAAAGACTAAAGTGGACAGATTATAGTGGAAAGACTATAGTCGAAAGACTGTAGAGGACAGAATAAAGTGGAGACTATCGTGGAAAAACTAAAGTGGACAGAGAATAGTGGAAAGACTAAAGTGGTAAGACTGCAGTGGACAGAATAAAGTGGAGACTATAGTGGAAAGACTAAAGTGAAAAGACTAACGTGGACAGACTATAGTGGAAAGACTATAGTGGAAAAACTGTAGTGGACAGAATAAAGCTGAGACTATAGTGGAAAGACTAAAGTGAACAGAGAATAGTGGAAAGACTAAAGTGGACAGACTATAGTGGAAAGACTATAGTGGAAAAACTATAGTGGACAGAATAAAGTGGAGACTATAGTGGAAAGACTAAAGTGGACAGACTATAGTGGAAAGACTGAAGTGGACAGACTAAAGTGGAAAAACTAAAGTGGAAAGACTAAAGTGGACAGACTATAGTGGAAAGACTATAGTGGAAAGACTGTAGTGGACAGAATAAAGTGGAGACTATAGTGGAAAGACTATCGTGGAAAGACTGTAGTGTGCAGAATAAAGTGGAAAGACTAAAGTGGACAGACTATAGTGGAAAGAATGAAGTGGAAAGACTCAGTGGACAGAATAAAGTGTACACACTGAAGTGGACAGAAGAAAGTGGAAAGACTAAAGTGGAAAGACTAAAGTGGACAGACTATAGTGGAAAGACTAAAGTGGACCGACTAAAGTGGAAAGATTAAAATGGAAAGACTATAGTGGACAGACTATAGTGGAAAGACTATATGGGAAAGACTGTAGTGGACAGAATAAAGAGGAGTCTATAGTGGAAAGACTAAAGTGGAAAGACTAAAGTGGACAGAGAATAGTGGAAAGACTAAAGTGGACAGACTATAGTGGAAAGACTAAAGTTGACAGACTAAAGTGGAAAGACTATAGTGGAAAGACTAAAGTGGACAGACTATAGTGGAAAGACTGTAGTGGACAGAATAAAGTGGAGAGTATAGTGGAAAGACTAGAGTGGAAAGAGAATAGTGGAAAGACTAAAGTGGACAGACTATAGTGGAAAGACTATAGTTGAAAGACTGTAGTGGACAGAATAAAGTGGAGACTATAGTGGAAAGACTAAAGTAGACAGAGAATATTGGAAAGACTAAAGTGGAAAGACTGTAGTGGACAAAATAAAGTGGCGACTATAGTGGAAAGACTAAAGTGGAAAGACTAAAGTGGACAGACTATATCGGAAAGACTATAGTGGAAAGACTGTAGTGGACAGTAAGTGGAGACTATAGTGGAAAGACTAAAGTGGACAGAGAATAGTGGAAAGACTAAAGTGGACAGACTATATTGGAAAGACTATAGTGGAAAGACTATAGTGGTAAAACTGTAGAGGACAGAATAAAGTGGAGACTATAGTGGAAAGACTAAAGTGGACAGAGAATAGTGGAAAGACTAGAGTGGACAGACTATAGTGGAAAGACTCTAGTGGACAGAATAAAGTGGAGACTATAGTGGAAAGACTGAAGTGGCCAGACTATAGTGCAAAGACTGAAGTGAACAGACTAAAGTGGAAAAACTAAAGTGGAAAGACTAAAGTGGACAGACTATAGTGGAAAGACTAAAGTGGAAAAACTAAAGTGGAAAGACTAAAGTGGACAGACTATAGTGGAGACTATAGTGGAAAGACTAAAGTGGACAGAGAATAGTGGAAAGACTAAAGTGGACAGACTATAGTTTTAAGACTAAAGTGGAAAAACTAAAGTGGAAAGACTAAAGTGGACAGACTATAGTGGAAAGACTATAGTGGAAAGACTGTAGTGGACAGAATAAAGTGGAGACTATAGTGGAAAGACTAAAGTGGACAGAGAATAGTGGAAAGACTAAAGTGGACAGACTATAGTGGAAAGACTGTAGTGGACAGAGAATAGTGGAAAGACGAAATTGGACAGACTATAGTGGAAAGACTATAGTGGAAAGACTGTAATGGACAGAATAAAGTGGAGACTATAGTGGAAAGACTAAAGTGGACAGAGAATAGTTGAAAGACTAAATTGGAAAGACTGTAGTGGACAGAATGAAGTGGAGACTATGGTGGAAAGACTAAAGGGGAAAGACAAGTGGACAGACTATAGTGGAAAGACTGAAGTGGAAAGACTCAGTGGACAGACTAAAGTGGAAAAACTAAAGTGGAAAGACTAAAGTGGGTAGACTATAGTGGAAAGACTAAAGTGGACAGACTAAAGTGGAAAAACTAAAGTGGAAAGACTAAAGTGGACAGACTATAGTGGAAAGACTATAGTGGAAAGACTGTAGTGGACAGAATAAAGTGGAAAGACTAAAGTGGACAGACTATAGTGGAAAGACTAAAGTGGAAAAACTAAAGTGGAAAGACTAAAGTGGACAGACTATAGTGGAAAGACTATAGTGGAAAGACTGTAGTGGACAGAATAAAGTGGAGACTATAGTGGAAAGACTAAAGTGGACAGAGAATAGTGGAAAGACTCTAGTGGAAAGACTAAAGTGGACAGACTAAAATGGAAAGATTAAAGTGGAGACTATAGTGGAAAGACTAAAGTGGAAAGACTAAAGTGGACAGAGAATGGTGGAAAGACTAAAGTGGACAGACTAAAGTGGAAAGACTAAAGTGGAAAGACTAAAGTGGACAGACTATAGTGGAAAGACTCTAGTGGAAAGACTGTAGTGGACAGAATAAAGTGGAGAGTATAGTGGAAAGACTAAAGTGGACAGAAAATAGTGGAAAGACTAAAGTGGACAGACTATAGTGGAAAGACTATAGTCGAAAGACTGTCGTGGACAGAATAAAGTGGAGACTATCGTGGAAAGACTAAAGTGGACAGAGAATAGTGGAAAGACTAAAGTGGAAAGACTGCAGTGGACAGAATAAAGTGGAGACTATAGTGGAAAGACTAAAGTGAAAAGACTAACGTGGACAGACTATAGTGGAAAGACTATAGTGGAAAAACTGTAGTGGACAGAATAAAGCTGAGACTATAGTGGAAAGACTAAAGTGAACAGAGAATAGTGGAAAGACTAAAGTGGACAGACTATAGTGGAAAGACTATAGTGGAAAAACTATAGTGGACAGAATAAAGTGGAGACTATAGTGGAAAGACTAAAGTGGACAGACTATAGTGGAAAGACTGAAGTGGACAGACTAAAGTGGAAAAACTAAAGTGGAAAGACTAAAGTGGACAGACTATAGTGGAAAGACTATAGTGGAAAGACTGTAGTGGACAGAATAAAGTGGAGACTATAGTGGAAAGACTATCGTGGAAAGACTGTAGTGTGCAGAATAAAGTGGAAAGACTAAAGTGGACAGACTATAGTGGAAAGAATGAAGTGGAAAGACTCAGTGGACAGAATAAAGTGTACACACTGAAGTGGACAGAAGAAAGTGGAAAGACTAAAGTGGAAAGACTAAAGTGGACAGACTATAGTGGAAAGACTAAAGTGGACCGACTAAAGTGGAAAGATTAAAGTGGAAAGACTAAAGTGGAGAGACTATAGTGGAAAGACTTAATGGGAAAGACTGTAGTGGACAGAATAAAGAGGAGACTATAGTGGAAAGACTAAAGTGGAAAGACTAAAGTGGACAGAGAATAGTGGAAAGACTAAAGTGGACAGACTATAGTGGAAAGACTAAAGTTGACAGACTAAAGTGGAAAGACTATAGTGGAAAGACTAAAGTGGACAGACTATAGTGGAAAGACTGTAATGGACAGAATAAAGTGGAGACTATAGTGGAAAGACTAAAGTAGACAGAGAATATTGGAAAGACTAAAGTGGAAAGACTGTAGTGGACAAAATAAAGTGGCGACTATATTGGAAAGACTAAAGTGGAAAGACTAAAGTGGACAGACTATATTGGAAAGACTATAGTGAAAAGACTGTAGTGGACAGTATAAAGTGGAGACTATAGTGGAAAGACTAAAGTGGACAGAGAATAGTGGAAAGACTAAAGTGGACAGACTATATTGGAAAGACTATAGTGGAAAGACTATAGTGGTAAAACTGTAGAGGACAGAATAAAGTGGAGACTATAGTGGACAGAATAAAGTGGAAAGACTAAAGTGGAAAAACTAAAGACTAAAGTGGACAGACTATAGTGGAAAGAGTATAGCGGAAAAACTGTAGTGGACAGAATAAAGTGGAGACTATAGTGGAAAGACTAAAGTGGACAGACTATAGTGGAAAGACTGAAGTGGACAGACTAAAGTGGAAAAACTAAAGTGGAAAGACTAAAGTGGACAGACTATAGTGGAAAGACTATAGTGGAAAGACTGTAGTGGACAGAATAAAGTGGAGACTATAGTGGAAAGACTAAAGTGGACAGAAAATAGTGGAAAGACTAAAGTGGACAGATTATAGTGGAAAGACTATAGTCGAAAGACTGTAGTGGACAGAATAAAGTGGAGACTATCGTGGAAAGACTAAAGTGGACAGAAAATAGTGGAAAGACTAAAGTGGTAAGACAGCAGTGGACAGAATAAAGTGGAGACTATAGTGGAAAGACTAAAGTGAAAAGACTAACGTGGACAGACTATAGTGGAAAGACTATAGTGGAAAAACTGTAGAGGACAGAATAAAGCTGAGACTATAGTGGAAAGACTAAAGTGAACAGAGAATAGTGGAAAGACTAAAGTGAACAGACTATAGTGGAAAGACTATAGTGGAAAAACTATAGTGGACAGAATAAAGTGGAGACTATAGTGGAAAGACTAAAGTGGACAGACTATAGTGGAAAGACTGAAGTGGACAGACTAAAGTGGAAAAACTAAAGTGGAAAGACTAAAGTGGACAGACTATAGTGGAAAGACTATAGTGGAAAGACTGTAGTGGACAGAATAAAGTGGAGACTATAGTGGAAAGACTATCGTGGAAAGACTGTAGTGTGCAGAATAAAGTGGAAAGACTAAAGTGGACAGACTATAGTGGAAAGAATGAAGTGGAAAGACTCAGTGGACAGAATAAAGTGTACACACTGAAGTGGACAGAAGAAAGTGGAAAGACTAAAGTGGAAAGACTAAAGTGGACAGACTATAGTGGAAAGACTAAAGTGGACCGACTAAAGTGGAAAGATTAAAATGGAAAGACTAAAGTGGACAGACTATAGTGGAAAGACTATATGGGAAAGACTGTAGTGGACAGAATAAAGAGGAGACTATAGTGGAAAGACTAAAGTGGAAAGAAAAAAGTGGACAGAGAATAGTGGAAAGACTAAAGTGGACAGACTATAGTGGAAAGACTAAAGTTGACAGACTAAAGTGGAAAGACTATAGTGGAAAGACTAAAGTGGACAGACTATAGTGGAAAGACTGTAGTGGACAGAATAAAGTGGAGAGTATAGTGGAAAGACTAGAGTGGAAAGAGAATAGTGGAAAGACTAAAGTGGACAGACTATAGTGGAAAGACTATAGTGGAAAGACTGTAGTGGACAGAATAAAGTGGAGACTATAGTGGAAAGACTAAAGTAGACAGAGAATATTGGAAAGACTAAAGTGGAAAGACTGTAGTGGACAAAATAAAGTGGCGACTATAGTGGAAAGACTAAAGTGGAAAGACTAAAGTGGACAGACTATATCGGAAAGACTATAGTGGAAAGACTGTAGTGGACAGTATAAAGTGGAGACTATAGTGGAAAGACTAAAGTGGACAGAGAATAGTGGAAAGACTAAAGTGGACAGACTATATTGGAAAGACTATAGTGGAAAGACTATAGTGGTAAAACTGTAGAGGACAGAATAAAGTGGAGACTATAGTGGAAAGACTAAAGTGGACAGAGAATAGTGGAAAGACTAGAGTGGACAGACTATAGTGGAAAGACTATAGTGGAAAGACTCTAGTGGACAGAATAAAGTGGAGACTATAGTGGAAAGACTGAAGTGGACAGACTATAGTGCAAAGACTGAAGTGGAAAGACTCAGTGGACAGACTAAAGTGTACACACTGAAGTGGACAGAATAAAGTGGAAAGACTAAAGTGGAAAGACTAAAGTGGACAGAGAATAGTGGAAAGACTAAAGTGGACAGACTATAGTGGAAAGACTAAAGTGGACAGACTATAGTGGAAAGACTATATTGGAAAGACTGTAGTGGACAGAATAAAGTGGACATAATAAAGAGGAGACTATAGTGGAAAGACTAAAGTGGACAGAGAATAGTGGAAAGACTAAAGTGGACAGACTATAGTGGAAAGACTGTAGTGGACAGAGAATAGTGGAAAGACTATAGTGGAACGACTATAGTGGAAAGACTATAGTGGAAAGACTGTAGTGGACAGAATAAAGTGGAGAGTGTAGTGGTAAGACTAAAGTGGAAAGAGAATAGTGGAAAGACTAAAGTGGACAGACTGAAGTGGAAAGACTCAGTGGACACACTAAAGTGTACGCACTGAAGTTGACAGAATAAAGTGGAAAGACTAAAGTGGAAAGACTAAAGTGGAAAGACTGTAGTGGACAGAATAAAGTGGAGACTATAGTGGAAAGACTAAAGTGGACAGAAAATAGTGGAAAGACTAATTGGACAGATTATAGTGGAAAGACTATAGTCGAAAGACTGTAGTGGACAGAATAAAGTGGAGACTATCGTGGAAAGACTAAAGTGGACAGAAAATAGTGGAAAGACTAAAGTGGTAAGACAGCAGTGGACAGAATAAAGTGGAGACTATAGTGGAAAGACTAAAGTGAAAAGACTAACGTGGACAGACTATAGTGGAAAGACTATAGTGGAAAAACTGTAGAGGACAGAATAAAGCTGAGACTATAGTGGAAAGACTAAAGTGAACAGAGAATAGTGGAAAGACTAAAGTGAACAGACTATAGTGGAAAGACTATAGTGGAAAAACTATAGTGGACAGAATAAAGTGGAGACTATAGTGGAAAGACTAAAGTGGACAGACTATAGTGGAAAGACTGAAGTGGACAGACTAAAGTGGAAACACTAAAGTGGAAAGACTAAAGTGGACAGACTATAGTGGAAAGACTATAGTGGAAAGACTGTAGTGGACAGAATAAAGTGGAGACTATAGTGGAAAGACTATCGTGGAAAGACTGTAGTGTGCAGAATAAAGTGGAAAGACTAAAGTGGACAGACTATAGTGGAAAGAATGAAGTGGAAAGACTCAGTGGACAGAATAAAGTGTACACACTGAAGTGGACAGAAGAAAGTGGAAAGACTAAAGTGGAAAGACTAAAGTGGACAGACTATAGTGGAAAGACTAAAGTGGACCGACTAAAGTGGAAAGATTAAAATGGAAAGACTAAAGTGGACAGACTATAGTGGAAAGACTATATGGGAAAGACTGTAGTGGACAGAATAAAGAGGAGACTATAGTGGAAAGACTAAAGTGGAAAGAAAAAAGTGGACAGAGAATAGTGGAAAGACTAAAGTGGACAGACTATAGTGGAAAGACTAAAGTTGACAGACTAAAGTGGAAAGACTATAGTGGAAAGACTAAAGTGGACAGACTATAGTGGAAAGACTGTAGTGGACAGAATAAAGTGGAGAGTATAGTGGAAAGACTAGAGTGGAAAGAGAATAGTGGAAAGACTAAAGTGGACAGACTATAGTGGAAAGACTATAGTGGAAAGACTGTAGTGGACAGAATAAAGTGGAGACTATAGTGGAAAGACTAAAGTAGACAGAGAATATTGGAAAGACTAAAGTGGAAAGACTGTAGTGGACAAAATAAAGTGGCGACTATAGTGGAAAGACTAAAGTGGAAAGACTAAAGTGGACAGACTATATCGGAAAGACTATAGTGGAAAGACTGTAGTGGACAGTATAAAGTGGAGACTATAGTGGAAAGACTAAAGTGGACAGAGAATAGTGGAAAGACTAAAGTGGACAGACTATATTGGAAAGACTATAGTGGAAAAAGACTATAGTGGTAAAACTGTAGAGGACAGAATAAAGTGGAGACTATAGTGGAAAGACTAAAGTGGACAGAGAATAGTGGAAAGACTAGAGTGGACAGACTATAGTGGAAAGACTATAGTGGAAAGACTCTAGTGGACAGAATAAAGTGGAGACTATAGTGGAAAGACTGAAGTGGACAGACTATAGTGCAAAGACTGAAGTGGAAAGACTCAGTGGACAGACTAAAGTGTACACACTGAAGTGGACAGAATAAAGTGGAAAGACTAAAGTGGAAAGACTAAAGTGGACAGAGAATAGTGGAAAGACTAAAGTGGACAGACTATAGTGGAAAGACTAAAGTGGACAGACTATAGTGGAAAGACTATATTGGAAAGACTGTAGTGGACAGAATAAAGTGGACATAATAAAGAGGAGACTATAGTGGAATGACTAAAGTGGACAGAGAATAGTGGAAAGACTAAAGTGGACAGACTATAGCGGAAAGACTGTAGTGGACAGAGAATAGTGGAAAGACTATAGTGGAACGACTATAGTGGAAAGACTATAGTGGAAAGACTGTAGTGGACAGAATAAAGTGGAGAGTGTAGTGGTAAGACTAAAGTGGAAAGAGAATAGTGGAAAGACTAAAGTGGACAGACTGAAGTGGAAAGACTCAGTGGACAGACTAAAGTGTACGCACTGAAGTTGACAGAATAAAGTGGTAAGACTAAAGTGGAAAGACTAAAGTGGATAGACTATAGTGGAAAGACTAAAGTAGACAGACTAAAGTGGAAAATCTAAAGTGGAAAGACTAAAGTGGACAGACTATAGTGGAAAGACTATAGTGGAAAGACTGTAGTGGACAGAATAAAGTGGAAAGACTAAAGTGGACAGACTATCGTGGAAAGACTAAAGTGGAAAAACTAAAGTGGAAAGAGTAAAGTGGACAGACTATAGTGGAAAGACTATAGTGGAAAGACTGTAGTGGAAAGAATAAAGTGGAGACTATAGTGGAAAGACTAAAGTGGACAGAGAATAGTGGAAAGACTATGTAGGAAAGACTAAAGTGGACGGACTAAAATGGAAAGATTAAAGTGGAAAGACTAAAGTGGACAGACTATAGTGGAAAGACTATAGTGGAAAGACTAAATTGGACAGACTATAGTGGACAGACTATAGTCGAAAGACTGTAGTGGACATAATAAAGTGGAGGCTATAGTGGAAAGACTAAAGTGGAAAGACTAAAGTGGACAGAAAATAGTGGAAAGACTAAATTGGAAAGACTGTAGTGGACAGAATAAAGTGGAGACTATAGTGGTAAGACTAAAGTGGTAAGACTAAAGTGGACAGACTATAGTGGAAAGACTATAGTGGAAAAACTGTAGTGGACAGAATAAAGTGGAGAGTATAGTGGAATGACTAAAGTGGACAGAGAATAGTGGAAAGACTAAAGTGGACAGACTATAGTGGAAAGACTATAGTCGAAAGACTGTAGTGGACAGAATAAAGTGGAGACTATCGTGGAAAGACTAAAGTGGAAAGACTAAAGTGGACAGAGAATAGTGGAAAGACTAAAGTGGACAGACTATAGTGGAAAGACAATAGTGGAAAGACTGTAGTGGACAGAATACAGTGGAGTTTATAGTGGAAAGACTAAAGTGGACAGACTATAGTGGAAAGACTAAAGTGGACAGACTAAAGTGGAAAAACTAAAGTGGAAAGACTAAAGTGGACAGACTATAGTGGAAAGACTATAGTGGAAAGACTGTAGTGGACAGAATAAAGTGGAGAATATAGTGGAAAGACTAAAGTGGACAGAGAATAGTGGAAAGACTAAAGTGGACAGACTATAGTGGACAGAATAAAGTGTATACTATAGTGGAAAGACTAAAGTGGACAGAGAATAGTGGAAAGACTAAAGTGGAAAGACTAAAGTGGATAGACTATAGTGGAAAGAATAAGTGGACAGACTAAAGTGGAAAAACTAAAGACTAAAGTGGACAGACTATAGTGGAAAGAGTATAGTGGAAAAACTGTAGTGGACAGAATAAAGTGGAGACTATAGTGGACAGAATAAAGTGGAAAGACTAAAGTGGAAAGACTAAACTGGATAGACTATAGTGGAAAGTCTATAGTGGAAAGACTTTAGTGGACAGAATAAAGTGGAGACTATAGTGGAAAGACTAAAGTGGACAGAGAATAGTGGAAAGACTAAAGTGGACAGTCTATAGTGGAAAGACTAAAGTGGAAAAACTAAAGTGGAAAGACTAAAGTGGAGAGACTATAGTGGAAAGACTGTAGTGGACAGAATAAAGAGGAGACAATAGTGGAAAGACTAAAGTGGACAGAGAATAGTGGAAAGACTAAAGTGGACAGACTATAGTGGAAAGAAAGTAGTGGACAGAGAATAGTGGAAAGACTAAAGTGGACAGACTATAGTGGAAAGACTATAGTGGAAAGACTGTAGTGGACAGAACAAAGTGGAGATTATAGTGGAAAGACTAAAGTGGAAAGACTAAAGTGGACAGACTATAGTGGAAAGACTGAAGTGGAAAGACTCAGTGGACAGACTAAAGTGTACGCACTGAAGTTGACAGAATAAAGTGGAAAGACTAAAGTGGAAAGACTAAAGTGGATAGACTATAGTGGAAAGACTAAACCGGACAGAGAATTGTGGAAAGACTAAAGTGGACAGACTAAAGTGGAAAGACTAAAGTGGAAAGACTAAAGTGGACAGACTATAGTGGAAAGACTATAGTGGAAAGACTGTAGTGGACAGAATAAAGTGGAGAATATAGTGGAAAGACTAAAGCGGACAGAGAATTGTGGAAAGACTAAAGTGGACAGACTATAGTAAAACTGAAGTGGACAGAATAAAGCTGAGACTATAGTGGAAAGACTAAAGTGGACAGATAATCGTGGAAAGAATAAAGTGGACAGACTATAGTGGAAAGACTAAAGTGGAAAAACTACAGACTATATTGGAAAGACTATAGTGGAAAGACTGTAGTGGACAGAATAAAGTGGAGACTATAGTGGAAAGACTAAAGTGGACAGAGAACAGTGGAAAGACTAAAGTGGACAGACTAAAGTGGACAAACTAAAGTGGAAAGACTAAAGTGGACAGACTATAGTGGAAAGACTATAGTGGAGAGTCTGTAGTGGACAGATTAAAGTGGAGCCTATAGTGGAAAGACTAAAGTGGAAAGACTAAAGTGGACAGAAAGGGTGGAAAGACTAAAGTGGAAAGACTGTAGTGGACAGAATAAAGTGGAGACTATAGTGGAAAGACTAAAGTGGACAGAGAACGGTGGAAAGACTAAAGTGGAAAGACTGTAGTGGACAGAATAAAGTGGAGACTATAGTGCAAAGACTAAAGTGGAAAGAGAATATTGGAAAGACTAAAGTGGACAGACTATATTGGAAAGACTATAGTGGAAAGACTGTAGTGGACAGAATAAAGTGGAGACTATAGTGGAAAGACTAAAGTGGACAGAGAACAGTGGAAAGACTAAAGTGGACAGACTAAAGTGGAAAGACTAAAGTGGACAAACTAAAGTGGAAAGACTAAAGTGGAAAGACTAAAGTGGAAAGACTAAAGTTGACAGAGAATAGTTGAAAGACTAAAGTGGACAGACTATAGTGGAAAGACTAAAGTGGACAGACTAAAGTGGAAAGACTAAAGTGGAAAGACAAAAGCGGACAGACTATAGTGGGAAGACTATAGTGGAAAGACTGTAGTGGACAGAATAAAGTGGAGACTATGGTGGAAAGACTAAAGTCGACAGAGAATAGTGGAAAGACGAAAGTGGACAGACTATAGTGGAAAGACTAAAGTGGAAAGACTAAAGTGGAAAGACTTCAGTCGACAGACTAAAGTGGACAGACTATAGTGGAAAGACTAAAGTGGACACACTAAAGTGGAAATACTAAAGTGGAAAGACTAAAGTGGACAGACGATAGTGGAAATGGCTAAAGTGGAAAGACTAAAGTGGACAGACTAAAGTGGACAGACTAAAGTGGAAAGACTAAAGTGGACAGACGATAGTGGAAATGACTAAAGTTGAAAGACTAAAGTGGGAAGACTAAGTGGACAGGCTCTAGTGGAAAGACTGAAGTGGAAAGACTACGAGGACAGACTAAAGCGGACACACTAAAGTGGACAGACTAAAGTGGAAAGACTAAAGCGGACAGAGGATAGTGGAAATGACTAAATTGGAAAGACTAAAGTGGACAGAGAATAGTGGAAAGAATATAGTGGAAATGACTAAAGTGGAAAGACTAAAGTGGACAGACTAAAGTGGACAGACTAAAGTGGAAATACTAAAGTGGACAGACTCTACTGGAAAGACTAAGTGGACAGACTAAAGTGGAAAGTCTAAAGTGGCAAGAATAAAGTGGACAGACTATAGTGGAAAGACTATAGTGGAAAGACTGTGGTGGACAAAATAAAGTGGAGACTAGATTGGAAAGACTAAAGTGGACAGAGAATAGTGGAAAGACTAAAGTGGACAGACTAAAGTGGAAAGACTAAAGTGGACAGACGATAGTGTAAATGACTAAATTTGAAAGACTAAAGTGGACAGACTAAAGTGGACAGACTCTAGTGGAAAGTCTGAAGTGGAAAGACTAAGTGGACCGACTAAAGCGGAAAGACTAAAGTGGAAAGACTAAAGTGGACAGACTATAGTGGAAAGACTAAAGTGGACAGACTAAAGTGGAAAGACTAAAGTGGAAAGACTAAAGTGGAGAGACTAAAGTGGAAAGACTAAAGTGGACAGACTATAGTGGAAAGACTATAGTGGAGAGTCTGTAGTGGACAGAATAAAGTGGAGACTATAGTGGAAAGACTAAAGTGGAAAGACTAAAGTGGACAGAGAATAGTGGAAAGACTAAAGTGGAAAGACTGTAGTGGACAGAATAAAGTGGAGACTATAGTGGAAAGACTAAAGTGGACAGACTATAGTGGAAAGACTATAGTGGAAAGACTCTAGTGGACAGAATAAAGTGGAGACTATAGTGGAAAGACTAAAGTGGACAGAGAATAGTGGAAAGACTAAAGTGGACAAAATATAGTGGAAAGACTATAGTGGAAAGACTGTAGTGGACAGAATAAAGTGGAGACTATAGTGGAAAGACTAAAGTGGACAGAGAACAGTGGAAAGACTAAAGTGGAAAGACTGTAGTGGACAGAATAAAGTGGAGACTATAGTGCAAAGACTAAAGTGGAAAGAGAATAGTGGAAAGACTAAAGTGGACAGACTATAGTGGAAAGACTATAGTGGAAAGACTGTAGTGGACAGAATAAAGTGGAGACTATAGTGGAAAGACTAAAGTGGACAGAGAATAGTGGAAAGACTAAAGTGGAAGGACTGTAGTGGACAGAATAAAGTGGAGACTATAGTGCAAAGACTAAAGTGGAAAGAGAATAGTGGAAAGACTAAAGTCGACAGACTATAGTGGAAAGACTATAGTGGAAAGACTCTAGTGGACAGAATAAAGTGGAGAACTACAGTGGAAAGACTAAAGTGGACAGAGAATAGTGGAAAGACTAAAGTGGAAAGACTGTAGTGGACAGAATAAAGTGGAGACTATAGTGGAAAGACTAAAGTGGAAAGACTAAAGTGGACAGACTATAGTGGAAAGACTGAAGTGAAAAGACTAAGTGGACAGACTAAAGTGGAAAGACTATAGTGGAAAGACTAAAGTGGACAGACTATAGTGGAAAGACTAAAGTGGACAGACTGAAGTGGAAAGACTATAGTGGAAAGACTAAAGTGGAAAGACTAAAGTTGACAGACTATAGTGGAAAGACTCAGTGTACAAACTACAGTAAACACACTGAAGTAGAGAGAATAAAGTGGAAAGACTAAAGTGGGAAGACTAAAGTGGACAGACTATAGTGGAAAGACTAAAGTGGACAGACTAAAGTGGACAGACTATAGTGGAAAGACTAAAGTGGACAGACTAAAGTGGAAAGACTAAAGTGGACAGACGATAGTGGAAAGACTAAAGTGGACAGACTAAAGCGGAAAGACTAAAGTGGAAAGACTAAAGTGGACAGACTATAGTGGAAAGACTAAAGTGGACAGACTAAAGTGGAAACACTAAAGTGGAAAGACTAAAGTGGACAGACTATAGTGGAAAGACTAAAGTGGACAGACTATAGTGGAAAGACTAAAGTGGACAGACTAAAGTGGAAAGACTAAAGTGGAAAGACTAAAGTGGACAGACTATAGTGGAAAGACTATAGTGGAAAGACTTTAGTGGACAGAATAAAGTGGAGACTATAGTGGAAAGACTAAAGTGGACAGAGAATAGTGGAAAGACTAAAGTGGACAGACTAAAGTGGAAAGACTAAAGTGGATAGACTAAAGTGGACAGACTATAATGGAAAGACTATAGTGGAAAGACTGTAGTGGACAGAATAAAGTGGAGACTATATTGGAAAGACTGTAGTGGACAGAATAAAGTGGAGACTATAGTGGAAAGACTAAAGTGGACAGAGAACAGTGGAAAGACAAAAGTGGAAAGACTGTAGTGGACAGAATAAAGTGGAGACTATAGTGCAAAGACTAAAGTGGAAAGAGAATATTGGAAAGACTAAAGTGGACAGACTATATTGGAAAGACTATAGTGGAAAGACTGTAGTGGACAGAATAAAGTGGAGACTATAGTGGAAAGACTAAAGTGGACAGAGAACAGTGGAAAGACTAAAGTGGACAGACTAAAGTGGAAAGACTAAAGTGGACAAACTAAAGTGGAAAGACTAAAGTGGACAGACTATAGTGGAAAGACTATAGTGGAGAGTCTGTAGTGGACAGATTGAAGTGGAGACTATAGTGGAAAGACTAAAGTGGAAAGACTAAAGTGGACAGAGATTAGTGGAAAGACTAAAGTGGAAAGACTGTAGTGGACAGAATAAAGTGGAGACTATAGTGGAAAGACTAAAGTGGACAGAGAACAGTGGAAAGACTAAAGTGGAAAGACTGTAGTGGACAGAATAAAGTGGAGACTATAGTGCAAAGACTAAAGTGGAAAGAGAATATTGGAAAGACTAAAGTGGACAGACTATATTGGAAAGACTATAGTGGAAAGACTGTAGTGGACAGACTAAAGTGGAGACTATAGTGGAAAGACTAAAGTGGACAGAGAACAGTGGAAAGACTAAAGTGGACAGACTAAAGTGGAAAGACTAAAGTGGACAAACGAAAGTGGAAAGACTTAAGTGGAAAGACTAAAGTGGAAAGACTAAAGTTGACAGAGAATAGTTGAAAGACTAAAGTGGACAGACTATAGTGGAAAGACTAAAGTGGACAGCCAAAAGTGGAAAGACTAAAGTGGAAAGACTAAAGTGGAAAGACTGAAGTGAAAAGACTAAGTGGACAGACTAAAGTGGAAAGACTATAGTGGAAAGACTAAAGTGGACAGACTATAGTGGAAAGACTAAAGTGGACAGACTGAAGTGGAAAGACTAAAGTTGACAGACTATAGTGGAAAGACTCAGTGTACAAACTACAGTAAACACACTGAAGTAGAGAGAATAAAGTGGAAAGACTAAAGTGGAAAGACTAAAGTGGACAGACTATAGTGGAAAGACTAAAGTGGACAGACTAAAGTGGACAGACTATAGTGGAAAGACTAAAGTGGACAGACTAAAGTGGAAAGACTAAAGTGGACAGACGATAGTGGAAATGACTAAAGTGGAAAGACTGAAGTGAAAAGACTAAGTGGACAGACTAAAGTGGAAAGACTATAGTTGAAAGACTAAAGTGGACAGACTATAGTGGAAAGACTAAAGTGGACAGACTGAAGTGGAAAGACTATAGTGGATAGACTATAGTGGAAAGACTAAAGTGGAAAGACTAAAGTTGACAGACTATAGTGGAAAGACTCAGTGTACAAACTACAGTAAACACACTGAAGTAGAGAGAATAAAGTGGAAAGACTAAAGTGGAAAGACTAAAGTGGACAGACTATAGTGGAAAGACTAAAGTGGACAGACTAAAGTGGACAGACTATAGTGGAAAGACTAAAGTGGACAGACTAAAGTGGAAAGACTAAAGTGGACAGACGATAGTGGAAATGACTAAAGTGGAAAGACTAAAGTGGACAGACTAAAGTTGAAAGACTAAAGTGGAAAGACTAAAGTGGAAAGACTAAAGTGGAGAGACTATAGTGGAAAGACTATAGTGGAAAGACTGTAGAGGACAGAATAAAGTAGAGACTATAGTGGAAAGACTAAAGTGGACAGAGAATAGTGGAAAGACTAAAGTGGACAGACTATAGTGGAAAGACTAAATTGGACAGACTAAAGTGGAAAGACTAAAGTGGACAGACTATAGTGGAAAGACTGTAGTGGACAGAATAAAGTGGAGAGTATAGTAGAATAAAATGGATAGAGAATAGTGGAAAGACTAAAGTGGACAGACTATAGTGGAAAGACTATAGTGGAGAGTCTGTAATGGACAGATTAAAGTGGAGACTACAGTGGAAAGACTAAAGTGGAAAGACTAAAGTGGACAGAGAATAGTGGAAAGACTAAAGTGGAAAGACTGTAGTGGACAGAATAAAGTGGAGACTATAGTGGAAAGACTAAAGTGGACAGAGAACAGTGGAAAGACTAAAGTGGAAAGACTGTAGTGGACAGAATAAAGTGGAGACTATAGTGCAAAGACTAAAGTGGAAAGAGAATATTGGAAAGACTAAAGTGGACAGACTATATTGGAAAGACTATAGTGGAAAGACTGTAGTGGACAGAATAAAGTGGAGACTATAGTGGAAAGACTAAAGTGGACAGAGAATAGTGGAAAGACTAAAGTGGACAGACTAAAGTGGAAAGACTAAAGTGGACAGACTATAGTGGAAAGACTATAGTGGAAAGACTGTGGTGGACAAAATAAAGTGGAGACTATATTGGAAAGACTAAAGTGGACAGAGAATAGTGGAAAGACTAAAGTGGACAGACTAAAGTGGAAAGACTAAAGTGGACAGACGATAGTGGAAATGACTAAAGTGGAAAGACTAAAGTGGACAGACTATAGTGGAAAGACTAAAGTGGACAGACTAAAGTGGAAAGACTAAAGTGGAAAGACTAAAGTGGACAGACTATAGTGGAAAGACTAAAGTGGACAGACTATAGTGGAAAGACTAAAGTGGAAAGACTAAAGTGGAAAGACTAAAGTGGAAAGACTAAAGTGGACAGACTATAGTGGAAAGACTATAGTGGAAAGACTTTAGTTGACAGAATAAAGTGGAGACTATAGTGGAAAGACTAAAGTGGACAGAGAATAGTGGAAAGACTAAAGTGGACAGACTAAAGTGGAAAGACTAAAGTGGAAAGACTAAAGTGGACAGACTATAATGGAAAGACTATAGTGGAAAGACTGTAGTGGACAGAATAAAGTGGAGACTATGGTGGAAAGACTAAAGTGGACAGAGAATAGTGGAAAAACGAAAGTGGACAGACTATAGTGGAAAGACTAAAGTGGAAAGAGTAAAGTGGAAAGACTAAAGTGGACAGACTAAAGTGGACAGACTATAGTGGAAAGACTAAAGTTGACAGACTATAGTGGAAAGACTAAAGTGGACACACTAAACTGGAAAGACTAAAGTGGACAGACGATAGTGGAAATGACTAAAGTGGAAAGACTAAAGTGGACAGACTAAAGTGGAAAGACTAAAGTGGACAGACTCTAGTGGAAAGACTGAAGTGGAAAGAATAAGTGGACAGACTAAAGCGGAAAGACTAAAGTGGAAAGACTATAGTGGACAGACTATAATGGAAAGACTAAAGTGGACAGACTAAAGTGGAAAGACTAAAGTGGACAGACGATAGTGGAAATGACTAAAGTGGAAAGACTAAAGTGGACAGACTATAGTGGAAAGTCTAAAGTGGACAGACTAAAGTGGAAAGACTAAAGTGGAAAGACTAAAGTGGACAGACTATAGTGGAAAGACTAAAGTGGACAGACTATAGTGGAAAGACTAAAGTGGAAAGACTAAAGTGGAAAGACTAAAGTGGAAAGACTAAAGTGGACAGACTATAGTGGAAAGACTATAGTGGAAAGACTTTAGTGGACAGATTAAAGTGGAGACTATAGTGGAAAGACTAAAGTGGACAGAGAATAGTGGAAAGACTAAAGTGGACAGACTAAAGTGGAAAGACTAAAGTGGAAAGACTAAAGTGGACAGACTATAATGGAAAGACTATAGTGGAAAGACTGTAGTGGACAGAATAAAGTGGAGACTATGGTGGAAAGACTAAAGTGGACAGAGAATAGTGGAAAAACGAAAGTGGACAGACTATAGTGGAAAGACTAAAGTGGAAAGAGTAAAGTGGAAAGACTAAAGTGGACAGACTAAAGTGGACAGACTATAGTGGAAAGACTAAAGTTGACAGACTATAGTGGAAAGACTAAAGTGGACTATAGTGGAAAGACTAAAGTTGACAGACTATAGTGGAAAGACTAAAGTGGACACACTAAAGTGGAAAGACTAAAGTGGACAGACGATAGTGGAAATGACTAAAGTGGAAAGACTAAAGTGGACAGACTAAAGTGGAAAGACTAAAGTGGACAGACTCTAGTGGAAAGACTGAAGTGGAAAGAATAAGTGGACAGACTAAAGTGGACAGACTATAATGGAAAGACTAAAGTGGACAGACTAAAGTGGAAAGACTAAAGTGGACAAACTAAAGTGGAAAGACTAAAGTGCAAAGACTAAAGTGGAAAGACTAAAGTTGACAAAGAATAGTTGAAAGACTAAAGTGGACAGACTATAGTGGAAAGACTAAAGTGGAAAGACTAAAGTGGACAGACTCTAGTGGAAAGAATAAGTGGACAGACTAAAGTGGAAAGTCTAAAGTGGAAAGACTAAAGTGGACAGACTATAGTGGAAAGACTATAGTGGAAAGAGTAAAGTGGAAAGACTAAAGTGGACAGACTAAAGTGGACAGACTATAATGGAAAGACTAAATTGGACAGACTAAAGTGGAAAGACTAAAGTGGACAAACTAAAGTGGAAAGACTAAAGTGGACAAACTAAAGTGGAAAGACTAAAGTGCAAAGACTAAAGTGGAAAGACTAAAGTTGACAAAGAATAGTTGAAAGACTAAAGTGGACAGACTATAGTGGAAAGACTAAAGTGGAAAGACTAAAGTGGACAGACTATAGTGGAAATACTAAAGTGGAAATACTAAAGTGGACAGACTCTAGTGGAAAGATTAAGTGGACAGACTAAAGTGGAAAGTCTAAAGTGGAAAGACTAAAGTGGACAGACTATAGTGGAAAGACTATAGTGGAAAGACTGTGGTGGACAAAATAAAGTGGAGATTATATTGGAAAGACTAAAGTGGACAGAGAATAGTGGAAAGACTAAAGTGGACGGACTAAAGTGGAAAGACTAAAGTGGACAGACGATAGTGGAAATGACTAAAGTGGAAAGACTAAAGTGGACAGACTATAGTGGAAAGACTAAAGTGGACAGACTAAAGTGGAAAGACTAAAGTGGAAAGACTAAAGTGGACAGACTATATTGGAAAGACTAAAGTGGACAGACCATAGTGGAAAGACTAAAGTGGAAAGACTAAAGTGGAAAGACTAAAGTGGAAAGACTAAAGTGGACAGACTATAGTGGAAAGACTATAGTGGAAAGACTTTAGTGGACAGAATAAAGTGGAGACTATAGTGGAAAGACTAAAGTGGACAGAGAATAGTGGAAAGACTAAAGTGGACAGACTAAAGTGGAAAGACTAAAGTGGAAAGACTAAAGTGGACAGACTATAATGGAAAGACTATGGTGGAAAGACGGTAGTGGACAGAATAAAGTGGAGACTATGGTGGAAAGACTAAAGTGGACAGAGAATAGTGGAAAAACGAAAGTGGACAGACTATAGTGGAAAGACTAAAGTGGAAAGAGTAAAGTGGAAAGACTAAAGTGGACAGACTAAAGTGGACAGACTATAGTGGAAAGACTAAAGTTGACAGACTATAGTGGAAAGACTAAAGTGGACACACTAAAGTGGAAAGACTAAAGTGGACAGACGATAGTGGAAATGACTAAAGTGGAAAGACTAAAGTGGACAGACTAAAGTGGAAAGACTAAAGTGGACAGACTCTAGTGGAAAGACTGAAGTGGAAAGAATAAGTGGACAGACTAAAGTGGAAAGACTAAAGTGGAAAGACTATAGTGGACAGACTATAATGGAAAGACTAAAGTGGACAGACTAAAGTGGAAAGACTAAAGTGGACAAACTAAAGTGGAAAGACTAAAGTGGAAAGACTAAAGTGCAAAGACTAAAGTTGACAAAGAATAGTTGAAAGACTAAAGTGGACAGACTATAGTGGAAAGACTAAAGTGGACAGACTAAAGTGGAAAGACTAAAGTGGAAAGACTAAAGTGGACAGACTATAGTGGAAAGACTATAGTGGAAAGACTGTAGTGGACAGAATAAAGTGGAGACTGTGGTGGAAAGACTAAAGTCGACAGAGAATAGTGGAAAGACGAAAGTGGACAGACTATAGTGGAAAGACTAAAGTGGAAAGACTAAAGTGGAAAGACTTAAGTCGACAGACTAAAGTGGACAGACTATAGGGGAAAGACTAAAGTGGAAAGACTAAAGTGGACAGACTCTAGTGGAAAGACTAAGTGGACAGACTAAAGTGGAAAGTCTAAAGTGGAAAGATTAAAGTGGACAGACTATAGTGGAAAGACTATAGTGGAGAGACTGTAGTGGACAGAATAAATTGGAGACTATATTGGAAAGACTAAAGTGGACAGAGAATAGTGGAAAGACTAAAGTGGACAGACTAAAGTCGAAAGACTAAAGTGGAAAGACTAAAGTGGACAAACTATAGTGGAAAGACTATAGTGGAAAGACTGTAGTGGACAGAATAAAGTGGAGACTATAGTGGAAAGACTAAAGTGGACAGACTATAAAGGAATTGACTAAAGTGGACAGACTAAAGTGGAAAGACTAAAGTGGAAAGACTAAAGTGGACAGACGATAGTGGAAATGACTAAAGTGGAAAGACTAAAGTGGACAGACTATAGTGGAAAGACTAAAGTGGACAGACTACAGCGGAAAGACTAAAGTGGAAAGACTAAAGTGGACAGACTATAGTGGAAAGACTAAAGTGGACAGACTAAAGTGGAAAGACTAAAGTGGACAGACTAAAGTGAAAGACTAAAGTGGAAAGACTAAAGTGGACAGACTAAAGGGGAAAGACTAAAGTGGAAAGACTAAAGTGGACAGACTATAGTGGAAAGACTAAAGTGGACAGACTAAAGCGGAAAGACTAAAGTGGAAAGACTAAAGTGGACAGACTATAGTGGAAAGACTAAAGTGGACAGACTAAAGTGGAAAGACTAAAGTGGAAAGACTAAAGTGGACAGACTATAGTGGAAAGACTAAAGTGGACAGACTATAGTGGACAGAATAAAGTGGACAGACTAAAGTGGAAAGACTAAAGTGGACAGACTATAATGGAAAGACTATAGTGGAAAGACTTTAGTGGACAGAATAAAGTGGAGACTATAGTGGAAAGACTAAAGTGGACAGAGAATAGTGGAAAGACTAAAGTGGACAGACTAAAGTGGAAAGACTAATGTGGACAGACTATAATGGAAAGACTATAGTGGAAAGACTGTAGTGGACAGAATAAAGTGGAGACTATGGTGGAAAGACTAAAGTGGACAGAGAATAGTGGAAAGACGAAAGTGGACAGACTATAGTGGAAAGACTAAAGTGGAAAGAGTAAAGTGGAAAGACTAAAGTGGACAGACTAAAGTGGACTGATTATAGTGGAAAGACTAAAGTTGACAGACTATAGTGGAAAGAATAAACTGGACACACTAAAGTGGAAAGACTAAAGCGGACAGACGATAGTGGAAATGACTAAAGTGGAAAGACTAAAGTGGAAAGACTAAAGTGGACAGACTCTAGTGGAAAGACTGAAGTGGAAAGAATAAGTGGACAGACTAAAGCGGAAAGACTAAAGTGGAAAGACTATAGTGGACAGACTATAGTGGAAAGACTAAAGTGGAAAGAGTAAAGTGGAAAGACTAAAGTGGACAGACTAAAGTGGACAGACTATAGTGGAAAGACTAAAGTTGACAGACTATAGTGGAAAGACTAAAGTGGACACACTAAAGTGGAAAGACTAAAGTGGACAGACGATAGTGGAAATGACTAAAGTGGAAAGACTAAAGTGGACAGACTCTAGTGGAAAGACTGAAGTGGAAAGAATAAGTGGACAGACTAAAGTGGAAAGACTAAAGTGGAAAGACTATAGTGGACAGACTATAATGGAAAGACTAAAGTGGACAGACTAAAGTGGAAAGACTAAAGTGGACAAACTAAAGTGGAAAGACTAAAGTGGAAAGACTAAAGTGCAAAGACTAAAGTTGACAAAGAATAGTTGAAAGACTAAAGTGGACAGACTATAGTGGAAAGACTAAAGCGGACAGACTAAAGTGGAAAGACTAAAGTGGAAAGACTAAAGTGGACAGACTATAGTGGAAAGACTATAGTGGAAAGACTGTAGTGGACAGAATAAAGTGGAGACTATGGTGGAAAGACTAAAGTCGACAGAGAATAGTGGAAAGACGAAAGTGGACAGACTATAGTGGAAAGACTAAAGTGGAAAGACTAAAGTGGAAAGACTTAAGTCGACAGACTAAAGTGGACAGACTATAGTGGAAAGACTAAAGTGGAAAGAGTAAAGTGGAAAGACTAAAGTGGACAGACTAAAGTGGACAGACTATAGTGGAAAGACTAAAGTTGACAGACTATAGTGGAAAGACTAAAGTGGACACACTAAAGTGGAAAGACTAAAGTGGACAGACGATAGTGGAAATGACTAAAGTGGAAAGACTAAAGTGGACAGACTCTAGTGGAAAGACTGAAGTGGAAAGAATAAGTGGACAGACTAAAGTGGAAAGACTAAAGTGGAAAGACTATAGTGGACAGACTATAATGGAAAGACTAAAGTGGACAGACTAAAGTGGAAAGACTAAAGTGGACAAACTAAAGTGGAAAGACTAAAGTGGAAAGACTAAAGTGCAAAGACTAAAGTGGACAGACTCTAGTGGAAAGACTGAAGTGGAAAGAATAAGTGGACAGACTAAAGCGGAAAGACTAAAGTGGAAAGACTATAGTGGACAGACTATAGTGGAAAGACTAAAGTGGAAAGAGTAAAGTGGAAAGACTAAAGTGGACAGACTAAAGTGGACAGACTATAGTGGAAAGACTAAAGTTGACAGACTATAGTGGAAAGACTAAAGTGGACACACTAAAGTGGAAAGACTAAAGTGGACAGACGATAGTGGAAATGACTAAAGTGGAAAGACTAAAGTGGACAGACTCTAGTGGAAAGACTGAAGTGGAAAGAATAAGTGGACAGACTAAAGTGGAAAGACTAAAGTGGAAAGACTATAGTGGACAGACTATAATGGAAAGACTAAAGTGGACAGACTAAAGTGGAAAGACTAAAGTGGACAAACTAAAGTGGAAAGACTAAAGTGGAAAGACTAAAGTGCAAAGACTAAAGTTGACAAAGAATAGTTGAAAGACTAAAGTGGACAGACTATAGTGGAAAGACTAAAGCGGACAGACTAAAGTGGAAAGACTAAAGTGGAAAGACTAAAGTGGACAGACTATAGTGGAAAGACTATAGTGGAAAGACTGTAGTGGACAGAATAAAGTGGAGACTATGGTGGAAAGACTAAAGTCGACAGAGAATAGTGGAAAGACGAAAGTGGACAGACTATAGTGGAAAGACTAAAGTGGAAAGACTAAAGTGGAAAGACTTAAGTCGACAGACTAAAGTGGACAGACTATAGTGGAAAGACTAAAGTGGAAAGACTAAAGTGGACAGACTCTAGTGGAAAGACTAAGTGGACAGACTAAAGTGGAAAGTCTAAAGTGGAAAGATTAAAGTGGACAGACTATAGTGGAAAGACTATAGTGGAAAGACTGTAGTGGACAGAATAAATTGGAGACTATATTGGAAAGACTAAAGTGGACAGAGAATAGTGGAAAGACTAAAGTGGACAGACTAAAGTCGAAAGACTAAAGTGGACAAACTATAGTGGAAAGACTATAGTGGAAAGACTGTAGTGGACAGAATAAAGTGGAGACTATAGTGGAAAGACTAAAGTGGACAGACTATAAAGGAAAGACTAAAGTGGACAGACTAAAGTGGAAAGACTAAAGTGGAAAGACTAAAGTGGACAGACGATAGTGGAAATGACTAAAGTGGAAAGACTAAAGTGGACAGACTATAGTGGAAAGACTAAAGTGGACAGACTAAAGCGGAAAGACTAAAGTGGAAAGACTAAAGTGGACAGACTATAGTGGAAAGACTAAAGTGGACAGACTAAAGTGGAAAGACTAAAGTGGACAGACTAAAGTGGAAAGACTAAAGTGGAAAGACTAAAGTGGACCGACTAAAGGGGAAAGACTAAAGTGGAAAGACTAAAGTGGACAGACTATAGTGGAAAGACTAAAGTGGACAGACTAAAGCGGAAAGACTAAAGTGGAAAGACTAAAGTGGACAGACTATAGTGGAAAGACTAAAGTGGACAGACTAAAGTGGAAAGACTAAAGTGGAAAGACTAAAGTGGACAGACTATAGTGGAAAGACTAAAGTGGACAGACTATAGTGGAAAGACTAAATTGGACAGACTAAACTGGAAAGACTAAAGTGGACAGACTATAATGGAAAGACTATAGTGGAAAGACTTTAGTGGACAGAATAAAGTGGAGACTATAGTGGAAAGACTAAAGTGGACAGAGAATAGTGGAAAGACTAAAGTGGACAGACTAAAGTGGAAAGACTAAAGTGGACAGACTATAATGGAAAGACTATAGTGGAAAGACTGTAGTGGACAGAATAAAGTGGAGACTATGGTGGAAAGACTAAAGTGGACAGAGAATAGTGGAAAGACGAAAGTGGACAGACTATAGTGGAAAGACTAAAGTGGAAAGAGTAAAGTGGAAAGACTAAAGTGGACAGACTAAAGTGGACTGATTATAGTGGAAAGACTAAAGTTGACAGACTATAGTGGAAAGAATAAACTGGACACACTAAAGTGGAAAGACTAAAGCGGACAGACGATAGTGGAAATGACTAAAGTGGAAAGACTAAAGTGGAAAGACTAAAGTGGACAGACTCTAGTGGAAAGACTGAAGTGGAAAGAATAAGTGGACAGACTAAAGCGGAAAGACTAAAGTGGAAAGACTATAGTGGACAGACTATAGTGGAAAGACTAAAGTGGACAGACTAAAGTGGAAAGACTAAAGTGGAAAGACTAAAGTGGACAGACTATCGTGGAAAGACTATAGTGGAAAGACTGTAGTGGACAGAATAAAGTGGAGACTATGGTGGAAAGACTAAAGTCGACAGAGAATAGTGGAAAGACGAAAGTGGACAGACTATAGTGGAAAGACTAAAGGGGAAAGACTAAAGTGGAAAGACTTAAGTCGACAGACTAAAGTGGACAGACTATAGTGGAAAGACTAAAGGGGACACACTAAAGTGGAAATACTAAAGTGGAAAGACTAAAGTGGACAGATGATAGTGGAAATGACTAAAGTGGAAAGACTAAAGTGGACAGACTAAAGTGGACAGACTAAAGTGGAAAGACTAAAGTGGACAGACGATAGTGGAAATGACTAAAGTGGAAAGACTAAAGTGGAAAGACTAAGTGGACAGACTCTAGTGGAAAGACTGAAGTGGAAAGACTACGAGGACAGACTAAAGCGGACACACTAAAGTGGACAGACTAAAGCGGAAAGACTAAAGTGGAAAGACTAAAGTGGACAGACTATAGTGGAAAGACTAAAGTGGACAGACTAAAGTGGAAAGACTAAAGTGGAAAGACTAAAGTGGACAGACTATAGTGGAAAGACTAAAGTGGACAGACTATAGTGGAAAGACTAAAGTGGACAGACTAAACTGGAAAGACTAAAGTGGACAGACTATAATGGAAAGACTATAGTGGAAAGACTTTAGTGGACAGAATAAAGTGGAGAGTATAGTGGAAAGACTAAAGTGGACAGAGAATAGTGGAAAGACTAAAGTGGACAGACTAAAGTGGAAAGACTAAAGTGGACAGACTATAATGGAAAGACTATAGTGGAAAGACTGTAGTGGACAGAATAAAGTGGAGACTATGGTGGAAAGACTAAAGTGGACAGAGAATAGTGGAAAGACGAAAGTGGACAGACTATAGTGGAAAGACTAAAGTGGAAAGAGTAAAGTGGAAAGACTAAAGTGGACAGACTAAAGTGGACTGATTATAGTGGAAAGACTAAAGTTGACAGACTATAGTGGAAAGAATAAACTGGACACACTAAAGTGGAAAGACTAAAGCGGACAGACGATAGTGGAAATGACTAAAGTGGAAAGACTAAAGTGGAAAGACTAAAGTGGACAGACTCTAGTGGAAAGACTGAAGTGGAAAGAATAAGTGGACAGACTAAAGCGGAAAGACTAAAGTGGAAAGACTATAGTGGACAGACTATAGTGGAAAGACTAAAGTGGACAGACTAAAGTGGAAAGACTAAAGTGGAAAGACTAAAGTGGACAGACTATCGTGGAAAGACTATAGTGGAAAGACTGTAGTGGACAGAATAAAGTGGAGACTATGGTGGAAAGACTAAAGTCGACAGAGAATAGTGGAAAGACGAAAGTGGACAGACTATAGTGGAAAGACTAAAGTGGAAAGAATAAAGTGGAAAGACTTAAGTCGACAGACTAAAGTGGACAGACTATAGTGGAAAGACTAAAGGGGACACACTAAAGTGGAAATACTAAAGTGGAAAGACTAAAGTGGACAGATGATAGTGGAAATGACTAAAGTGGAAAGACTAAAGTGGACAGACTAAAGTGGACAGACTAAAGTGGAAAGACTAAAGTGGACAGACGATAGTGGAAATGACTAAAGTGGAAAGACTAAAGTGGAAAGACTAAAGTGGAAAGACTAAGTGGACAGACTCTAGTGGAAAGACTGAAGTGGAAAGACTACGAGGACAGACTAAAGCGGACACACTAAAGTGGACAGACTAAAGTGGAAAGACTAAAGTAGACAGACGATAGTGGAAATGACTAAAGTTGAAAGACTAAAGTGGACAGACTAAAGTGGACAGACTCTAGTGGAAAGACTGAAGTGGAAAGACTAAGTGGACCGACTAAAGCGGAAAGACTAAAGTGGAAAGACTAAAGTGGACCGACTAAAGTGGAAAGACTAAAGTGGACAGACTAAAGTGGAAAGACTAAAGTGGAAAGACTAAAGTGGAGAGACTAAAGTGGACAGACGATAGTGGAAATGACTAAAGTTGAAAGACTAAAGTGGAAAGACTAAAGTGGACAGACTCTAGTGGAAAGACTGAAGTGGAAAGAATAAGTGGACAGACTAAAGCGGAAAGACTAAAGTGGAAAGACTATAGTGGACAGACTATAGTGGAAAGACTAAAGTGGACAGACTAAAGTGGAAAGACTAAAGTGGAAAGACTAAAGTGGACAGACTATCGTGGAAAGACTATAGTGGAAAGACTGTAGTGGACAGAATAAAGTGGAGACTATGGTGGAAAGACTAAAGTCGACAGAGAATAGTGGAAAGACGAAAGTGGACAGACTATAGTGGAAAGACTAAAGTGGAAAGACTAAAGTGGAAAGACTTAAGTCGACAGACTAAAGTGGACAGACTATAGTGGAAAGACTAAAGGGGACACACTAAAGTGGAAATACTAAAGTGGAAAGACTAAAGTGGACAGATGATAGTGGAAATGACTAAAGTGGAAAGACTAAAGTGGACAGACTAAAGTGGACAGACTAAAGTGGAAAGACTAAAGTGGACAGACGATAGTGGAAATGACTAAAGTGGAAAGACTAAAGTGGAAAGACTAAGTGGACAGACTCTAGTGGAAAGACTGAAGTGGAAAGACTACGAGGACAGACTAAAGCGGACACACTAAAGTGGACAGACTAAAGTGGAAAGACTAAAGTGGACAGACTATAGTGGAAAGACTAAAGTGGACAGACTAAAGCGGAAAGACTAAAGTGGAAAGACTAAAGTGGACAGACTATAGTGGAAAGACTAAAGTGGACAGACTAAAGTGGAAAGACTAAAGTGGAAAGACTAAAGTGGACAGACTATAGTGGAAAGACTAAAGTGGACAGACTATAGTGGAAAGACTAAAGTGGACAGACTAAACTGGAAAGACTAAAGTGGACAGACTATAATGGAAAGACTATAGTGGACTAAAGTGGACAGACTAGAGTGGACAGACTCTAGTGGAAAGACTGAAGTGGAAAGAATAAGTGGACAGACTAAAGCGGAAAGACTAAAGTGGAAAGACTATAGTGGACAGACTATAGTGGAAAGACTAAAGTGGACAGACTAAAGTGGAAAGACTAAAGTGGAAAGACTAAAGTGGACAGACTATCGTGGAAAGACTATAGTGGAAAGACTGTAGTGGACAGAATAAAGTGGAGACTATGGTGGAAAGACTAAAGTCGACAGAGAATAGTGGAAAGACGAAAGTGGACAGACTATAGTGGAAAGACTAAAGTGGAAAGACTAAAGTGGAAAGACTTAAGTCGACAGACTAAAGTGGACAGACTATAGTGGAAAGACTAAAGGGGACACACTAAAGTGGAAATACTAAAGTGGAAAGACTAAAGTGGACAGACTCTAGTGGAAAGACTGAAGTGGAAAGAATAAGTGGACAGACTAAAGTGGAAAGACTAAAGTGGAAAGACTATAGTGGACAGACTATAATGGAAAGACTAAAGTGGACGGACTAAAGTGGAAAGACTAAAGTGGACAAACTAAAGTGGAAAGACTAAAGTGGAAAGACTAAAGTGCAAAGACTAAAGTTGACAAAGAATAGTTGAAAGACTAAAGTGGACGGACTATAGTGGAAAGACTATAGTGGACAGACTAAAGTGGAAAGACTAAAGTGGAAAGACTAAAGTGGACAGACTATAGTGGAAAGACTATAGTGGAAAGACTGTAGTGGACAGAATAAAGTGGAGACTGTGGTGGAAAGACTAAAGTCGACAGAGAATAGTGGAAAGACGAAAGTGGACAGACTATAGTGGAAAGACTAAAGTGGAAAGACTAAAGTGGAAAGACTTAAGTCGACAGACTAAAGTGGACAGACTATAGTGGAAAGACTAAAGTGGAAAGACTAAAGTGGACAGACTCTAGTGGAAAGACTAAGTGGACAGACTAAAGTGGAAAGTCTAAAGTGGAAAGATTAAAGTGGACAGACTATAGTGGAAAGACTATAGTGGAGAGACTGTAGTGGACAGAATAAATTGGAGACTATATTGGAAAGACTAAAGTGGACAGAGAATAGTGGAAAGACTAAAGTGGACAGACTAAAGTCGAAAGACTAAAGTGGAAAGACTAAAGTGGACAAACTATAGTGGAAAGACTATAGTGGAAAGACTGTAGTGGACAGAATAAAGTGGAGACTATAGTGGAAAGACTAAAGTGGACAGACTATAAAGGAAAGACTAAAGTGGACAGACTAAAGTGGAAAGACTAAAGTGGAAAGACTAAAGTGGACAGACGATATTGGAAATGACTAAAGTGGAAAGACTAAAGTGGACAGACTATAGTGGAAAGACTAAAGTGAGACTACAGCGGAAAGACTAAAGTGGAAAGACTAAAGTGGACAGACTATAGTGGAAATACTAATTTGGACAGACTAAAGTGGAAAGACTAAAGTGGACAGACTAAAGTGGAAAGACTAAAGTGGAAAGACTAAAGTGGACAGACTAAAGGGGAAAGACTAAAGTGGAAAGACTAAAGTGGACAGATGATAGTGGAAATGACTAAAGTGGAAAGACTAAAGTGGACAGACTAAAGTGGAAATGACTAAAGTGGAAAGACTAAAGTGGACAGACTAAAGTGGACAGACTAAAGTGGAAAGACTAAAGTGGACAGACGATAGTGGAAATGACTAAAGTGGAAAGACTAAAGTGGAAAGACTAAAGTGGACAGACGATATTGGAAATGACTAAAGTGGAAAGACTAAAGTGGACAGACTATAGTGGAAAGACTAAAGTGAGACTACAGCGGAAAGACTAAAGTGGAAAGACTAAAGTGGACAGACTATAGTGGAAATACTAATTTGGACAGACTAAAGTGGAAAGACTAAAGTGGACAGACTAAAGTGGAAAGACTAAAGTGGAAAGACTAAAGTGGACAGACTAAAGGGGAAAGACTAAAGTGGAAAGACTAAAGTGGACAGATGATAGTGGAAATACTAAAGTGGAAAGACTAAAGTGGACAGATGATAGTGGAAATGACTAAAGTGGAAAGACTAAAGTGGACAGACTAAAGTGGACAGACTAAAGTGGAAAGACTAAAGTGGACAGACGATAGTGGAAATGACTAAAGTGGAAAGACTAAAGTGGAAAGACTAAGTGGACAGACTCTAGTGGAAAGACTGAAGTGGAAAGACTACGAGGACAGACTAAAGCGGACACACTAAAGTGGACAGACTAAAGTGGAAAGACTAAAGTGGACAGACTATAGTGGAAAGACTAAAGTGGACAGACTAAAGCGGAAAGACTAAAGTGGAAAGACTAAAGTGGACAGACTATAGTGGAAAGACTAAAGTGGACAGACTAAAGTGGAAAGACTAAAGTGGAAAGACTAAAGTGGACAGACTATAGTGGAAAGACTAAAGTGGACAGACTATAGTGGAAAGACTAAAGTGGACAGACTAAACTGGAAAGACTAAAGTGGACAGACTATAATGGAAAGACTATAGTGGACTAAAGTGGACAGACTAGAGTGGACAGACTCTAGTGGAAAGACTGAAGTGGAAAGAATAAGTGGACAGACTAAAGCGGAAAGACTAAAGTGGAAAGACTATAGTGGACAGACTATAGTGGAAAGACTAAAGTGGACAGACTAAAGTGGAAAGACTAAAGTGGAAAGACTAAAGTGGACAGACTATCGTGGAAAGACTATAGTGGAAAGACTGTAGTGGACAGAATAAAGTGGAGACTATGGTGGAAAGACTAAAGTCGACAGAGAATAGTGGAAAGACGAAAGTGGACAGACTATAGTGGAAAGACTAAAGTGGAAAGACTAAAGTGGAAAGACTTAAGTCGACAGACTAAAGTGGACAGACTATAGTGGAAAGACTAAAGGGGACACACTAAAGTGGAAATACTAAAGTGGAAAGACTAAAGTGGACAGACTCTAGTGGAAAGACTGAAGTGGAAAGAATAAGTGGACAGACTAAAGTGGAAAGACTAAAGTGGAAAGACTATAGTGGACAGACTATAATGGAAAGACTAAAGTGGACGGACTAAAGTGGAAAGACTAAAGTGGACAAACTAAAGTGGAAAGACTAAAGTGGAAAGACTAAAGTGCAAAGACTAAAGTTGACAAAGAATAGTTGAAAGACTAAAGTGGACGGACTATAGTGGAAAGACTATAGTGGACAGACTAAAGTGGAAAGACTAAAGTGGAAAGACTAAAGTGGACAGACTATAGTGGAAAGACTATAGTGGAAAGACTGTAGTGGACAGAATAAAGTGGAGACTGTGGTGGAAAGACTAAAGTCGACAGAGAATAGTGGAAAGACGAAAGTGGACAGACTATAGTGGAAAGACTAAAGTGGAAAGACTAAAGTGGAAAGACTTAAGTCGACAGACTAAAGTGGACAGACTATAGTGGAAAGACTAAAGTGGAAAGACTAAAGTGGACAGACTCTAGTGGAAAGACTAAGTGGACAGACTAAAGTGGAAAGTCTAAAGTGGAAAGATTAAAGTGGACAGACTATAGTGGAAAGACTATAGTGGAGAGACTGTAGTGGACAGAATAAATTGGAGACTATATTGGAAAGACTAAAGTGGACAGAGAATAGTGGAAAGACTAAAGTGGACAGACTAAAGTCGAAAGACTAAAGTGGAAAGACTAAAGTGGACAAACTATAGTGGAAAGACTATAGTGGAAAGACTGTAGTGGACAGAATAAAGTGGAGACTATAGTGGAAAGACTAAAGTGGACAGACTATAAAGGAAAGACTAAAGTGGACAGACTAAAGTGGAAAGACTAAAGTGGAAAGACTAAAGTGGACAGACGATATTGGAAATGACTAAAGTGGAAAGACTAAAGTGGACAGACTATAGTGGAAAGACTAAAGTGAGACTACAGCGGAAAGACTAAAGTGGAAAGACTAAAGTGGACAGACTATAGTGGAAATACTAATTTGGACAGACTAAAGTGGAAAGACTAAAGTGGACAGACTAAAGTGGAAAGACTAAAGTGGAAAGACTAAAGTGGACAGACTAAAGGGGAAAGACTAAAGTGGAAAGACTAAAGTGGACAGACTATAGTGGAAAGACTAAAGTGGACAGACTAAAGCGGAAAGACTAAAGTGGAAAGACTAAAGTGGACAGACTATAGTGGAAAGACTAAAGTGGACAGACTAAAGTGGAAAGACTAAAGTGGAAAGACTAAAGTGGACAGACTATAGTGGAAAGACTAAAGTGGACAGACTATAGTGGAAAGACTAAAGTGGACAGACTAAAGTGGAAAGACTAAAGTGGACAGACTATAATGGAAAGACTATAGTGGAAAGACTTTAGTGGACAGAATAAAGTGGAGACTATAGTGGAAAGACTAAAGTGGACAGAGAATAGTGGAAAGACTAAAGTGGACAGACTAAAGTGGAAAGACTAAAGTGGACAGACTATAATGGAAAGACTATAGTGGAAAGACTGTAGTGGACAGAATAAAGTGGAGACTATGGTGGAAAGACTAAAGTGGACAGAGAATAGTGGAAAGACGAAAGTGGACAGACTATAGTGGAAAGACTAAAGTGGAAAGAGTAAAGTGGAAAGACTAAAGTGGACAGACTAAAGTGGACTGATTATAGTGGAAAGACTAAAGTTGACAGACTATAGTGGAAAGAATAAACTGGACACACTAAAGTGGAAAGACTAAAGCGGACAGACGATAGTGGAAATGACTAAAGTGGAAAGACTAAAGTGGAAAGACTAAAGTGGACAGACTCTAGTGGAAAGACTGAAGTGGAAAGAATAAGTGGACAGACTAAAGCGGAAAGACTAAAGTGGAAAGACTATAGTGGACAGACTATAGTGGAAAGACTAAAGTGGAAAGAGTAAAGTGGAAAGACTAAAGTGGACAGACTAAAGTGGACAGACTATAGTGGAAAGACTAAAGTTGACAGACTATAGTGGAAAGACTAAAGTGGACACACTAAAGTGGAAAGGCTAAAGTGGACAGACGATAGTGGAAATGACTAAAGTGGAAAGACTAAAGTGGACAGACTAAAGTGGAAAGACTAAAGTGGACAGACTCTAGTGGAAAGACTGAAGTGGAAAGAATAAGTGGACAGACTAAAGTGGAAAGACTAAAGTGGAAAGACTATAGTGGACAGACTATAATGGAAAGACTAAAGTGGACAGACTAAAGTGGAAAGACTAAAGTGGACAAACTAAAGTGGAAAGACTAAAGTGGAAAGACTAAAGTGCAAAGACTAAAGTTGACAAAGAATAGTTGAAAGACTAAAGTGGACAGACTATAGTGGAAAGACTAAAGTGGACAGACTAAAGTGGAAAGACTAAAGTGGAAAGACTAAAGTGGACAGACTATAGTGGAAAGACTATAGTGGAAAGACTGTAGTGGACAGAATAAAGTGGAGACTATGGTGGAAAGACTAAAGTCGAGAGAGAATAGTGGAAAGACGAAAGTGGACAGACTATAGTGGAAAGACTAAAGTGGAAAGACTAAAGTGGAAAGACTTAAGTCGACAGACTAAAGTGGACAGACTATAGTGGAAAGACTAAAGTGGAAAGACTAAAGTGGACAGACTCTAGTGGAAAGACTAAGTGGACAGACTAAAGTGGAAAGTCTAAAGTGGAAAGATTAAAGTGGACAGACTATAGTGGAAAGACTATAGTGGAAAGACTGTAGTGGACAGAATAAATTGGAGACTATATTGGAAAGACTAAAGTGGACAGAGAATAGTGGAAAGACTAAAGTGGACAGACTAAAGTCGAAAGACTAAAGTGGAAAGACTAAAGTGGACAAACTATAGTGGAAAGACTATAGTGGAAAGACTGTAGTGGACAGAATAAAGTGGAGACTATAGTGGAAAGACTAAAGTGGACAGACTATAAAGGAAAGACTAAAGTGGACAGACTAAAGTGGAAAGACTAAAGTGGAAAGACTAAAGTGGACAGACGATAGTGGAAATGACTAAAGTGGAAAGACTAAAGTGGACAGACTATAGTGGAAAGACTAAAGTGGACAGACTAAAGCGGAAAGACTAAAGTGGAAAGACTAAAGTGGACAGACTATAGTGGAAAGACTAAAGTGGACAGACTAAAGTGGAAAGACTAAAGTGGACAGACTAAAGTGGAAAGACTAAAGTGGAAAGACTAAAGTGGACAGACTAAAGGGGAAAGACTAAAGTGGAAAGACTAAAGTGGACAGACTATAGTGGAAAGACTAAAGTGGACAGACTAAAGCGGAAAGACTAAAGTGGAAAGACTAAAGTGGACAGACTATAGTGGAAAGACTAAAGTGGACAGACTAAAGTGGAAAGACTAAAGTGGAAAGACTAAAGTGGACAGACTATAGTGGAAAGACTAAAGTGGACAGACTATAGTGGAAAGACTAAAGTGGACAGACTATAATGGAAAGACTATAGTGGAAAGACTGTAGTGGACAGAATAAAGTGGACAGACTCTAGTGGAAAGACTGAAGTGGAAAGAATAAGTGGACAGACTAAAGCGGAAAGACTAAAGTGGACAGACTATAGTGGAAAGACTAAAGTGGACAGACTATAATGGAAAGACTATAGTGGAAAGACTTTAGTGGACAGAATAAAGTGGAGACTATAGTGGAAAGACTAAAGTGGACAGAGAATAGTGGAAAGACTAAAGTGGACAGACTAAAGTGGAAAGACTAAAGTGGACAGACTATAATGGAAAGACTATAGTGGAAAGACTGTAGTGGACAGAATAAAGTGGAGACTATGGTGGAAAGACTAAAGTGGACAGAGAATAGTGGAAAGACGAAAGTGGACAGACTATAGTGGAAAGACTAAAGTGGAAAGAGTAAAGTGGAAAGACTAAAGTGGACAGACTAAAGTGGACTGATTATAGTGGAAAGACTAAAGTTGACAGACTATAGTGGAAAGAATAAACTGGACACACTAAAGTGAAAGACTAAAGCGGACAGACGATAGTGGAAATGACTAAAGTGGAAAGACTAAAGTGGAAAGACTAAAGTGGACAGACTCTAGTGGAAAGACTGAAGTGGAAAGAATAAGTGGACAGACTAAAGCGGAAAGACTAAAGTGGAAAGACTATAGTGGACAGACTATAGTGGAAAGACTAAAGTGGACAGACTAAAGTGGAAAGACTAAAGTGGAAAGACTAAAGTGGACAGACTATCGTGGAAAGACTATAGTGGAAAGACTGTAGTGGACAGAATAAAGTGGAGACTATGGTGGAAAGACTAAAGTCGACAGAGAATAGTGGAAAGACGAAAGTGGACAGACTATAGTGGAAAGACTAAAGTGGAAAGACTAAAGTGGAAAGACTTAAGTCGACAGACTAAAGTGGACAGACTATAGTGGAAAGACTAAAGGGGACACACTAAAGTGGAAATACTAAAGTGGAAAGACTAAAGTGGACAGATGATAGTGGAAATGACTAAAGTGGAAAGACTAAAGTGGACAGACTAAAGTGGACAGACTAAAGTGGAAAGACTAAAGTGGACAGACGATAGTGGAAATGACTAAAGTGGAAAGACTACGAGGACAGACTAAAGCGGACACACTAAAGTGGACAGACTAAAGTGGAAAGACTAAAGTAGACAGACGATAGTGGAAATGACTAAAGTTGAAAGACTGAAGTGGACAGACTAAAGTGGACAGACTCTAGTGGAAAGACTGAAGTGGAAAGACTAAGTGGACCGACTAAAGCGGAAAGACTAAAGTGGAAAGACTAAAGTGGAAAGACTAAAGTGGACAGACTAAAGTGGAAAGACTAAAGTGGAAAGACTAAAGTGGAGAGACTAAAGTGGACAGACGATAGTGGAAATGACTAAAGTTGAAAGACTAAAGTGGACAGACTAAAGTGGACAGACTCTAGTGGAAAGACTGAAGTGGAAAGACTAAGTGGACCGACCAAAGCGGAAAGACTAAAGTGGAAAGACTAAAGTGGACCGACTAAAGTGGAAAGACTAAAGTGGACAGACTAAAGTGGAAAGACTAAAGTGGAAAGACTAAAGTGGAGAGACTATAGTGGAAAGACTGTAGTGGTCTTTCCACTATAGTCTGTCCACTTTAGTCTTTCCACTATTATCTGTCCACTTTAGTCTTTCCACTATAGTCTCCACTTTATTCTGTCCACTACAGTCTTTCCACTATAGTCTTTCCACTATAGTCTGTCAACTTTAGTCTTTCCACTTTGGTCTTTCCACTATAGTCTCCACTTTATTCTGTCCACTGCGGTCTTTCCACTATAGTCTTTCCACTATAGTCTGTCCACTTTAGTCTTTCCACTATTATCTGTCCACTTTAGTCTTTCCACTATAGTCTCCACTTTATTCTGTCCACTACAGTCTTTCCACTATAGTCTTTCCACTATAGTCTCTCAACTTTAGTCTTTCCACTTTGGTCTTTCCACTATAGTCTCCACTTTATTCTGTCCACTGCGGTCTTTCCACTATAGTCTTTCCACTATAGTCTGTCCACTTTAGTCTTTCCACTATTCTCTGCCCACTTTAGTCTTTCCACTTAGTCTACACTTTATTCTGTCCATTACAGTCTTTCCACTATAGTCTTTCCACTATAGTCTGTCCACTTTAGTCTTTCCACTTTAGTTTTTTCACTTTAGTCTGTCCACTTCAGTCTTTCCACTATAGTCTGTCCACTTTAGTCTTTCCACTTTAGTCTTTCCACTTTAGTCTGTCCAATTTAGTCTTTCCACTATAGTCTGTCCACTTTAGTCTTTCCACTAATCTCTGTCCACTTTAGTCTTTCCACTATAGTCTGTCCACTTTAGTCTTTCCACTATAGTCTTTCCACTTTAGTCTGTCCACTTAGTTTTTCCACTCCAGTAAGTCCACTATAGTCTGTCCACTTTAGTCTTTCCACTATTCTCTGTCCTCTTTCGTCTTTCCACTTTAGTCTTTCTACTATAGTCTCCACTTTATTCTGTCCACTACAGTCGTTCCACTGTAGTCTGTCCACATTAGTCTTTCCACTATTCTCTGTCCACTATTCTCTCTCCACTTTAGTCTTTCCACTATAGTCTCCACTTTATTAGGTCCACTACAGTCTTTCCACTATAGTCTTTCCACTATAGTCTGTCCACTTTAGTCTTTCCACTATAGTCTCCACTTTATTCTGTCCATTACAGTCTTTCCACTATAGTCTTTCCACTATAGTCTGTCCACTTTAGTCTTTCCACTTTAGTCTTTCCACTATTCTCTGCCCACTTTAGTCTTTCCACTTAGTCTACACTTTATTCCGTCCATTACAGTCTTTCCACTATAGTCTTTCCACTATAGTCTGTCCACTTTAGTCTTTCCACTTTAGTTTTTCCACTTTAGTCTGTCCACTTCAGTCTTTCCACTATAGTCTGTCCACTTTAGTCTTTCCACTTTAGTCTTTCCACTTTAGTCTGTCCAATTTAGTCTTTCCACTATAGTCTGTCCACTTTAGTCTTTCCACTAATCTCTGTCCACTTTAGTCTTTCCACTATAGTCTGTCCACTTTAGTCTTTCCACTATTATCTGTCCACTTTAGTCTTTCCACTATAGTCTCCACTTTATTCTGTCCACTACAGTCTTTCCACTATAGTCTTTCCACTATAGTCTGTCAACTTTAGTCTTTCCACTTTGGTCTTTCCACTATAGTCTCCACTTTATTCTGTCCACTGCGGTCTTTCCACTATAGTCTTTCCACTATAGTCTGTCCACTTTAGTCTTTCCACTATTCTATGCCCACTTTAGTCTTTCCACTTAGTCTACACTTTATTCTGTCCATTACAGTCTTTCCACTATAGTCTTTCCACTATAGTCTGTCCACTTTAGTCTTTCCACTTTAGTTTTTCCACTTTAGTCTGTCCACTTCAGTCTTTCCACTATAGTCTGTCCACTTTAGTCTTTCCACTTTAGTCTTTCCACTTTAGTCTGTCCAATTTAGTCTTTCCACTATAGTCTGTCCACTTTAGTCTTTCCACTAATCTCTGTCCACTTTAGTCTTTCCACTATAGTCTGTCCACTTTAGTCTTTCCACTATAGTCTTTCCACTTTAGTCTGTCCACTTAGTTTTTCCACTTCAGTCAGTCCACTATAGTCTGTCCACTTTAGTCTTTCCACTATTCTCTGTCCTCTTTCGTCTTTCCACTTTAGTCTTTCTACTATAGTCTCCACTTTATTCTGTCCACTACAGTCGTTCCACTGTAGTCTGTCCACATTAGTCTTTCCACTATTCTCTGTCCACTATTCTCTCTCCACTTTAGTCTTTCCACTATAGTCTCCACTTTATTAGGTCCACTACAGTCTTTCCACTATAGTCTTTCCACTATAGTCTGTCCACTTTAGTCTTTCCACTATAGTCTCCACTTTATTCTGTCCATTACAGTCTTTCCGCTATAGTCTTTCCACTATAGTCTGTCCACTTTAGTCTTTCCACTTTAGTTTTTCCACTTTAGTCTGTCCACTTTAGTCTTTCCACTATAGTCTGTCCACTTTAGTCTTTCCACTTTAGTCTTTCCACTTTATTCCGTCCACTTCAGTGTGTACACTTTAGTCGGTCCAATGAGTCTTTCCACTTCAGTCTTTCCACTATAGTCTGTCCACTTTAGTCTTTCCACTTTAGTCTTTCCACTATCGTCTCCACTTTATTCTGTCCACGACATTCTTTCCACTTTAGTCTTTCCACTATTCTCTGTCCACTTTAGTCTTTCCACTATAGTCTCCACTTTATTCTGTCCACTACAGTCTTTCCACTATAGTCTTTCCACTATAGTCTGTCCACTTTAGTCTTTCCACTATTCTCTGTCCACTTTAGTCTTTCCACTATATTCTTTCCACTTTAGTCTTTCCACTATTCTCTGTCCACTTTAGTTTTTCCACTATAATCTCCACTTTATTATGTCTACTACAGTCTTTCCACTATAGTCTTTCCACTATAGTCTGTCCACTTTAGTCTTTCCACTATAGTCTCCACTTTATTCTGTCCACTACAGTCTTTCCAATATAGTCTTTCCACTATAGTCTGTCCACTTTTTATTTATTTATTCATTTATTTATATAACCCGCTGAAAAGACAGAATAGCGGAGTACAAACAATGAAAAAGAACACAAAACACTAAAATACACTAGAATTCACTCTAGAAGAAGGGACAAGCCGTGATGTGCGGGGAACCTGAGATGGGACGTTGTGGACAATTTTTTACTTATGGCCGAAAGTTTCAGCGATATATCCGGAAGCTTGTAACACGAAATCAGATGTCTGTTTTTATACCAGGGAGGTAGGAAAAGGAGGAATTTTGCATATCGGTAATAACAAGAACGGAGGGAATGAAGATCTTTTTTCTTTAAAACTGAAGAGAGGCAGGAAAGAAATAAGATAGACTGGTCAGTAAAACTGCTGTAAAGTTTACTAAGGGCTTTTTTATTGTATTTCCCACGATTAGCAACGATTTTCGAGTATGATACTTGAATCTTTCTTTTTGCATCATTAACCGATTGAGACCGGAACGATTTGAGGCTGTTAGTAATGTGGATGCCCAACCACCGAAGAGATGTGACAAGGGGGATAGTCTTAGTTGGGAGAATAAGCGGCTCTTGGTTAGTTGAATTGAAAGATAAGTATTCGCATTTATTAACGTTCAGAGCCAGACCGATCCGGTCGAAAGCAGCTGAAACAAAAGAAACTGACTTCTTTAATCCGGTCTTGCTTCGACTTATCAGCAGAATATCATCGGCATAAGCAATATAAGAGATATTAATGGAATTAATAATACAAGTGGTAGGTATAGAAGACAGGATGTTAGAGATGCACATTTTAAAAATGAATGGTGAGAGAACCGCGCCCTGTCGAACGCCACGTTTTATCGGGATTCTAAAATCGGATATCTGTCCATCCACTTTAGTGCGCAGAAAAGAATTTGTATACCAATAACGTAATAAAAAAATAATAGAAATATTTATGCCATGTGAAAAAACCGAGAAAAGGGCTTGGGTATGTACAATGCTATCAAAAGCTTTCGACAGGTCCAAAGCACAAATATGCAGTTCCAAGCCTTTTTTAGTTGCCTCAACCAGGAGAGACGAAAGAACTCGGTGGGCATGTTGACAACCAATACCTTTTTGGAAACCCAATTGGTTTTCTCCGAAGTTAACATTATTAATAAATGAGGGGAGTAGTACATACTCGAAGACTTTGCTAATCGTGCATGAAACGGTGATGGGACGATAAGAGGTACACTCCGAAGGGGGTTTGCCTTTTTTAATAATTGATGTTACAATTCCGCAAAGAAAACTATTGGGGTCGGCAGAAGAACTCAGGCACATTTGGAAGAGCAATTGAAGATGTTGCTCAAGAGGTGGACAATTTATTCTTAGATGTCGAGCCGAAATTCCGTCGTTATCAACAGAAGAGGAACGGAGACGCTTAATAGCAAGTGAGACCATGACGAAGACACGGGGAGAATATGTGCTTGAGTGAGAAATGGGGGAAGTGAAGCACTCAGCAGCTTAGAATAAACGGCATGAACATAAAAATTAGCGGCACTAAACATTGACGTATAATATGAATTCCATGCGGAATCACTGATAACACTGAGCGACGACTTTCCATCAATTTTGTCTGCATTAATTACATTTGACCAATCACCTTGTGTACGTGGGAACTCGAGTCCTTTAGAACTGATCGAACGAACATGCTTCTTATAAATACGCTTAGTCCGTTGTTTAATATCAAACACGGTGCCAGAAGGTGGTCTGCCGCAAGAAACCCAAAGTCTTAACCAAAACTTAGCCTTATTCTTCACTAATTTCAGTTCTGGGTCAAGAGACCAATTTGATTTCCGAGTATGTTTTCGAATTCTTTCTTAGTCTTTCCACTTTAGTCTTTCCACTTAAGTCTGTCCACTTTAGTCTTTCCACTATTGTCTGTCCACTTTAGTCTTTCCACTTTAGTCTTTCCACTTTATTCTGTCCACTTCAGTGTGTACACTTTAGTCTGTCCACTGAGTCTTTCCACTTCAGTCTTTCCATTATAGACTGTCCACTTTAGTCGTTCCACTTTAGTCTTTCCACTATAGTCTCCACTTTATTCTGTCCACGACATTCTTTCCACTTTAATCTTTCCACTATTCTCTGTCCACTTTAGTCTTTCCACTATGGTCTCCACTTTATTCTGTCCACTACAGTATTTCCACTATAGTCTTTCCACTATAGTCTGTCCACTTTAGTCATTCCACTATAGTCTCCACTTTATTCTGTCCACTACAGTCTTTCCACTATAGTCGTTCCACTATAGTCTGTCCACTTTAGTCTTTCCACTTTAGTTTTCCCACTTAAGTCTGTCCACTCTAGTCTTTCCACTATTGTCTGTCCACTTTAGTCTTTCCACTTTAGTCTTTCCACTTTATTCTGTCCACTACAGTGTGTACAATTTATTTTGTCCACTGAGTCTTTCCACTTCAGTCTTTCCACTATAGTCTGTCCACTTTAGTCTTTCCACTTTAGTCTTTCCACTATAGTCTCCACTTTATTCTGTCCACGACATTCTTTCCACTTTAGTCTTTCCACTATTCTCTGTCCACTTTAGTCTTTCCACTATGGTCTCCACTTTATTCTGTCAACTACAGTCGTTCCACTTTAGTCTTTCCACTATTCTCTGTCCACTTTAGACTTTCCACTTTAGACTTTCCACTATAGTCTCCACTTTATTCTGTCCACTACAGTCTCTCCACTATAGTCTGTCCACTTAAGTCTTTCCACTATTCTCTGTCCACTTTATTCTTTCCACTATACTCTCCACTTTAGTCTGTCCACTACAGTCTTTCCACTATAGTCTGTCCACGTTAGTCTTTCCACTTTAGTCTTTCCACTTTAGTCTGTCCACTTTAGTCTTTCCACTATAGTCTATCCACTTTAGTCTTTTCACTAATCTCTTTCCACTTTAGTCTTTCCACTTTAGTCTTTCCACTATTCTCTGTCCACTTTGGTCTCCACTTTATTCTGTCCACTACAGTCTTTCCACTATAGTCTTTCCACTATAGTCTGTCCACTTTAGTCTTTCCACTATCATCTGTCCACTTTAGTCTTTCCACTATAGTCTCCACTTTATTCTGTCCACTACAGTCTTTCCACTATAGTCTTTCCACTATAGTCTTTCCACTGTAGTCTGTCAACTTTAGTCTTTCCACTTTAGTCTGTCCACTTCAGTCTTTCCACTATAGTCTGTCCACTTTAGTCTTTCCACTTTAGTCTTTCCACTATAGTCTCCACTTTATTCTGTCCACTACAGTCTTTCTACTATAGTCTTTCCACTATAGTCTGTCCCCTTTAGTCTTTCCACTATTCTCTGTCCAATTTAGTCTTTCCAATATAGTCTCTACTTTATTCTGTCCACTACAGTCTTTCTACTATAGTCTTTCCACTATAGTCTGTCCCCTTTAGTCTTTCCACTATTCTCTGTCCACTTTAGTCTTTCCACTATAGTCTCTACTTTATTCTGTCCACTACAGTCTTTCCACTATAGTCTTTCCACTATAGTCTGTCCACTTTAGTCTTTCCACTTTAGTCTTTCCACTATAGTGTCCACTTTATTCTGTCCACTACAGTCTTTCCACTATAGTCGTTCCACTATAGTCTGTCCACTTTAGTCTTTCCACTTTAGTTTTCCCACTTAAGTCTGTCCACTCTAGTCTTTCCACTATTGTCTGTCCACTTTAGTCTTTCCACTTTAGTCTTTCCACTTTAGTCTTTCCACTTAAGTCTGTCCACTTTAGTCTTTCCACTATTGTCTGTCCACTTTAGTCTTTCCACTTTAGTCTTTCCACTTTATTCTGTCCACTTCAGTGTGTACACTTTAGTCTGTCCACTGAGTCTTTCCACTTCAGTCTTTCCATTATAGACTGTCCACTTTAGTCGTTCCACTTTAGTCTTTCCACTATAGTCTCCACTTTATTCTGTCCACGACATTCTTTCCACTTTAATCTTTCCACTATTCTCTGTCCACTTTAGTCTTTCCACTATGGTCTCCACTTTATTCTGTCCACTATAGTATTTCCACTATAGTCTTTCCACTATAGTCTGTCCACTTTAGTCATTCCACTATAGTCTCCACTTTATTCTGTCCACTACAGTCTTTCCACTATAGTCGTTCCACTATAGTCTGTCCACTTTAGTCTTTCCACTTTAGTTTTCCCACTTAAGTCTGTCCACTCTAGTCTTTCCACTATTGTCTGTCCACTTTAGTCTTTCCACTTTAGTCTTTCCACTTTATTCTGTCCACTACAGTGTGTACAATTTATTTTGTCCACTGAGTCTTTCCACTTCAGTCTTTCCACTATAGTCTGTCCACTTTAGTCTTTCCACTTTAGTCTTTCCACTATAGTCTCCACTTTATTCTGTCCACGACATTCTTTCCACTTTAGTCTTTCCACTATTCTCTGTCCACTTTAGTCTTTCCACTATGGTCTCCACTTTATTCTGTCAACTACAGTCGTTCCACTTTAGTCTTTCCACTATTCTCTGTCCACTTTAGACTTTCCACTTTAGACTTTCCACTATAGTCTCCACTTTATTCTGTCCACTACAGTCTCTCCACTATAGTCTGTCCACTTAAGTCTTTCCACTATTCTCTGTCCACTTTATTCTTTCCACTATACTCTCCACTTTAGTCTGTCCACTACAGTCTTTCCACTATAGTCTGTCCACGTTAGTCTTTCCACTTTAGTCTTTCCACTTTAGTCTGTCCACTTTAGTCTTTCCACTATAGTCTATCCACTTTAGTCTTTTCACTAATCTCTTTCCACTTTAGTCTTTCCACTTTAGTCTTTCCACTATTCTCTGTCCACTTTGGTCTCCACTTTATTCTGTCCACTACAGTCTTTCCACTATAGTCTTTCCACTATAGTCTGTCCACTTTAGTCTTTCCACTATCATCTGTCCACTTTAGTCTTTCCACTATAGTCTCCACTTTATTCTGTCCACTACAGTCTTTCCACTATAGTCTTTCCACTATAGTCTTTCCACTGTAGTCTGTCAACTTTAGTCTTTCCACTTTAGTCTGTCCACTTCAGTCTTTCCACTATAGTCTGTCCACTTTAGTCTTTCCACTTTAGTCTTTCCACTATAGTCTCCACTTTATTCTGTCCACTACAGTCTTTCTACTATAGTCTTTCCACTATAGTCTGTCCCCTTTAGTCTTTCCACTATTCTCTGTCCAATTTAGTCTTTCCAATATAGTCTCTACTTTATTCTGTCCACTACAGTCTTTCTACTATAGTCTTTCCACTATAGTCTGTCCCCTTTAGTCTTTCCACTATTCTCTGTCCACTTTAGTCTTTCCACTATAGTCTCTACTTTATTCTGTCCACTACAGTCTTTCCACTATAGTCTTTCCACTATAGTCTGTCCACTTTAGTCTTTCCACTTTAGTCTTTCCACTATAGTGTCCACTTTATTCTGTCCACTACAGTCTTTCCACTACAGTCTTTCCACTATAGTCTGTCCACTTTAGTCTTTCCATTATTATCTGTCCACTTTATTCTTTCCACTATAGTCTCCACTTTATTCTGTCCACTACAGTCTTTCCACTATAGTCTTTCCACTATAGTCTTTCCACTATAGTCTGTCAACTTTAGTCTTTCCACTTTAGTCTGTCCACTTCAGTCTTTCCACTATAGTCTGTCCACTTTAGTCTTCCACTTTAGTCTTTCCACTATAGTCTCCACTTTCTTCTGTCCACTACAGTCTTTCTACTATAGTCTTTCCACTATAGTCTGTCCACTTTAGTCTTTCCACTATTCTCTGTCCAATTTAGTCTTTCCACTATAGTCTCCACTTTATTCTGTCCACTACAGTCTTTCCACTATAGTCTTTCCACTTTAGTCGGTCCACTTTAGTCTTTCCACTTTAGTTTTTCCACTTTAGTCTGTCCACTTCAGTCTTTCCACTATAATCTGTCCACTTTAGTCTTTCCACTTTAGTCTTTCCACTATAGTCTCCACTTTATTCTGTCCACTACAGTCTTTCTACTATAGTCTTTCCACTTTAGTCTGTCCACTTTAGTCTTTCCACTTTAGTTTTTCCACTTTAGTCTGTCCACTTCAGTCTTTCCACTATAGTCTGTCCACTTTAGTCTTTCAACTTTAGTCTTTCCACTATAGTCTCCACTTTATTCTGTCCACTACAGTCTTTCCACTATAGTCTTTCCACTATAGTCTGTCCACTTTAGTCTTTCCACTTCAGTCTTTCCACTATAGTCTCCACTTTATTCTGTCAACTACAGTCTTTCCACTTTAGTCTTCCCACTATTCTCTGTCCACTTTAGTCTTTCCACTTTAGTCTTCCCACTATAGTCTCCACTTTATTCTGTCCACTACAGTCTTTCCACTATAGTCTGTCAACTTAAGTCTTTCCACTATTCTCTGTCCACTTTATTCTTTCCACTATACTCTCCACTTTATTCTGTCCACTACAGTCTCTCCACTATAGTCTGTCCACTTTAGTCTTTCCACTTTAGTCTGTCCACGTTAGTCTTTCCACTATAGTCTGTCCACTTTAGTCTTTCCACTAATCTCTGTCCACTTTAGTCTTTCCACTATTCTCTGTCCACTTTAGTCTTTCCACTTTAGTCTTTCCATTATAGTCTCCACTTTATTCTGTCCACTACAGTCTCTCCACTTTAGTCTTTCCACTATAGTCTGTCCACTTTAGTCTTTCCACTAATCTCTGTCCACTTTAGTCTTTCCACTATTCTCTGTCCACTTTAGTCTTTCCACTTTAGTCTTTCCATTATAGTCTCCACTTTATTCTGTCCACTACAGTCTCTCCACTATAGTCTTTCCACTATAGTCTGTCCACTTAAGTCTTTCCACTATTCTCTGTCCACTTTATTCTTTCCACTATACTCTCCACTTTATTCTGTCCACTACAGTCTTTCCACTATAGTCTGTCCACTTTAGTCTTTTCACTAATCTATGTCCACTTTAGTCTTTCCACTTTAGTCTTTCCACTATAGTCTCCACTTTATTCTGTCCACTACAGTCTTTCCACTATAGTCTTTCCACTATAGTCCGTCCACTTTAGTCTTTCCACTTTAGTCTTTCCACTTTAGTCTGTCCACTTTTGTCTTTCCACTTCAGTTCTTCCACTAGAGTCTGTCCACTTTAGTCTTTCCACTTTAGTCTTTCCACTATTGTCTCCACTTCATTCTGTCAACTAGAGTCTCCACTTTCTACTATAGTCTACACTTTATTCTGTCCACTTCAGTCTTGCCACTAGAGTCTGTCCACTTTAGTCTTTCCACTTTAGTCTGTCCACTTTAGTCTTTCCACTTTAGTCTTTCCACTATAATCTCCACTTTATTCTGTCCACTACAGTCTTTCCACTATAGTCTTTCCACTATAGTCTGTCCACTTTAGTCTTTCCACTTTAGTCTTCCCACTTTAGTCTGTCCACTTTAGTCTTTCCACTATAGTCTTTCCACTATAGTCTGTCCACTTTAATCTTTCCACTTTAGTCTTTCCACTTTAGTCTGTCCACTTTAGTCTTTCCACTATAGTCTTTCCACTATAGTCTGTCCACTTTAGTCTTTCCACTTTAGTCTTTCCACTATTCTCTGTCCACTTTAGTCTTTCCACTATAGTCTCCACTTTATTCTGTCCACTACAGTCTTTCCACTATAGTCTTTCCACTATAGTCTTTCCACTATAGTCTGTCCACTTTAGTCTTTCCACTATTCTCTGCCCACTTTAGTCTTTCCACTTAGTCTACACTTTATTCTGTCCATTACAGTCTTTCCACTATAGTCTTTCCACTATAGTCTGTCCACTTTAGTCTTTCCACTTTAGTTTTTCCACTTTAGTCTGTCCACTTCAGTCTTTCCACTATAGTCTGTCCACTTTAGTCTTTCCACTTTAGTCTTTCCACTTTAGTCTGTCCAATTTAGTCTTTCCACTATAGTCTGTCCACTTTAGTCTTTCCACTAATCTCTGTCCACTTTAGTCTTTCCACTATAGTCTGTCCACTTTAGTCTTTCCACTATAGTCTTTCCACTTTAGTCTGTCCACTTAGTTTTTCCACTCCAGTCAGTCCACTATAGTCTGTCCACTTTAGTCTTTCCACTATTCTCTGTCCTCTTTCGTCTTTCCACTTTAGTCTTTCTACTATAGTCTCCACTTTATTCTGTCCACTACAGTCGTTCCACTGTAGTCTGTCCACATTAGTCTTTCCACTATTCTCTGTCCACTATTCTCTCTCCACTTTAGTCTTTCCACTATAGTCTCCACTTTATTAGGTCCACTACAGTCTTTCCACTATAGTCTTTCCACTATAGTCTGTCCACTTTAGTCTTTCCACTATAGTCTCCACTTTATTCTGTCCATTACAGTCTTTCCACTATAGTCTTTCCACTATAGTCTGTCCACTTTAGTCTTTCCACTTTAGTCTTTCCACTATTCTCTGCCCACTTTAGTCTTTCCACTTAGTCTACACTTTATTCCGTCCATTACAGTCTTTCCACTATAGTCTTTCCACTATAGTCTGTCCACTTTAGTCTTTCCACTTTAGTTTTTCCACTTTAGTCTGTCCACTTCAGTCTTTCCACTATAGTCTGTCCACTTTAGTCTTTCCACTTTAGTCTTTCCACTTTAGTCTGTCCAATTTAGTCTTTCCACTATAGTCTGTCCACTTTAGTCTTTCCACTAATCTCTGTCCACTTTAGTCTTTCCACTATAGTCTGTCCACTTTAGTCTTTCCACTATTATCTGTCCACTTTAGTCTTTCCACTATAGTCTCCACTTTATTCTGTCCACTACAGTCTTTCCACTATAGTCTTTCCACTATAGTCTGTCAACTTTAGTCTTTCCACTTTGGTCTTTCCACTATAGTCTCCACTTTATTCTGTCCACTGCGGTCTTTCCACTATAGTCTTTCCACTATAGTCTGTCCACTTTAGTCTTTCCACTATTCTCTGCCCACTTTAGTCTTTCCACTTAGTCTACACTTTATTCTGTCCATTACAGTCTTTCCACTATAGTCTTTCCACTATAGTCTGTCCACTTTAGTCTTTCCACTTTAGTTTTTCCACTTTAGTCTGTCCACTTCAGTCTTTCCACTATAGTCTGTCCACTTTAGTCTTTCCACTTTAGTCTTTCCACTTTAGTCTGTCCAATTTAGTCTTTCCACTATAGTCTGTCCACTTTAGTCTTTCCACTAATCTCTGTCCACTTTAGTCTTTCCACTATAGTCTGTCCACTTTAGTCTTTCCACTATAGTCTTTCCACTTTAGTCTGTCCACTTAGTTTTTCCACTTCAGTCAGTCCACTATAGTCTGTCCACTTTAGTCTTTCCACTATTCTCTGTCCTCTTTCGTCTTTCCACTTTAGTCTTTCTACTATAGTCTCCACTTTATTCTGTCCACTACAGTCGTTCCACTGTAGTCTGTCCACATTAGTCTTTCCACTATTCTCTGTCCACTATTCTCTCTCCACTTTAGTCTTTCCACTATAGTCTCCACTTTATTAGGTCCACTACAGTCTTTCCACTATAGTCTTTCCACTATAGTCTGTCCACTTTAGTCTTTCCACTATAGTCTCCACTTTATTCTGTCCATTACAGTCTTTCCACTATAGTCTTTCCACTATAGTCTGTCCACTTTAGTCTTTCCACTTTAGTTTTTCCACTTTAGTCTGTCCACTTTAGTCTTTCCACTATAGTCTGTCCACTTTAGTCTTTCCACTTTAGTCTTTCCACTTTATTCCGTCCACTTCAGTGTGTACACTTTAGTCGGTCCAATGAGTCTTTCCACTTCAGTCTTTCCACTATAGTCTGTCCACTTTAGTCTTTCCACTTTAGTCTTTCCACTATCGTCTCCACTTTATTCTGTCCACGACATTCTTTCCACTTTAGTCTTTCCACTATTCTCTGTCCACTTTAGTCTTTCCACTATAGTCTCCACTTTATTCTGTCCACTACAGTCTTTCCACTATAGTCTTTCCACTATAGTTTGTCCACTTTAGTCTTTCCACTATTCTCTGTCCACTTTAGTCTTTCCACTATATTCTTTCCACTTTAGTCTTTCCACTATTCTCTGTCCACTTTAGTTTTTCCACTATAATCTCCACTTTATTATGTCTACTACAGTCTTTCCACTATAGTCTTTCCACTATAGTCTGTCCACTTTAGTCTTTCCACTATAGTCTCCACTTTATTCTGTCCACTACAGTCTTTCCAATATAGTCTTTCCACTATAGTCTGTCCACTTTTTATTTATTTATTCATTTATTTATATAACCCGCTGAAAAGACAGAATAGCGGAGTACAAACAATGAAAAAGAACACAAAACACTAAAATACACTAGAATTCACTCTAGAAGAAGGGACAAGCCGTGATGTGCGGGGAACCTGAGATGGGACGTTGTGGACAATTTTTTACTTATGGCCGAAAGTTTCAGCGATATATCCGGAAGCTTGTAACACGAAATCAGATGTCTGTTTTTATACCAGGGAGGTAGGAAAAGTAGGAATTTTGCATATCGGTAATAACAAGAACGGAGGGAATGAAGATCTTTTTTCTTTAAAACTGAAGAGAGGCAGGAAAGAAATAAGATAGACTGGTCAGTAAAACTGCTGTAAAGTTTACTAAGGGCTTTTTTATTGTATTTCCCACGATTAGCAACGATTTTCGAGTATGATACTTGAATCTTTCTTTTTGCATCATTAACCGATTGAGACCGGAACGATTTGAGGCTGTTAGTAATGTGGATGCCCAACCACCGAAGAGATGTGACAAGGGGGATAGTCTTAGTTGGGAGAATAAGCGGCTCTTGGTTAGTTGAATTGAAAGATAAGTATTCGCATTTATTAACGTTCAGAGCCAGACCGATCCGGTCGAAAGCAGCTGAAACAAAAGAAACTGACTTCTTTAATCCGGTCTTGCTTCGACTTATCAGCAGAATATCATCGGCATAAGCAATATAAGAGATATTAATGGAATTAATAATACAAGTGGTAGGTATAGAAGACAGGATGTTAGAGATGCACATTTTAAAAATGAATGGTGAGAGAACCGCGCCCTGTCGAACGCCACGTTTTATCGGGATTCTAAAATCGGATATCTGTCCATCCACTTTAGTGCGCAGAAAAGAATTTGTATACCAATAACGTAATAAAAAAATAATAGAAATATTTATGCCATGTGAAAAAACCGAGAAAAGGGCTTGGGTATGTACAATGCTATCAAAAGCTTTCGACAGGTCCAAAGCACAAATATGCAGTTCCAAGCCTTTTTTAGTTGCCTCAACCAGGAGAGACGAAAGAACTCGGTGGGCATGTTGACAACCAATACCTTTTTGGAAACCCAATTGGTTTTCTCCGAAGTTAACATTATTAATAAATGAGGGGAGTAGTACATACTCGAAGACTTTGCTAATCGTGCATGAAACGGTGATGGGACGATAAGAGGTACACTCCGAAGGGGGTTTGCCTTTTTTAATAATTGATGTTACAATTCCGCAAAGAAAACTATTGGGGTCGGCAGAAGAACTCAGGCACATTTGGAAGAGCAATTGAAGATGTTGCTCAAGAGGTGGACAATTTATTCTTAGATGTCGAGCCGAAATTCCGTCGTTATCAACAGAAGAGGAACGGAGACGCTTAATAGCAAGTGAGACCATGACGAAGACACGGGGAGAATATGTGCTTGAGTGAGAAATGGGGGAAGTGAAGCACTCAGCAGCTTAGAATAAACGGCATGAACATAAAAATTAGCGGCACTAAACATTGACGTATAATATGAATTCCATGCGGAATCACTGATAACATTGAGCGACGACTTTCCATCAATTTTGTCTGCATTAATTACATTTGACCAATCACCTTGTGTACGTGGGAACTCGAGTCCTTTAGAACTGATCGAACGAACATGCTTCTTATAAATACGCTTAGTTCGTTGTTTAATATCAAACACGGTGCCAGAAGGTGGTCTGCCGCAAGAAACCCAAAGTCTTAACCAAAACTTAGCCTTATTCTTCACTAATTTCAGTTCTGGGTCAAGAGACCAATTTGATTTCCGAGTATTTTTTCGAATTCTTTCTTAGTCTTTCCACTTTAGTCTTTCCACTTAAGTCTGTCCACTTTAGTCTTTCCACTATTGTCTGTCCACTTTAGTCTTTCCACTTTAGTCTTTCCACTTTATTCTGTCCACTTCAGTGTGTACACTTTAGTCTGTCCACTGAGTCTTTCCACTTCAGTCTTTCCATTATAGACTGTCCACTTTAGTCGTTCCACTTTAGTCTTTCCACTATAGTCTCCACTTTATTCTGTCCACGACATTCTTTCCACTTTAATCTTTCCACTATTCTCTGTCCACTTTAGTCTTTCCACTATGGTCTCCACTTTATTCTGTCCACTACAGTATTTCCACTATAGTCTTTCCACTATAGTCTGTCCACTTTAGTCATTCCACTATAGTCTCCACTTTATTCTGTCCACTACAGTCTTTCCACTATAGTCGTTCCACTATAGTCTGTCCACTTTAGTCTTTCCACTTTAGTTTTCCCACTTAAGTCTGTCCACTCTAGTCTTTCCACTATTGTCTGTCCACTTTAGTCTTTCCACTTTAGTCTTTCCACTTTATTCTGTCCACTACAGTGTGTACAATTTATTTTGTCCACTGAGTCTTTCCACTTCAGTCTTTCCACTATAGTCTGTCCACTTTAGTCTTTCCACTTTAGTCTTTCCACTATAGTCTCCACTTTATTCTGTCCACGACATTCTTTCCACTTTAGTCTTTCCACTATTCTCTGTCCACTTTAGTCTTTCCACTATGGTCTCCACTTTATTCTGTCAACTACAGTCGTTCCACTTTAGTCTTTCCACTATTCTCTGTCCACTTTAGTCTTTCCACTTTAGACTTTCCACTATAGTCTCCACTTTATTCTGTCCACTACAGTCTCTCCACTATAGTCTGTCCACTTAAGTCTTTCCACTATTCTCTGTCCACTTTATTCTTTCCACTATACTCTCCACTTTAGTCTGTCCACTACAGTCTTTCCACTATAGTCTGTCCACGTTAGTCTTTCCACTTTCGTCTTTCCACTTTAGTCTGTCCACTTTAGTCTTTCCACTATAGTCTATCCACTTTAGTCTTTTCACTAATCTCTTTCCACTTTAGTCTTTCCACTATTCTCTGTCCACTTTAGTCTTTCCACTATGGTCTCCACTTTATTCTGTCCACTACAGTCTTTCCACTATAGTCTTTCCACTATAGTCTGTCCACTTTAGTCTTTCCACTATCATCTGTCCACTTTAGTCTTTCCACTATAGTCTCCACTTTATTCTGTCCACTACAGTCTTTCCACTATAGTCTTTCCACTATAGTCTTTCCACTGTAGTCTGTCAACTTTAGTCTTTCCACTTTAGTCTGTCCACTTCAGTCTTTCCACTATAGTCTGTCCACTTTAGTCTTTCCACTTTAGTCTTTCCACTATAGTCTCCACTTTATTCTGTCCACTACAGTCTTTCTACTATAGTCTTTCCACTATAGTCTGTCCCCTTTAGTCTTTCCACTATTCTCTGTCCAATTTAGTCTTTCCAATATAGTCTCTACTTTATTCTGTCCACTACAGTCTTTCTACTATAGTCTTTCCACTATAGTCTGTCCCCTTTAGTCTTTCCACTATTCTCTGTCCACTTTAGTCTTTCCACTATAGTCTCTACTTTATTCTGTCCACTACAGTCTTTCCACTATAGTCTTTCCACTATAGTCTGTCCACTTTAGTCTTTCCACTTTAGTCTTTCCACTATAGTGTCCACTTTATTCTGTCCACTACAGTCTTTCCACTACAGTCTTTCCACTATAGTCTGTCCACTTTAGTCTTTCCATTATTATCTGTCCACTTTATTCTTTCCACTATAGTCTCCACTTTATTCTGTCCACTACAGTCTTTCCACTATAGTCTTTCCACTATAGTCTTTCCACTATAGTCTGTCAACTTTAGTCTTTCCACTTTAGTCTGTCCACTTCAGTCTTTCCACTATAGTCTGTCCACTTTAGTCTTCCACTTTAGTCTTTCCACTATAGTCTCCACTTTCTTCTGTCCACTACAGTCTTTCTACTATAGTCTTTCCACTATAGTCTGTCCACTTTAGTCTTTCCACTATTCTCTGTCCAATTTAGTCTTTCCACTATAGTCTCCACTTTATTCTGTCCACTACAGTCTTTCCACTATAGTCTTTCCACTTTAGTCGGTCCACTTTAGTCTTTCCACTTTAGTTTTTCCACTTTAGTCTGTCCACTTCAGTCTTTCCACTATAGTCTGTCCACTTTAGTCTTTCCACTTTAGTCTTTCCACTATAGTCTCCACTTTATTCTGTCCACTACAGTCTTTCTACTATAGTCTTTCCACTTTAGTCTGTCCACTTTAGTCTTTCCACTTTAGTTTTTCCACTTTAGTCTGTCCACTTCAGTCTTTCCACTATAGTCTGTCCACTTTAGTCTTTCAACTTTAGTCTTTCCACTATAGTCTCCACTTTATTCTGTCCACTACAGTCTTTCCACTATAGTCTTTCCACTATAGTCTGTCCACTTTAGTCTTTCCACTTCAGTCTTTCCACTATAGTCTCCACTTTATTCTGTCAACTACAGTCTTTCCACTTTAGTCTTCCCACTATTCTCTGTCCACTTTAGTCTTTCCACTTTAGTCTTCCCACTATAGTCTCCACTTTATTCTGTCCACTACAGTCTTTCCACTATAGTCTGTCAACTTAAGTCTTTCCACTATTCTCTGTCCACTTTATTCTTTCCACTATACTCTCCACTTTATTCTGTCCACTACAGTCTCTCCACTATAGTCTGTCCACTTTAGTCTTTCCACTTTAGTCTGTCCACGTTAGTCTTTCCACTATAGTCTGTCCACTTTAGTCTTTCCACTAATCTCTGTCCACTTTAGTCTTTCCACTATTCTCTGTCCACTTTAGTCTTTCCACTTTAGTCTTTCCATTATAGTCTCCACTTTATTCTGTCCACTACAGTCTCTCCACTTTAGTCTTTCCACTATAGTCTGTCCACTTTAGTCTTTCCACTAATCTCTGTCCACTTTAGTCTTTCCACTATTCTCTGTCCACTTTAGTCTTTCCACTTTAGTCTTTCCATTATAGTCTCCACTTTATTCTGTCCACTACAGTCTCTCCACTATAGTCTTTCCACTATAGTCTGTCCACTTAAGTCTTTCCACTATTCTCTGTCCACTTTATTCTTTCCACTATACTCTCCACTTTATTCTGTCCACTACAGTCTTTCCACTATAGTCTGTCCACTTTAGTCTTTTCACTAATCTCTGTCCACTTTAGTCTTTCCACTTTAGTCTTTCCACTATAGTCTCCACTTTATTCTGTCCACTACAGTCTTTCCACTATAGTCTTTCCACTATAGTCCGTCCACTTTAGTCTTTCCACTTTAGTCTTTCCACTTTAGTCTGTCCACTTTTGTCTTTCCACTTCAGTTCTTCCACTAGAGTCTGTCCACTTTAGTCTTTCCACTTTAGTCTTTCCACTATTGTCTCCACTTCATTCTGTCAACTAGAGTCTCCACTTTCTACTATAGTCTACACTTTATTCTGTCCACTTCAGTCTTGCCACTAGAGTCTGTCCACTTTAGTCTTTCCACTTTAGTCTGTCCACTTTAGTCTTTCCACTTTAGTCTTTCCACTATAATCTCCACTTTATTCTGTCCACTACAGTCTTTCCACTATAGTCTTTCCACTATAGTCTGTCCACTTTAGTCTTTCCACTTTAGTCTTCCCACTTTAGTCTGTCCACTTTAGTCTTTCCACTATAGTCTTTCCACTATAGTCTGTCCACTTTAATCTTTCCACTTTAGTCTTTCCACTTTAGTCTGTCCACTTTAGTCTTTCCACTATAGTCTTTCCACTATAGTCTGTCCACTTTAGTCTTTCCACTTTAGTCTTTCCACTATTCTCTGTCCACTTTAGTCTTTCCACTATAGTCTCCACTTTATTCTGTCCACTACAGTCTTTCCACTATAGTCTTTCCACTATAGTCTGTCCACTTTAGTCTTTCCACTTTAGTCTTTCAACTATAGTCTCCACTTTATTCTGTCCACTACAGTCTCTCCACTATAGTCTTTCCACTATAGTCTGTCCACTTAAGTCTTTCCACTATAGTCTGTCCACTTTAGACTTTCCACTTTAGTCTTTCCACTTTAGTCTGTCCACTTTAGTCTTTCCACTATAGTCTGTCCACTTTAGTCTTTTCACTAATCTCTGTCCACTTTAGTCTTTCCACTTTAGTCTTTCCACTATAGTCTCCACTTTATTCTGTCCACTACAGTCTTTCCACTATAGTCTTTCCACTATAGTCCGTGCACTTTAGTCTTTCCACTTTAGTCTGTCCACTTTTGTCATTCCACTTCAGTTCTTCCACTAGAGTCTGTCCACTTTAGTCTTTCCACTTTAGTCTTTCCACTATTGTCTCCACTTTATTCTGTCAACTAGAGTCTCCACTTTCTACTATAGTCTACAATTTATTCTGTCCACTTCAGTCTTGCCACTAGAGTCTGTCCACTTTAGTCTTTCCACTTTAGTCTGTCCACTTTAGTCTGTCTGCTTTAGTCTTTCCACTTTAGTCTGTCCACTTTAGTCTTTCCACTTTAGTCTTTCCACTATAATCTCCACTTTATTCTGTCCACTACAGTCTTTCCACTATAGTCTTTCCACTATAGTCTGTACACTTTAGTCTCTCCACTTTAGTCTTTCCACTTTAGTCTGTCCACTTTAGTCTTTCCATTATAGTCTTTCCACTATAGTCTGTCCACTTTAGTCTTTCCACTTTAGTCTTTCCACTTTAGTCTGTCCACTTTAGTCTTTCCACTATAGTCTGTCTACTATAGTCTTTCCACTTTAGTCTTTCCGCTTTAGTCTGTCCACTTAGTCTTTCCACTTCAGTCTTTTCACTAGAGTCCGTCCACTTTAGTCTTTCCACTTTAGTCTTTCCACTATAGTCTCGACTTTATTCTGTCCACTTTCCACTATTCTCTGTCCACTTTAGTCTTTCCACTATAGTCTCCACTTTATTCTGTCCACTACAGTCTTTCCACTATAGTCTTTCCACTATAGTCTGTCCACTTTATTCTTTCCACTTTAGTTTTTCCACTATAGTCTCCACTTTATTCTGTCCACTACAGTCTTTCTACTATAGTCTTTCCACTATAGTCTGTCCACTTTAGTCTTTCCACTATTCTCTGTCCACTTTAGTCTTTCCACTAGAGTCTCCACTTTATTCTGTCCACTACAGTCTTTCCACTATAGTCTTTCCACTATAGTCTGTCCACTTTAGTCTTTCCACTTTAGTCTTTCAACTATAGTCTCCACTTTATTCTGTCCACTACAGTCTCTCCACTACAGTCTTTCCACTATAGTCTGTCCACTTAAGTCTTTCCACTATTCTCTGTCCACTTTATTCTTTCCACTATACTCTCCACTTTATTCTGTCCACTACAGTCTTTCCACTATAGTCTTTCCACTATAGTCTCCACTTTATTCTGTCCACTACAGTCTTTCCACTATAGTCTTTCCACTATAGTCTGTCCACTTTAGTCTTTCCACTTTAGTCTTTCCACTTTAGTCTTTCTACTTTAGTCTGTCCACTTTAGTCTTTCCACTTCAGTCTTTCCACTAGAGTCTGTCCACTTTAGTCTTTCCACTTTAGTCTTTCCACTTTAGTCTTTCCACTTTAGTCTTTCCACTATAGTCTCCACTTTATTCTGTCCACTAGAGTCTCCACTTTCTACTATAGTCTAGACTTTATTCTGTCAACTTCAGTCTTTTCACTAGAGTCTGTCCACTTTAGTCTTTCCACTTTAGTCTTTCCACTTTAGTCTGTCCATTTTAGTCTGTCCACTTTAGTCTTTCCACTATAGTCTATCCACTATAGTCTGTCCACTTTAGTCTTTCCACTTTATTCTTTCCACTTTAGTCATTTCCACTTTAGTCTGTCCACTTTAGTCTGTCCACTTTAGTCTTCCCACTATAGTCTTTCCACTTTAGTCTTTCCACTTTAGTCTTTCCACTTTAGTCTGTCCACCTTAGCCTTTCCACTTCAGTCTTTCCACTAGAGTCTGTCCACTTTAGTCTTTCCACTTTAGTCTTTCCACTTTAGTCTTTCCACTTCAGTCTTTCCACTATTCTCTGTCCACTTTATTCTTTCCACTATACTCTCCACTTTATTCTGTCCACTACAGTCTTTCCACTATAGTCTTTCCACTATAGTCTCCACTTTATTCTGTCCACTACAGTCTTTCCACTATAGTCTTTCCACTATAGTCTGTCCACTTTAGTCTTTCCACTTTAGTCTTTCCACTATAGTCTCCACTTTAGTCTTTCCACTTTAGTCTTTCCACTATAGTCTCCACTTTATTCTGTCCACTAGAGTCTCCACTTTCTACTATAGTCTACACTTTATTCTGTCCACTTCAGTCTTTCCACTAGAGTCTGTCCACTTTAGTCTTTCCACTTAAGACTGTCCACTTCAGTCTTTCCACTATAGTCTGTCCGCTTTAGTCTTTCCACTTTAGTCTTTTCACTATAGTCTCCACTTTATTCTGTACACTAAAGTATTTCCACTATAGTCTTTCCACTATAGTCTGTCCACTTTAGTCTTTCCACTTAAGTTTTTCCACTATAGTCTCCACTTTATTCTGTCCACTATAGTCTTTCCCACTCTTTTCCACTTTAGTCTTTCCACTTTAGTCTTTCCACTATAGTCTCCACTCTATTCTGTCCACTACAGTCTTTCCACTATAGTCTTTCCACTATAGTCTGTCCACTTTAGACTTTCCACTATTCTCTGTTCCACTATAGTCTTTCCACTATAGTCTGTCCACTTTAGTCTTTCCACTTTAGTTTTTCCACTTAAGTCTGTCCACTTTAGTCTTTCCACTATTTGTCTTTCCACTTCAGTCTTTCCACTCTAGTCTGTCCACTTTAGTCTTTCCACTTTAGTCTTTCCACTATAGTCTCCACTTTATTCTGTCCACGACATTCTTTCCACTTTAGTCTTTCCACTATTCTCAGTCCACTTTAGTCTTTCCACTATGGTCTCCACTTTCTTCTGTCCACTACAGTCTTTCCACTATAGTCTTTCCACTATAGTCTGTCCACTTTAGTCTTTCCACTATAGTCTCCACTTTATTCTGTCCACTACAGTCTTTCCACTATAGTCGTTCCACTATAGTCTGTCCACTTTAGTCTTTCCACTTTAGTTTTCCCACTTAAGTCTGTCCACTTTAGTCTTTCCACTATTGTCTGTCCACTTTAGTCTTTCCACTTTAGTCTTTCCACTTTATTCTGTCCACTACAGTTTGTACACTTTAGTCTGTCCACTGAGTCCTTCCACTTCAGTCTTTCCACTATAGTCTGTCCACTTTAGTCTTTCCACTTTAGTCTTTCCACTATAGTCTCCACTTTATTCTGTCCACGACATTCTTTCCACTTTAGTCTTTCCACTATTCTCTATCCACTTTAGTCTTTCCACTATGGTCTCCACTTTATTCTGTCAACTACAGTCTTTCCACTTTAGTCTTTCCACTATTCTCTGTCCACTTTAGTCTTTCCACTTTAGACTTTCCACTATAGTCTCCACTTTATTCTGTCCACTACAGTCTCTCCACTATAGTCTGTCCACTTATGTCTTTCCACTATTCTCTGTCCACTTTATTCTTTCCACTATACTCTCCACTTTATTCTGTCCAGTACAGTCTTTACACTATAGTCTGTCAACTTTAGTCTTTCCACTTTAGTCTGTCCACTTCAGTCTTTCCACTATAGTCTGTCCACTTTAGTCTTTCCACTTTAGTCTTTCCACTACAGTGTCCACTTTATTCTGTCCACTACAGTCTTTCCACTATAGTCTTTCCACTTTAGTCTTTCCACTTTAGTCTTTCCACTTTAGTCTGTCCACTTTAGTCTTTCCACTATAGTCTTTCCACTATTCTCTGCCCACTTTAGTCTTTCCACTATGGTCTCCACTTTATTCTGTCCACTACAGTCTTTCCACTGTAGTCTTTCCACTATAGTCTTTCCACTTTAGTCTTTCCACTATTCTCTGTCCACTTTAGTCTTTCCACTATGGTCTCCACTTTATTCTGTCAACTACAGTCTTTCCACTTTAGTCTTTCCACTATTCTCTGTCCACTTTAGTCTTTCCACTTTAGACTTTCCACTATAGTCTCCACTTTATTCTGTCAACTACAGTCTCTCCACTATAGTCTGTCCACTTATGTCTTTCCACTATTCTCTTTCCACTTTATTCTTTCCACTATACTCTCCACTTTATTCTGTCCACTACAGTCTTTACACTATAGTCTGTCAACTTTAGTCTTTCCACTTTAGTCTGTCCACTTCAGTCTTTCCACTATAGTCTGTCCACTTTAGTCTTTCCACTTTAGTCTTTCCACTACAGTGTCCACTTTATTCTGTCCACTACAGTCTTTCCACTATAGTCTTTCCACTTTAGTCTGTCCACTTTAGTCTTTCCAATATTATCTGTCCACTTTAGTCTTTCCACTATAGTCTCCACTTTATTCTGTCCACTACAGTCTTTCCACCATAGTCTTTCCACTATAGTCTGTCAACTTTAGTCTTTCCACTTTAGTCTGTCCACTTCAGTCTTTCCACTATAGTCTGTCCACTTTAGTCTTTCCACTTTAGTCTTTCCACTATAGTGTCCACTTTATTCTGTCCACTACAGTCTTTCCACTATAGTCTTTCCACTTTAGTCTGTCCACTTTAGTCTTTCCACTTTAGTCTTTCCACTATAGTCTCCACTTTATTCTGTCCACTACAATCTTTCCACCATAGTCTTTCCACTTTAGTCTTTTCACTAATCTCTGTCCACTTTAGTCTTTCCACTTTAGTCTGTCCACTTTTGTCTTTCCACTTCAGTTCTTCCACTAGAGTCTGTCCACTTTAGTCTTTCCACTTTAGTCTTTCCAATTTAGTCTTTCCACTATTGTCTCCACTTTATTCTGTCAACTAGAGTCTCCACTTTCTACTATAGTCTACACTTTATTCTGTCCACTTCAGTCTTGCCACTAGAGTCTGTCCACTTTAGTCTTTCCACTTTAGTCTGTCCACTTTAGTCTGTCTACTTTAGTCTTTCCACTTTAGTCTGTCCACTTTAGTATTTCCACTTTAGTCTTTCCACTATAATCTCCACTTCATTCTGTCCACTACAGTCTTTCCACTATAGTCTTTCCACTATTGTCTGTCCACTTTAGTCTTTCCACTTTAGTCTTTCCACTTTAGTCTGTCCACTTTAGTCTTTCCACTATAGTCTTTCCACTATAGTCTGTCCACTTTAGTCTTTGCACTTTAGTCTTTCCACTTTAGTCTGTCCACTTTAGTCTTTCCACTATAATCTGTCCACTATAGTCTTTCCACTTTAGTCTTTCCGCTTTAGTCTGTCCACTTAGTCTTTCCACTTCAGTCTTTTCACTAGAGTCTGTCCACTTTAGTCTTTCCACTTTAGTCTTTCCACTATAGTCTTGACTTTATTCTGTCCACTTTCCACTATTCTCTGTCCATTTTAGTCTTTCCACTATAGTCTCCACTTTATTCTGTCCACTGCAGTCTTTCCACTATAGTCTTTCCACTATAGTCTGTCCACTTTAGTCTTTCCACTTTTCTCTGCCCACTTTAGTCTTTCAACTACAGTCTACACTTTATTCTGTCCACTACAGTCTTTCCACTATAGTCTTTCCACTATAGTCTGTCCACTTTAGTCTTTCCACTTTAGTTTTTCCACTTTAGTCTGTCCACTTCAGTCTTTCCACTTTAGTCTGTCCACTTTAGTCTTTCCACTTTAGTCTTTCCACCATAGTCTCCACTTTATTCTGTCCACTACAGTCTTTCTACTATAGTCTTTCCACTATAGTCTATCCTTTTTAGTCTTTCCACTATAGTCTCCACTTTATTCTGTCTACTACAGTCTTTCCACTATAGTCTGTCCACTTTAGTCTTTCCACTTTAGTCTTTCCACTATAGTCTCCACTTTATTCTGTCCACTACAGTCTCTCCACTATCGTCTTTCCACTATAGTCTGTCCACTTAAGTCTTTCCACTATTCTCTGTCCACTTTATTCTTTCCACTATACTCTCCACTTTATTCTGTCCACTACAGTCTTTCCACTATAGTCTGTCCACTTTAGTCTTTCCACTATAGTCTCCACTTTATTCTGTCCACTACAGTCTTTCCACTATAGTCTTTCCACTATAGTCTGTCCACTTTAGTCTTTCCACTTTAGTCTTTCAACTATAGTCTCCACTTTATTCTGTCCACTACAGTCTCTCCACTATAGTCTTTCCACTATAGTCTGTCCACTTAAGTCTTTCCACTATAGTCTGTCCACTTTAGACTTTCCACTTTAGTCTTTCCACTTTAGTCTGTCCACTTTAGTCTTTCCACTATAGTCTGTCCACTTTAGTCTTTTCACTAATCTCTGTCCACTTTAGTCTTTCCACTTTAGTCTTTCCACTATAGTCTCCACTTTATTCTGTCCACTACAGTCTTTCCACTATAGTCTTTCCACTATAGTCCGTGCACTTTAGTCTTTCCACTTTAGTCTGTCCACTTTTGTCATTCCACTTCAGTTCTTCCACTAGAGTCTGTCCACTTTAGTCTTTCCACTTTAGTCTTTCCACTATTGTCTCCACTTTATTCTGTCAACTAGAGTCTCCACTTTCTACTATAGTCTACAATTTATTCTGTCCACTTCAGTCTTGCCACTAGAGTCTGTCCACTTTAGTCTTTCCACTTTAGTCTGTCCACTTTAGTCTGTCTGCTTTAGTCTTTCCACTTTAGTCTGTCCACTTTAGTCTTTCCACTTTAGTCTTTCCACTATAATCTCCACTTTATTCTGTCCACTACAGTCTTTCCACTATAGTCTTTCCACTATAGTCTGTACACTTTAGTCTCTCCACTTTAGTCTTTCCACTTTAGTCTGTCCACTTTAGTCTTTCCATTATAGTCTTTCCACTATAGTCTGTCCACTTTAGTCTTTCCACTTTAGTCTTTCCACTTTAGTCTGTCCACTTTAGTCTTTCCACTATAGTCTGTCTACTATAGTCTTTCCACTTTAGTCTTTCCGCTTTAGTCTGTCCACTTAGTCTTTCCACTTCAGTCTTTTCACTAGAGTCCGTCCACTTTAGTCTTTCCACTTTAGTCTTTCCACTATAGTCTCGACTTTATTCTGTCCACTTTCCACTATTCTCTGTCCACTTTAGTCTTTCCACTATAGTCTCCACTTTATTCTGTCCACTACAGTCTTTCCACTATAGTCTTTCCACTATAGTCTGTCCACTTTATTCTTTCCACTTTAGTTTTTCCACTATAGTCTCCACTTTATTCTGTCCACTACAGTCTTTCTACTATAGTCTTTCCACTATAGTCTGTCCACTTTAGTCTTTCCACTATTCTCTGTCCACTATAGTCTTTCCACTTTAGTCTTTCCGCTTTAGTCTGTCCACTTAGTCTTTCCACTTCAGTCTTTTCACTAGAGTCCGTCCACTTTAGTCTTTCCACTTTAGTCTTTCCACTATAGTCTCGACTTTATTCTGTCCACTTTCCACTATTCTCTGTCCACTTTAGTCTTTCCACTATAGTCTCCACTTTATTCTGTCCACTACAGTCTTTCCACTATAGTCTTTCCACTATAGTCTGTCCACTTTATTCTTTCCACTTTAGTTTTTCCACTATAGTCTCCACTTTATTCTGTCCACTACAGTCTTTCTACTATAGTCTTTCCACTATAGTCTGTCCACTTTAGTCTTTCCACTATTCTCTGTCCACTTTAGTCTTTCCACTAGAGTCTCCACTTTATTCTGTCCACTACAGTCTTTCCACTATAGTCTTTCCACTATAGTCTGTCCACTTTAGTCTTTCCACTTTAGTCTTTCAACTATAGTCTCCACTTTATTCTGTCCACTACAGTCTCTCCACTACAGTCTTTCCACTATAGTCTGTCCACTTAAGTCTTTCCACTATTCTCTGTCCACTTTATTCTTTCCACTATACTCTCCACTTTATTCTGTCCACTACAGTCTTTCCACTATAGTCTTTCCACTATAGTCTCCACTTTATTCTGTCCACTACAGTCTTTCCACTATAGTCTTTCCACTATAGTCTGTCCACTTTAGTCTTTCCACTTTAGTCTTTCCACTTTAGTCTTTCTACTTTAGTCTGTCCACTTTAGTCTTTCCACTTCAGTCTTTCCACTAGAGTCTGTCCACTTTAGTCTTTCCACTTTAGTCTTTCCACTTTAGTCTTTCCACTTTAGTCTTTCCACTATAGTCTCCACTTTATTCTGTCCACTAGAGTCTCCACTTTCTACTATAGTCTAGACTTTATTCTGTCAACTTCAGTCTTTTCACTAGAGTCTGTCCACTTTAGTCTTTCCACTTTAGTCTTTCCACTTTAGTCTGTCCATTTTAGTCTGTCCACTTTAGTCTTTCCACTATAGTCTATCCACTATAGTCTGTCCACTTTAGTCTTTCCACTTTATTCTTTCCACTTTAGTCATTTCCACTTTAGTCTGTCCACTTTAGTCTGTCCACTTTAGTCTTCCCACTATAGTCTTTCCACTTTAGTCTTTCCACTTTAGTCTTTCCACTTTAGTCTGTCCACTTTAGCCTTTCCACTTCAGTCTTTCCACTAGAGTCTGTCCACTTTAGTCTTTCCACTTTAGTCTTTCCACTTTAGTCTTTCCACTTCAGTCTTTCCACTATTCTCTGTCCACTTTATTCTTTCCACTATACTCTCCACTTTATTCTGTCCACTACAGTCTTTCCACTATAGTCTTTCCACTATAGTCTCCACTTTATTCTGTCCACTACAGTCTTTCCACTATAGTCTTTCCACTATAGTCTGTCCACTTTAGTCTTTCCACTTTAGTCTTTCCACTATAGTCTCCACTTTAGTCTTTCCACTTTAGTCTTTCCACTATAGTCTCCACTTTATTCTGTCCACTAGAGTCTCCACTTTCTACTATAGTCTACACTTTATTCTGTCCACTTCAGTCTTTCCACTAGAGTCTGTCCACTTTAGTCTTTCCACTTAAGACTGTCCACTTCAGTCTTTCCACTATAGTCTGTCCGCTTTAGTCTTTCCACTTTAGTCTGTCCACTTCAGTCTTTCCACTATAGTCTGTCCACTTTAGTCTTTCCACTTTAGTCTTTCCACTACAGTGTCCACTTTATTCTGTCCACTACAGTCTTTCCACTATAGTCTTTCCACTTTAGTCTTTCCACTTTAGTCTTTCCACTTTAGTCTGTCCACTTTAGTCTTTCCACTATAGTCTTTCCACTATTCTCTGCCCACTTTAGTCTTTCCACTATGGTCTCCACTTTATTCTGTCCACTACAGTCTTTCCACTATAGTCTTTCCACTATAGTCTTTCCACTTTAGTCTTTCCACTATTCTCTGTCCACTTTAGTCTTTCCACTATGGTCTCCACTTTATTCTGTCAACTACAGTCTTTCCACTTTAGTCTTTCCACTATTCTCTGTCCACTTTAGTCTTTCCACTTTAGACTTTCCACTATAGTCTCCACTTTATTCTGTCAACTACAGTCTCTCCACTATAGTCTGTCCACTTATGTCTTTCCACTATTCTCTTTCCACTTTATTCTTTCCACTATACTCTCCACTTTATTCTGTCCACTACAGTCTTTACACTATAGTCTGTCAACTTTAGTCTTTCCACTTTAGTCTGTCCACTTCAGTCTTTCCACTATAGTCTGTCCACTTTAGTCTTTCCACTTTAGTCTTTCCACTACAGTGTCCACTTTATTCTGTCCACTACAGTCTTTCCACTATAGTCTTTCCACTTTAGTCTGTCCACTTTAGTCTTTCCAATATTATCTGTCCACTTTAGTCTTTCCACTATAGTCTCCACTTTATTCTGTCCACTACAGTCTTTCCACCATAGTCTTTCCACTATAGTCTGTCAACTTTAGTCTTTCCACTTTAGTCTGTCCACTTCAGTCTTTCCACTATAGTCTGTCCACTTTAGTCTTTCCACTTTAGTCTTTCCACTATAGTGTCCACTTTATTCTGTCCACTACAGTCTTTCCACTATAGTCTTTCCACTTTAGTCTGTCCACTTTAGTCTTTCCACTTTAGTCTTTCCACTATAGTCTCCACTTTATTCTGTCCACTACAATCTTTCCACCATAGTCTTTCCACTTTAGTCTTTTCACTAATCTCTGTCCACTTTAGTCTTTCCACTTTAGTCTGTCCACTTTTGTCTTTCCACTTCAGTTCTTCCACTAGAGTCTGTCCACTTTAGTCTTTCCACTTTAGTCTTTCCAATTTAGTCTTTCCACTATTGTCTCCACTTTATTCTGTCAACTAGAGTCTCCACTTTCTACTATAGTCTACACTTTATTCTGTCCACTTCAGTCTTGCCACTAGAGTCTGTCCACTTTAGTCTTTCCACTTTAGTCTGTCCACTTTAGTCTGTCTACTTTAGTCTTTCCACTTTAGTCTGTCCACTTTAGTATTTCCACTTTAGTCTTTCCACTATAATCTCCACTTCATTCTGTCCACTACAGTCTTTCCACTATAGTCTTTCCACTATTGTCTGTCCACTTTAGTCTTTCCACTTTAGTCTTTCCACTTTAGTCTGTCCACTTTAGTCTTTCCACTATAGTCTTTCCACTATAGTCTGTCCACTTTAGTCTTTGCACTTTAGTCTTTCCACTTTAGTCTGTCCACTTTAGTCTTTCCACTATAATCTGTCCACTATAGTCTTTCCACTTTAGTCTTTCCGCTTTAGTCTGTCCACTTAGTCTTTCCACTTCAGTCTTTTCACTAGAGTCTGTCCACTTTAGTCTTTCCACTTTAGTCTTTCCACTATAGTCTTGACTTTATTCTGTCCACTTTCCACTATTCTCTGTCCATTTTAGTCTTTCCACTATAGTCTCCACTTTATTCTGTCCACTGCAGTCTTTCCACTATAGTCTTTCCACTATAGTCTGTCCACTTTAGTCTTTCCACTTTTCTCTGCCCACTTTAGTCTTTCAACTACAGTCTACACTTTATTCTGTCCACTACAGTCTTTCCACTATAGTCTTTCCACTATAGTCTGTCCACTTTAGTCTTTCCACTTTAGTTTTTCCACTTTAGTCTGTCCACTTCAGTCTTTCCACTTTAGTCTGTCCACTTTAGTCTTTCCACTTTAGTCTTTCCACCATAGTCTCCACTTTATTCTGTCCACTACAGTCTTTCTACTATAGTCTTTCCACTATAGTCTATCCTTTTTAGTCTTTCCACTATAGTCTCCACTTTATTCTGTCTACTACAGTCTTTCCACTATAGTCTGTCCACTTTAGTCTTTCCACTTTAGTCTTTCCACTATAGTCTCCACTTTATTCTGTCCACTACAGTCTCTCCACTATCGTCTTTCCACTATAGTCTGTCCACTTAAGTCTTTCCACTATTCTCTGTCCACTTTATTCTTTCCACTATACTCTCCACTTTATTCTGTCCACTACAGTCTTTCCACTATAGTCTGTCCACTTTAGTCTTTCCACTATAGTCTCCACTTTATTCTGTCCACTACAGTCTTTCCACTATAGTCTTTCCACTATAGTCTGTCCACTTTAGTCTTTCCACTTTAGTCTTTCAACTATAGTCTCCACTTTATTCTGTCCACTACAGTCTCTCCACTATAGTCTTTCCACTATAGTCTGTCCACTTAAGTCTTTCCACTATAGTCTGTCCACTTTAGACTTTCCACTTTAGTCTTTCCACTTTAGTCTGTCCACTTTAGTCTTTCCACTATAGTCTGTCCACTTTAGTCTTTTCACTAATCTCTGTCCACTTTAGTCTTTCCACTTTAGTCTTTCCACTATAGTCTCCACTTTATTCTGTCCACTACAGTCTTTCCACTATAGTCTTTCCACTATAGTCCGTGCACTTTAGTCTTTCCACTTTAGTCTGTCCACTTTTGTCATTCCACTTCAGTTCTTCCACTAGAGTCTGTCCACTTTAGTCTTTCCACTTTAGTCTTTCCACTATTGTCTCCACTTTATTCTGTCAACTAGAGTCTCCACTTTCTACTATAGTCTACAATTTATTCTGTCCACTTCAGTCTTGCCACTAGAGTCTGTCCACTTTAGTCTTTCCACTTTAGTCTGTCCACTTTAGTCTGTCTGCTTTAGTCTTTCCACTTTAGTCTGTCCACTTTAGTCTTTCCACTTTAGTCTTTCCACTATAATCTCCACTTTATTCTGTCCACTACAGTCTTTCCACTATAGTCTTTCCACTATAGTCTGTACACTTTAGTCTCTCCACTTTAGTCTTTCCACTTTAGTCTGTCCACTTTAGTCTTTCCATTATAGTCTTTCCACTATAGTCTGTCCACTTTAGTCTTTCCACTTTAGTCTTTCCACTTTAGTCTGTCCACTTTAGTCTTTCCACTATAGTCTGTCTACTATAGTCTTTCCACTTTAGTCTTTCCGCTTTAGTCTGTCCACTTAGTCTTTCCACTTCAGTCTTTTCACTAGAGTCCGTCCACTTTAGTCTTTCCACTTTAGTCTTTCCACTATAGTCTCGACTTTATTCTGTCCACTTTCCACTATTCTCTGTCCACTTTAGTCTTTCCACTATAGTCTCCACTTTATTCTGTCCACTACAGTCTTTCCACTATAGTCTTTCCACTATAGTCTGTCCACTTTATTCTTTCCACTTTAGTTTTTCCACTATAGTCTCCACTTTATTCTGTCCACTACAGTCTTTCTACTATAGTCTTTCCACTATAGTCTGTCCACTTTAGTCTTTCCACTATTCTCTGTCCACTATAGTCTTTCCACTTTAGTCTTTCCGCTTTAGTCTGTCCACTTAGTCTTTCCACTTCAGTCTTTTCACTAGAGTCCGTCCACTTTAGTCTTTCCACTTTAGTCTTTCCACTATAGTCTCGACTTTATTCTGTCCACTTTCCACTATTCTCTGTCCACTTTAGTCTTTCCACTATAGTCTCCACTTTATTCTGTCCACTACAGTCTTTCCACTATAGTCTTTCCACTATAGTCTGTCCACTTTATTCTTTCCACTTTAGTTTTTCCACTATAGTCTCCACTTTATTCTGTCCACTACAGTCTTTCTACTATAGTCTTTCCACTATAGTCTGTCCACTTTAGTCTTTCCACTATTCTCTGTCCACTTTAGTCTTTCCACTAGAGTCTCCACTTTATTCTGTCCACTACAGTCTTTCCACTATAGTCTTTCCACTATAGTCTGTCCACTTTAGTCTTTCCACTTTAGTCTTTCAACTATAGTCTCCACTTTATTCTGTCCACTACAGTCTCTCCACTACAGTCTTTCCACTATAGTCTGTCCACTTAAGTCTTTCCACTATTCTCTGTCCACTTTATTCTTTCCACTATACTCTCCACTTTATTCTGTCCACTACAGTCTTTCCACTATAGTCTTTCCACTATAGTCTCCACTTTATTCTGTCCACTACAGTCTTTCCACTATAGTCTTTCCACTATAGTCTGTCCACTTTAGTCTTTCCACTTTAGTCTTTCCACTTTAGTCTTTCTACTTTAGTCTGTCCACTTTAGTCTTTCCACTTCAGTCTTTCCACTAGAGTCTGTCCACTTTAGTCTTTCCACTTTAGTCTTTCCACTTTAGTCTTTCCACTTTAGTCTTTCCACTATAGTCTCCACTTTATTCTGTCCACTAGAGTCTCCACTTTCTACTATAGTCTAGACTTTATTCTGTCAACTTCAGTCTTTTCACTAGAGTCTGTCCACTTTAGTCTTTCCACTTTAGTCTTTCCACTTTAGTCTGTCCATTTTAGTCTGTCCACTTTAGTCTTTCCACTATAGTCTATCCACTATAGTCTGTCCACTTTAGTCTTTCCACTTTATTCTTTCCACTTTAGTCATTTCCACTTTAGTCTGTCCACTTTAGTCTGTCCACTTTAGTCTTCCCACTATAGTCTTTCCACTTTAGTCTTTCCACTTTAGTCTTTCCACTTTAGTCTGTCCACTTTAGCCTTTCCACTTCAGTCTTTCCACTAGAGTCTGTCCACTTTAGTCTTTCCACTTTAGTCTTTCCACTTTAGTCTTTCCACTTCAGTCTTTCCACTATTCTCTGTCCACTTTATTCTTTCCACTATACTCTCCACTTTATTCTGTCCACTACAGTCTTTCCACTATAGTCTTTCCACTATAGTCTCCACTTTATTCTGTCCACTACAGTCTTTCCACTATAGTCTTTCCACTATAGTCTGTCCACTTTAGTCTTTCCACTTTAGTCTTTCCACTATAGTCTCCACTTTAGTCTTTCCACTTTAGTCTTTCCACTATAGTCTCCACTTTATTCTGTCCACTAGAGTCTCCACTTTCTACTATAGTCTACACTTTATTCTGTCCACTTCAGTCTTTCCACTAGAGTCTGTCCACTTTAGTCTTTCCACTTAAGACTGTCCACTTCAGTCTTTCCACTATAGTCTGTCCGCTTTAGTCTTTCCACTTTAGTCTTTTCACTATAGTCTCCACTTTATTCTGTACACTAAAGTATTTCCACTATAGTCTTTCCACTATAGTCTGTCCACTTTAGTCTTTCCACTTAAGTTTTTCCACTATAGTCTCCACTTTATTCTGTCCACTATAGTCTTTCCCACTCTTTTCCACTTTAGTCTTTCCACTTTAGTCTTTCCACTATAGTCTCCACTCTATTCTGTCCACTACAGTCTTTCCACTATAGTCTTTCCACTATAGTCTGTCCACTTTAGACTTTCCACTATTCTCTGTTCCACTATAGTCTTTCCACTATAGTCTGTCCACTTTAGTCTTTCCACTTTAGTTTTTCCACTTAAGTCTGTCCACTTTAGTCTTTCCACTATTTGTCTGTCCACTTTAGTCTTTCCACTTTAGTCTTTCCACTTTATTCTGTCCACTTCAGTGTGTACACTTTAGTCTCTCCACTGAGTCTTTCCACTTCAGTCTTTCCACTCTAGTCTGTCCACTTTAGTCTTTCCACTTTAGTCTTTCCACTATAGTCTCCACTTTATTCTGTCCACGACATTCTTTCCACTTTAGTCTTTCCACTATTCTCAGTCCACTTTAGTCTTTCCACTATGGTCTCCACTTTCTTCTGTCCACTACAGTCTTTCCACTATAGTCTTTCCACTATAGTCTGTCCACTTTAGTCTTTCCACTATAGTCTCCACTTTATTCTGTCCACTACAGTCTTTCCACTATAGTCGTTCCACTATAGTCTGTCCACTTTAGTCTTTCCACTTTAGTTTTCCCACTTAAGTCTGTCCACTTTAGTCTTTCCACTATTGTCTGTCCACTTTAGTCTTTCCACTTTAGTCTTTCCACTTTATTCTGTCCACTACAGTTTGTACACTTTAGTCTGTCCACTGAGTCCTTCCACTTCAGTCTTTCCACTATAGTCTGTCCACTTTAGTCTTTCCACTTTAGTCTTTCCACTATAGTCTCCACTTTATTCTGTCCACGACATTCTTTCCACTTTAGTCTTTCCACTATTCTCTATCCACTTTAGTCTTTCCACTATGGTCTCCACTTTATTCTGTCAACTACAGTCTTTCCACTTTAGTCTTTCCACTATTCTCTGTCCACTTTAGTCTTTCCACTTTAGTTTTCCCACTTAAGTCTGTCCACTTTAGTCTTTCCACTATTGTCTGTCCACTTTAGTCTTTCCACTTTAGTCTTTCCACTATAGTCTCCACTTTATTCTGTCCACGACATTCTTTCCACTTTAGTCTTTCCACTATTCTCTATCCACTTTAGTCTTTCCACTATGGTCTCCACTTTATTCTGTCAACTACAGTCTTTCCACTTTAGTCGTTCCACTATAGTCTGTCCACTTTAGTCTTTCCACTTTAGTTTTCCCACTTAAGTCTGTCCACTTTAGTCTTTCCACTATTGTCTGTCCACTTTAGTCTTTCCACTTTAGTCTTTCCACTTTATTCTGTCCACTACAGTTTGTACACTTTAGTCTGTCCACTGAGTCCTTCCACTTCAGTCTTTCCACTATAGTCTTTCCACTTTAGTCTTTCCACTTTAGTCTTTCCACTTTAGTCTGTCCACTTTAGTCTTTCCACTATAGTCTTTCCACTATTCTCTGCCCACTTTAGTCTTTCCACTATGGTCTCCACTTTATTCTGTCCACTACAGTCTTTCCACTATAGTCTTTCCACTATAGTCTTTCCACTTTAGTCTTTCCACTATTCTCTGTCCACTTTAGTCTTTCCACTATGGTCTCCACTTTATTCTGTCAACTACAGTCTTTCCACTTTAGTCTTTCCACTATTCTCTGTCCACTTTAGTCTTTCCACTTTAGACTTTCCACTATAGTCTCCACTTTATTCTGTCAACTACAGTCTCTCCACTATAGTCTGTCCACTTATGTCTTTCCACTATTCTCTTTCCACTTTATTCTTTCCACTATACTCTCCACTTTATTCTGTCCACTACAGTCTTTACACTATAGTCTGTCAACTTTAGTCTTTCCACTTTAGTCTGTCCACTTCAGTCTTTCCACTATAGTCTGTCCACTTTAGTCTTTCCACTTTAGTCTTTCCACTACAGTGTCCACTTTATTCTGTCCACTACAGTCTTTCCACTATAGTCTTTCCACTTTAGTCTGTCCACTTTAGTCTTTCCAATATTATCTGTCCACTTTAGTCTTTCCACTATAGTCTCCACTTTATTCTGTCCACTACAGTCTTTCCACCATAGTCTTTCCACTATAGTCTGTCAACTTTAGTCTTTCCACTTTAGTCTGTCCACTTCAGTCTTTCCACTATAGTCTGTCCACTTTAGTCTTTCCACTTTAGTCTTTCCACTATAGTGTCCACTTTATTCTGTCCACTACAGTCTTTCCACTATAGTCTTTCCACTTTAGTCTGTCCACTTTAGTCTTTCCACTTTAGTCTTTCCACTATAGTCTCCACTTTATTCTGTCCACTACAATCTTTCCACCATAGTCTTTCCACTTTAGTCTTTTCACTAATCTCTGTCCACTTTAGTCTTTCCACTTTAGTCTGTCCACTTTTGTCTTTCCACTTCAGTTCTTCCACTAGAGTCTGTCCACTTTAGTCTTTCCACTTTAGTCTTTCCAATTTAGTCTTTCCACTATTGTCTCCACTTTATTCTGTCAACTAGAGTCTCCACTTTCTACTATAGTCTACACTTTATTCTGTCCACTTCAGTCTTGCCACTAGAGTCTGTCCACTTTAGTCTTTCCACTTTAGTCTGTCCACTTTAGTCTGTCTACTTTAGTCTTTCCACTTTAGTCTGTCCACTTTAGTATTTCCACTTTAGTCTTTCCACTATAATCTCCACTTCATTCTGTCCACTACAGTCTTTCCACTATAGTCTTTCCACTATTGTCTGTCCACTTTAGTCTTTCCACTTTAGTCTTTCCACTTTAGTCTGTCCACTTTAGTCTTTCCACTATAGTCTTTCCACTATAGTCTGTCCACTTTAGTCTTTGCACTTTAGTCTTTCCACTTTAGTCTGTCCACTTTAGTCTTTCCACTATAATCTGTCCACTATAGTCTTTCCACTTTAGTCTTTCCGCTTTAGTCTGTCCACTTAGTCTTTCCACTTCAGTCTTTTCACTAGAGTCTGTCCACTTTAGTCTTTCCACTTTAGTCTTTCCACTATAGTCTTGACTTTATTCTGTCCACTTTCCACTATTCTCTGTCCATTTTAGTCTTTCCACTATAGTCTCCACTTTATTCTGTCCACTGCAGTCTTTCCACTATAGTCTTTCCACTATAGTCTGTCCACTTTAGTCTTTCCACTTTTCTCTGCCCACTTTAGTCTTTCAACTACAGTCTACACTTTATTCTGTCCACTACAGTCTTTCCACTATAGTCTTTCCACTATAGTCTGTCCACTTTAGTCTTTCCACTTTAGTTTTTCCACTTTAGTCTGTCCACTTCAGTCTTTCCACTTTAGTCTGTCCACTTTAGTCTTTCCACTTTAGTCTTTCCACCATAGTCTCCACTTTATTCTGTCCACTACAGTCTTTCTACTATAGTCTTTCCACTATAGTCTATCCTTTTTAGTCTTTCCACTATAGTCTCCACTTTATTCTGTCTACTACAGTCTTTCCACTATAGTCTGTCCACTTTAGTCTTTCCACTTTAGTCTTTCCACTATAGTCTCCACTTTATTCTGTCCACTACAGTCTCTCCACTATCGTCTTTCCACTATAGTCTGTCCACTTAAGTCTTTCCACTATTCTCTGTCCACTTTATTCTTTCCACTATACTCTCCACTTTATTCTGTCCACTACAGTCTTTCCACTATAGTCTGTCCACTTTAGTCTTTCCACTATAGTCTCCACTTTATTCTGTCCACTACAGTCTTTCCACTATAGTCTTTCCACTATAGTCTGTCCACTTTAGTCTTTCCACTTTAGTCTTTCAACTATAGTCTCCACTTTATTCTGTCCACTACAGTCTCTCCACTATAGTCTTTCCACTATAGTCTGTCCACTTAAGTCTTTCCACTATAGTCTGTCCACTTTAGACTTTCCACTTTAGTCTTTCCACTTTAGTCTGTCCACTTTAGTCTTTCCACTATAGTCTGTCCACTTTAGTCTTTTCACTAATCTCTGTCCACTTTAGTCTTTCCACTTTAGTCTTTCCACTATAGTCTCCACTTTATTCTGTCCACTACAGTCTTTCCACTATAGTCTTTCCACTATAGTCCGTGCACTTTAGTCTTTCCACTTTAGTCTGTCCACTTTTGTCATTCCACTTCAGTTCTTCCACTAGAGTCTGTCCACTTTAGTCTTTCCACTTTAGTCTTTCCACTATTGTCTCCACTTTATTCTGTCAACTAGAGTCTCCACTTTCTACTATAGTCTACAATTTATTCTGTCCACTTCAGTCTTGCCACTAGAGTCTGTCCACTTTAGTCTTTCCACTTTAGTCTGTCCACTTTAGTCTGTCTGCTTTAGTCTTTCCACTTTAGTCTGTCCACTTTAGTCTTTCCACTTTAGTCTTTCCACTATAATCTCCACTTTATTCTGTCCACTACAGTCTTTCCACTATAGTCTTTCCACTATAGTCTGTACACTTTAGTCTCTCCACTTTAGTCTTTCCACTTTAGTCTGTCCACTTTAGTCTTTCCATTATAGTCTTTCCACTATAGTCTGTCCACTTTAGTCTTTCCACTTTAGTCTTTCCACTTTAGTCTGTCCACTTTAGTCTTTCCACTATAGTCTGTCTACTATAGTCTTTCCACTTTAGTCTTTCCGCTTTAGTCTGTCCACTTAGTCTTTCCACTTCAGTCTTTTCACTAGAGTCCGTCCACTTTAGTCTTTCCACTTTAGTCTTTCCACTATAGTCTCGACTTTATTCTGTCCACTTTCCACTATTCTCTGTCCACTTTAGTCTTTCCACTATAGTCTCCACTTTATTCTGTCCACTACAGTCTTTCCACTATAGTCTTTCCACTATAGTCTGTCCACTTTATTCTTTCCACTTTAGTTTTTCCACTATAGTCTCCACTTTATTCTGTCCACTACAGTCTTTCTACTATAGTCTTTCCACTATAGTCTGTCCACTTTAGTCTTTCCACTATTCTCTGTCCACTATAGTCTTTCCACTTTAGTCTTTCCGCTTTAGTCTGTCCACTTAGTCTTTCCACTTCAGTCTTTTCACTAGAGTCCGTCCACTTTAGTCTTTCCACTTTAGTCTTTCCACTATAGTCTCGACTTTATTCTGTCCACTTTCCACTATTCTCTGTCCACTTTAGTCTTTCCACTATAGTCTCCACTTTATTCTGTCCACTACAGTCTTTCCACTATAGTCTTTCCACTATAGTCTGTCCACTTTATTCTTTCCACTTTAGTTTTTCCACTATAGTCTCCACTTTATTCTGTCCACTACAGTCTTTCTACTATAGTCTTTCCACTATAGTCTGTCCACTTTAGTCTTTCCACTATTCTCTGTCCACTTTAGTCTTTCCACTAGAGTCTCCACTTTATTCTGTCCACTACAGTCTTTCCACTATAGTCTTTCCACTATAGTCTGTCCACTTTAGTCTTTCCACTTTAGTCTTTCAACTATAGTCTCCACTTTATTCTGTCCACTACAGTCTCTCCACTACAGTCTTTCCACTATAGTCTGTCCACTTAAGTCTTTCCACTATTCTCTGTCCACTTTATTCTTTCCACTATACTCTCCACTTTATTCTGTCCACTACAGTCTTTCCACTATAGTCTTTCCACTATAGTCTCCACTTTATTCTGTCCACTACAGTCTTTCCACTATAGTCTTTCCACTATAGTCTGTCCACTTTAGTCTTTCCACTTTAGTCTTTCCACTTTAGTCTTTCTACTTTAGTCTGTCCACTTTAGTCTTTCCACTTCAGTCTTTCCACTAGAGTCTGTCCACTTTAGTCTTTCCACTTTAGTCTTTCCACTTTAGTCTTTCCACTTTAGTCTTTCCACTATAGTCTCCACTTTATTCTGTCCACTAGAGTCTCCACTTTCTACTATAGTCTAGACTTTATTCTGTCAACTTCAGTCTTTTCACTAGAGTCTGTCCACTTTAGTCTTTCCACTTTAGTCTTTCCACTTTAGTCTGTCCATTTTAGTCTGTCCACTTTAGTCTTTCCACTATAGTCTATCCACTATAGTCTGTCCACTTTAGTCTTTCCACTTTATTCTTTCCACTTTAGTCATTTCCACTTTAGTCTGTCCACTTTAGTCTGTCCACTTTAGTCTTCCCACTATAGTCTTTCCACTTTAGTCTTTCCACTTTAGTCTTTCCACTTTAGTCTGTCCACTTTAGCCTTTCCACTTCAGTCTTTCCACTAGAGTCTGTCCACTTTAGTCTTTCCACTTTAGTCTTTCCACTTTAGTCTTTCCACTTCAGTCTTTCCACTATTCTCTGTCCACTTTATTCTTTCCACTATACTCTCCACTTTATTCTGTCCACTACAGTCTTTCCACTATAGTCTTTCCACTATAGTCTCCACTTTATTCTGTCCACTACAGTCTTTCCACTATAGTCTTTCCACTATAGTCTGTCCACTTTAGTCTTTCCACTTTAGTCTTTCCACTATAGTCTCCACTTTAGTCTTTCCACTTTAGTCTTTCCACTATAGTCTCCACTTTATTCTGTCCACTAGAGTCTCCACTTTCTACTATAGTCTACACTTTATTCTGTCCACTTCAGTCTTTCCACTAGAGTCTGTCCACTTTAGTCTTTCCACTTAAGACTGTCCACTTCAGTCTTTCCACTATAGTCTGTCCGCTTTAGTCTTTCCACTTTAGTCTTTTCACTATAGTCTCCACTTTATTCTGTACACTAAAGTATTTCCACTATAGTCTTTCCACTATAGTCTGTCCACTTTAGTCTTTCCACTTAAGTTTTTCCACTATAGTCTCCACTTTATTCTGTCCACTATAGTCTTTCCCACTCTTTTCCACTTTAGTCTTTCCACTTTAGTCTTTCCACTATAGTCTCCACTCTATTCTGTCCACTACAGTCTTTCCACTATAGTCTTTCCACTATAGTCTGTCCACTTTAGACTTTCCACTATTCTCTGTTCCACTATAGTCTTTCCACTATAGTCTGTCCACTTTAGTCTTTCCACTTTAGTTTTTCCACTTAAGTCTGTCCACTTTAGTCTTTCCACTATTTGTCTGTCCACTTTAGTCTTTCCACTTTAGTCTTTCCACTTTATTCTGTCCACTTCAGTGTGTACACTTTAGTCTCTCCACTGAGTCTTTCCACTTCAGTCTTTCCACTCTAGTCTGTCCACTTTAGTCTTTCCACTTTAGTCTTTCCACTATAGTCTCCACTTTATTCTGTCCACGACATTCTTTCCACTTTAGTCTTTCCACTATTCTCAGTCCACTTTAGTCTTTCCACTATGGTCTCCACTTTCTTCTGTCCACTACAGTCTTTCCACTATAGTCTTTCCACTATAGTCTGTCCACTTTAGTCTTTCCACTATAGTCTCCACTTTATTCTGTCCACTACAGTCTTTCCACTATAGTCGTTCCACTATAGTCTGTCCACTTTAGTCTTTCCACTTTAGTTTTCCCACTTAAGTCTGTCCACTTTAGTCTTTCCACTATTGTCTGTCCACTTTAGTCTTTCCACTTTAGTCTTTCCACTTTATTCTGTCCACTTTAGTCTTTCCACTTTAGTCTTTCCACTATAGTCTCCACTTTATTCTGTCCACGACATTCTTTCCACTTTAGTCTTTCCACTATTCTCTATCCACTTTAGTCTTTCCACTATGGTCTCCACTTTATTCTGTCAACTACAGTCTTTCCACTTTAGTCTTTCCACTATTCTCTGTCCACTTTAGTCTTTCCACTTTAGACTTTCCACTATAGTCTCCACTTTATTCTGTCCACTACAGTCTCTCCACTATAGTCTGTCCACTTATGTCTTTCCACTATTCTCTGTCCACTTTATTCTTTCCACTATACTCTCCACTTTATTCTGTCCAGTACAGTCTTTACACTATAGTCTGTCAACTTTAGTCTTTCCACTTTAGTCTGTCCACTTCAGTCTTTCCACTATAGTCTGTCCACTTTAGTCTTTCCACTTTAGTCTTTCCACTACAGTGTCCACTTTATTCTGTCCACTACAGTCTTTCCACTATAGTCTTTCCACTTTAGTCTTTCCACTTTAGTCTTTCCACTTTAGTCTGTCCACTTTAGTCTTTCCACTATAGTCTTTCCACTATTCTCTGCCCACTTTAGTCTTTCCACTATGGTCTCCACTTTATTCTGTCCACTACAGTCTTTCCACTATAGTCTTTCCACTATAGTCTTTCCACTTTAGTCTTTCCACTATTCTCTGTCCACTTTAGTCTTTCCACTATGGTCTCCACTTTATTCTGTCAACTACAGTCTTTCCACTTTAGTCTTTCCACTATTCTCTGTCCACTTTAGTCTTTCCACTTTAGACTTTCCACTATAGTCTCCACTTTATTCTGTCAACTACAGTCTCTCCACTATAGTCTGTCCACTTATGTCTTTCCACTATTCTCTTTCCACTTTATTCTTTCCACTATACTCTCCACTTTATTCTGTCCACTACAGTCTTTACACTATAGTCTGTCAACTTTAGTCTTTCCACTTTAGTCTGTCCACTTCAGTCTTTCCACTATAGTCTGTCCACTTTAGTCTTTCCACTTTAGTCTTTCCACTACAGTGTCCACTTTATTCTGTCCACTACAGTCTTTCCACTATAGTCTTTCCACTTTAGTCTGTCCACTTTAGTCTTTCCAATATTATCTGTCCACTTTAGTCTTTCCACTATAGTCTCCACTTTATTCTGTCCACTACAGTCTTTCCACCATAGTCTTTCCACTATAGTCTGTCAACTTTAGTCTTTCCACTTTAGTCTGTCCACTTCAGTCTTTCCACTATAGTCTGTCCACTTTAGTCTTTCCACTTTAGTCTTTCCACTATAGTGTCCACTTTATTCTGTCCACTACAGTCTTTCCACTATAGTCTTTCCACTTTAGTCTGTCCACTTTAGTCTTTCCACTTTAGTCTTTCCACTATAGTCTCCACTTTATTCTGTCCACTACAATCTTTCCACCATAGTCTTTCCACTTTAGTCTTTTCACTAATCTCTGTCCACTTTAGTCTTTCCACTTTAGTCTGTCCACTTTTGTCTTTCCACTTCAGTTCTTCCACTAGAGTCTGTCCACTTTAGTCTTTCCACTTTAGTCTTTCCAATTTAGTCTTTCCACTATTGTCTCCACTTTATTCTGTCAACTAGAGTCTCCACTTTCTACTATAGTCTACACTTTATTCTGTCCACTTCAGTCTTGCCACTAGAGTCTGTCCACTTTAGTCTTTCCACTTTAGTCTGTCCACTTTAGTCTGTCTACTTTAGTCTTTCCACTTTAGTCTGTCCACTTTAGTATTTCCACTTTAGTCTTTCCACTATAATCTCCACTTCATTCTGTCCACTACAGTCTTTCCACTATAGTCTTTCCACTATTGTCTGTCCACTTTAGTCTTTCCACTTTAGTCTTTCCACTTTAGTCTGTCCACTTTAGTCTTTCCACTATAGTCTTTCCACTATAGTCTGTCCACTTTAGTCTTTGCACTTTAGTCTTTCCACTTTAGTCTGTCCACTTTAGTCTTTCCACTATAATCTGTCCACTATAGTCTTTCCACTTTAGTCTTTCCGCTTTAGTCTGTCCACTTAGTCTTTCCACTTCAGTCTTTTCACTAGAGTCTGTCCACTTTAGTCTTTCCACTTTAGTCTTTCCACTATAGTCTTGACTTTATTCTGTCCACTTTCCACTATTCTCTGTCCATTTTAGTCTTTCCACTATAGTCTCCACTTTATTCTGTCCACTGCAGTCTTTCCACTATAGTCTTTCCACTATAGTCTGTCCACTTTAGTCTTTCCACTTTTCTCTGCCCACTTTAGTCTTTCAACTACAGTCTACACTTTATTCTGTCCACTACAGTCTTTCCACTATAGTCTTTCCACTATAGTCTGTCCACTTTAGTCTTTCCACTTTAGTTTTTCCACTTTAGTCTGTCCACTTCAGTCTTTCCACTTTAGTCTGTCCACTTTAGTCTTTCCACTTTAGTCTTTCCACCATAGTCTCCACTTTATTCTGTCCACTACAGTCTTTCTACTATAGTCTTTCCACTATAGTCTATCCTTTTTAGTCTTTCCACTATAGTCTCCACTTTATTCTGTCTACTACAGTCTTTCCACTATAGTCTGTCCACTTTAGTCTTTCCACTTTAGTCTTTCCACTATAGTCTCCACTTTATTCTGTCCACTACAGTCTCTCCACTATCGTCTTTCCACTATAGTCTGTCCACTTAAGTCTTTCCACTATTCTCTGTCCACTTTATTCTTTCCACTATACTCTCCACTTTATTCTGTCCACTACAGTCTTTCCACTATAGTCTGTCCACTTTAGTCTTTCCACTTTAGTCTTTCCACTTTAGTCTGTCCACTTTAGTCTTTCCACTATAGTCTCCACTTTATTCTGTCCACTAGAGTCTCCACTTTCTACTATAGTCTACACTTTATTCTGTCCACTTCAGTCTTTCCACTAGAGTCTGTCCACTTTAGTCTTTCCACTTTAGTCTGTCCACTTCAGTCTTTCCACTATAGTCTGTCCGCTTTAGTCTTTCCACTTTAGTCTTTTCACTATAGTCTCCACTTTATTCTGTACACTAAAGAATTTCCACTATAGTCTTTCCACTATAGTCTGTCCACTTTCGTCTTTCCACTTAAGTTTTTCCACTATAGTCTCCACTTTATTCTGTCCACTATAGTCTTTCCCACTCTTTTCCACTTTAGTCTTTCCACTTTAGTCTTTCCACTATAGTCTCCACTCTATTCTGTCCACTACAGTCTTTCCACTATAGTCTTTCCACTATAGTCTTTCCACTTTAGTCTTTCCACTATTCTCTGTCCACTTTAGTCTTTCCACTATGGTCTCCACTTTATTCTGTCAACTACAGTCTTTCCACTTTAGTCTTTCCACTATTCTCTGTCCACTTTAGTCTTTCCATTTTAGACTTTCCACTATAGTCTCCACTTTATTCTGTCAACTACAGTCTCTCCACTATAGTCTGTCCACTTATGTCTTTCCACTATTCTCTTTCCACTTTATTCTTTCCACTATACTCTCCACTTTATTCTGTCCACTACAGTCTTTCCACTATAGTCTGTCAACTTTAGTCTTTCCACTTTAGTCTGTCCACTTCAGTCTTTCCACTATAGTCTGTCCACTTTAGTCTTTCCACTTTAGTCTTTCCACTACAGTGTCCACTTTATTCTGTCCACTACAGTCTTTCCACTATAGTCTTTCCACTTTAGTCTGTCCACTTTAGTCTTTCCAATATTATCTGTCCACTTTAGTCTTTCCACTATAGTCTCCACTTTATTCTGTCCACTACAGTCTTTCCACCATAGTCTTTCCACTATAGTCTGTCAACTTTAGTCTTTCCACTTTAGTCTGTCCACTTCAGTCTTTCCACTATAGTCTGTCCACTTTAGTCTTTCCACTTTAGTCTTTCCACTATAGTGTCCACTTTATTCTGTCCACTACAGTCTTTCCACTATAGTCTTTCCACTTTAGTCTGTCCACTTTAGTCTTTCCACTTTAGTCTTTCCACTATAGTCTCCACTTTATTCTGTCCACTACAGTCTTTCCACCATAGTCTTTCCACTTTAGTCTTTTCACTAATCTCTGTCCACTTTAGTCTTTCCACTTTAGTCTGTCCACTTTTGTCTTTCCACTTCAGTTCTTCCACTAGAGTCTGTCCACTTTAGTCTTTCCACTTTAGTCTTTCCAATTTAGTCTTTCCACTATTGTCTCCACTTTATTCTGTCAACTAGAGTCTCCACTTTCTACTATAGTCTACACTTTATTCTGTCCACTTCAGTCTTGCCACTAGAGTCTGTCCACTTTAGTCTTTCCACTTTAGTCTGTCCACTTTAGTCTGTCTACTTTAGTCTTTCCACTTTAGTCTGTCCACTTTAGTATTTCCACTTTAGTCTTTCCACTATAATCTCCACTTCATTCTGTCCACTACAGTCTTTCCACTATAGTCTTTCCACTATTGTCTGTCCACTTTAGTCTTTCCACTTTAGTCTTTCCACTTTAGTCTGTCCACTTTAGTCTTTCCACTATAGTCTTTCCACTATAGTCTGTCCACTTTAGTCTTTGCACTTTAGTCTTTCCACTTTAGTCTGTCCACTTTAGTCTTTCCACTATAGTCTGTCCACTATAGTCTTTCCACTTTAGTCTTTCCGCTTTAGTCTGTCCACTTAGTCTTTCCACTTCAGTCTTTTCACTAGAGTCTGTCCACTTTAGTCTTTCCACTTTAGTCTTTCCACTATAGTCTTGACTTTATTCTGTCCACTTTCCACTATTCTCTGTCCATTTTAGTCTTTCCACTATAGTCTCCACTTTATTCTGTCCACTGCAGTCTTTCCACTATAGTCTTTCCACTATAGTCTGTCCACTTTAGTCTTTCCACTTTTCTCTGCCCACTTTAGTCTTTCAACTACAGTCTACACTTTATTCTGTCCACTACAGTCTTTCCACTATAGTCTTTCCACTATAGTCTGTCCACTTTAGTCTTTCCACTTTAGTTTTTCCACTTTAGTCTGTCCACTTCAGTCTTTCCACTTTAGTCTGTCCACTTTAGTCTTTTCACTTTAGTCTTTCCACCATAGTCTCCACTTTATTCTGTCCACTACAGTCTTTCTACTATAGTCTTTCCACTATAGTCTATCCTTTTTAGTCTTTCCACTATAGTCTCCACTTTATTCTGTCTACTACAGTCTTTCCACTATAGTCTGTCCACTTTAGTCTTTCCACTTTAGTCTTTCCACTATAGTCTCCACTTTATTCTGTCCACTACAGTCTCTCCACTATCGTCTTTCCACTATAGTCTGTCCACTTAAGTCTTTCCACTATTCTCTGTCCACTTTATTCTTTCCACTATACTCTCCACTTTATTCTGTCCACTACAGTCTTTCCACTATAGTCTGTCCACTTTAGTCTTTCCACTTTAGTCTTTCCACTTTAGTCTGTCCACTTTAGTCTTTCCACTATAGTCTCCACTTTATTCTGTCCACTAGAGTCTCCACTTTCTACTATAGTCTACACTTTATTCTGTCCACTTCAGTCTTTCCACTAGAGTCTGTCCACTTTAGTCTTTCCACTTTAGTCTGTCCACTTCAGTCTTTCCACTATAGTCTGTCCGCTTTAGTCTTTCCACTTTAGTCTTTTCACTATAGTCTCCACTTTATTCTGTACACTAAAGTATTTCCACTATAGTCTTTCCACTATAGTCTGTCCACTTTAGTCTTTCCACTTAAGTTTTTCCACTATAGTCTCCACTTTATTCTGTCCACTATAGTCTTTCCCACTCTTTTCCACTTTAGTCTTTCCACTTTAGTCTTTCCACTATAGTCTCCACTCTATTCTGTCCACTACAGTCTTTCCACTATAGTCTTTCCACTATAGTCTGTCCACTTTAGTCTTTCCACTATTCTCTGTTCCACTATAGTCTTTCCACTATAGTCTGTCCACTTTAGTCTTTCCACTTTAGTTTTTCCACTTAAGTCTGTCCACTTTAGTCTTTCCACTATTGTCTGTCCACTTTAGTCTTTCCACTTTAGTCTTTCCACTTTATTCTGTCCACTTCAGTGTGTACACTTTAGTCTCTCCACTGAGTCTTTCCACTATAGTCTCCACTTTATTCTGTCCACTACAGTCTCTCCACTATAGTCTGTCCACTTATGTCTTTCCACTATTCTCTGTCCACTTTATTCTTTCCACTATACTCTCCACTTTATTCTGTCCACTACAGTCTTTCCACTATAGTCTGTCTACTTTAGTCTTTCCACTTTAGTCTTTCCACTTTAGTCTGTCCACTTTAGTCTTTCCACTATAGTCTATCCACTTTAGTCTTTTCACTAATCTCTGTCCACTTTAGTCTTTCCACTTTAGTCTTTCCACTATTCTCTGTCCACTTTAGTCTTTCCACTATGGTCTCCACTTTATTCTGTCCACTACAGTCTTTCCACTATAGTCTTTCCACTATAGTCTTTCCACTTTAGTCTTTCCACTATTCTCTGTCCACTTTAGTCTTTCCACTATGGTCTCCACTTTATTCTGTCAACTACTGTCTTTCCACTTTAGTCTTTCCACTATTCTCTGTCCACTTTAGTCTTTCCACTTTAGACTTTCCACTATAGTCTCCACTTTATTCTGTTAACTACAGTCTCTCCACTATAGTCTGTCCACTTATGTCTTTCCACTATTCTCTTTCCACTTTATTCTTTCCACTATACTCTCCACTTTATTCTGTCCACTACAGTCTTTCCACTATAGTCTGTCAACTTTAGTCTTTCCACTTTAGTCTGTCCACTTCAGTCTTTCCACTATAGTCTGTCCACTTTAGTCTTTCCACTTTAGTCTTTCCACTACAGTGTCCACTTTATTCTGTCCACTACAGTCTTTCCACTATAGTCTTTCCACTTTAGTCTGTCCACTTTAGTCTTTCCAATATTATCTGTCCACTTTAGTCTTTCCACTATAGTCTCCACTTTATTCTGTCCACTACAGTCTTTCCACTATAGTCTTTCCACTATAGTCTGTCAACTTTAGTCTTTCCACTTTAGTCTGTCCACTTCAGTCTTTCCACTATAGTCTGTCTACTTTAGTCTTTCCACTTTAGTCTTTCCACTATAGTGTCCACTTTATTCTGTCCACTACAGTCTTTCCACTATAGTCTTTCCACTTTAGTCTGTCCACTTTAGTCTTTCCACTTTAGTCTTTCCACTATAGTCTCCACTTTATTCTGTCCACTACAGTCTTTCCACCATAGTCTTTCCACTTTAGTCTTTTCACTAATCTCTGTCCACTTTAGTCTTTCCACTATAGTCTCCACTTTATTCTGTCCACTATAGTCTTTCCACTATAGTCCGTCCACTTTAGTCTTTCCACTTTAGTCTGTCCACTTTTGTCTTTCCACTTCAGTTCTTCCACTAGAGTCTGTCCACTTTATTCTTTCCACTTTAGTCTTTCCAATTTAGTCTTTCCACTATTGTCTCCACTTTATTCTGTCAACTAGAATCTCCACTTTCTACTATAGTCTACACTTTATTCTGTCCACTTCAGTCTTGCCACTAGAGTCTGTCCACTTTAGTCTTTCCACTTTAGTCGGTCCACTTTAGTCTGTCTACTTTAGTCTTTCCACTTTAGTCTGTCCACTTTAGTATTTCCACTTTAGTCTTTCCACTATAATCTCCACTTCATTCTGTCCACTACAGTCTTTCCACTATAGTCTTTCCACTATTGTCTGTCCACTTTAGTCTTTCCACTTTAGTCTTTCCACTTTAGTCTGTCCACTTTAGTCTTTCCACTATAGTCTTTCCACTATAGTCTGTCCACTTTAGTCTTTGCACTTTAGTCTTTCCACTTTAGTCTGACCACTTTAGTCTTTCCACTATAGTCTGTCCACTATAGTCTTTCCACTTTAGTCTTTCCGCTTTAGTCTGTCCACTTAGTCTTTCCACTTCAGTCTTTTCACTAGAGTCTGTCCACTTTAGTCTTTCCACTTTAGTCTTTCCACTATAGTCTTGACTTTATTCTGTCCACTTTCCACTATTCTCTGTCCATTTTAGTCTTTCCACTATAGTCTCCACTTTATTCTGTCCACTGCAGTCTTTCCACTATAGTCTGTCCACTTTAGTCTTTCCACTTTTCTCTGCCCACTTTAGTCTTTCAACTACAGTCTACACTTTATTCTGTCCACTACAGTCTTTCCACTATAGTCTTTCCACTATAGTCTGTCCACTTTAGTCTTTCCACTTTAGTTTTTCCACTTTAGTCTGTCCACTTCAGTCTTTCCACTTTAGTCTGTCCACTTTAGTCTTTCCACTTTAGTCTTTCCACCATAGTCTCCACTTCATTTTGTCCACTACAGTCTTTCTACTATAGTCTTTCCACTATAGTCTATCCTTTTTAGTCTTTCCACTATAGTCTCCACTTTATTCTGTCTACTACAGTCTTTCCACTATAGTCTGTCCACTTTAGTCTTTCCACTTTAGTCTTTCAACTATAGTCTCCACTTTATTCTGTCCACTACAGTCTCTCCACTATAGTCTTTCCACTATAGTCTGTCCACTATAGTCTTTCCACTTTAGTCTTTCCGCTTTAGTCTGTCCACTTAGTCTTTCCACTTCAGTCTTTTCACTAGAGTCTGTCCACTTTAGTCTTTCCACTTTAGTCTTTCCACTATAGTCTTGACTTTATTCTGTCCACTTTCCACTATTCTCTGTCCATTTTAGTCTTTCCACTATAGTCTCCACTTTATTCTGTCCACTGCAGTCTTTCCACTATAGTCTTTCCACTATAGTCTGTCCACTTTTGTCTTTCCACTTTTCTCTGCCCACTTTAGTCTTTCAACTACAGTCTACACTTTATTCTGTCCACTACAGTCTTTCCACTATAGTCTTTCCACTATAGTCTGTCCACTTTAGTCTTTCCACTTTAGTTTTTCCACTTTAGTCTGTCCACTTCAGTCTTTCCACTTTAGTCTGTCCACTTTAGTCTTTCCACTTTAGTCTTTCCACCATAGTCTCCACTTTATTCTGTCCACTACAGTCTTTCTACTATAGTCTTTCCACTATAGTCTATCCTTTTTAGTCTTTCCACTATAGTCTCCACTTTATTCTGTCTACTACAGTCTTTCCACTATAGTCTGTCCACTTTAGTCTTTCCACTTTAGTCTTTCCACTATATTCTCCACTTTATTCTGTCCACTACAGTCTCTCCACTATAGTCTTTCCACTATAGTCTGTCCACTTAAGTCTTTCCACTATTCTCTGTCCACTTTATTCTTTCCACTATACTCTCCACTTTATTCTGTCCACTACAGTCTTTCCACTATAGTCTGTCCACTTTAGTCTTTCCACTATAGTCTTTCCACTATAGTCTGTCCACTTTAGTCTTTGCACTTTAGTCTTTCCACTTTAGTCTGTCCACTTTAGTCTTTCCACTATAGTCTGTCCACTATAGTCTTTCCACTTTAGTCTTTCCGCTTTAGTCTGTCCACTTAGTCTTTCCACTTCAGTCTTTTCACTAGAGTCTGTCCACTTTAGTCTTTCCACTTTAGTCTTTCCACTATAGTCTTGACTTTATTCTGTCCACTTTCCACTATTCTCTGTCCATTTTAGTCTTTCCACTATAGTCTCCACTTTATTCTGTCCACTGCAGTCTTTCCACTATAGTCTTTCCACTATAGTCTGTCCACTTTAGTCTTTCCACTTTTCTCTGCCCACTTTAGTCTTTCAACTACAGTCTACACTTTATTCTGTCCACTACAGTCTTTCCACTATAGTCTTTCCACTATAGTCTGTCCACTTTAGTCTTTCCACTTTAGTTTTTCCACTTTAGTCTGTCCACTTCAGTCTTTCCACTTTAGTCTGTCCACTTTAGTCTTTTCACTTTAGTCTTTCCACCATAGTCTCCACTTTATTCTGTCCACTACAGTCTTTCTACTATAGTCTTTCCACTATAGTCTATCCTTTTTAGTCTTTCCACTATAGTCTCCACTTTATTCTGTCTACTACAGTCTTTCCACTATAGTCTGTCCACTTTAGTCTTTCCACTTTAGTCTTTCCACTATAGTCTCCACTTTATTCTTTCCACTACAGTCTCTCCACTATCGTCTTTCCACTATAGTCTGTCCACTTAAGTCTTTCCACTATTCTCTGTCCACTTTATTCTTTCCACTATACTCTCCACTTTATTCTGTCCACTACAGTCTTTCCACTATAGTCTGTCCACTTTAGTCTTTCCACTTTAGTCTTTCCACTTTAGTCTGTCCACTTTAGTCTTTCCACTATAGTCTCCACTTTATTCTGTCCACTAGAGTCTCCACTTTCTACTATAGTCTACACTTTATTCTGTCCACTTCAGTCTTTCCACTAGAGTCTGTCCACTTTAGTCTTTCCACTTTAGTCTGTCCACTTCAGTCTTTCCACTATAGTCTGTCCGCTTTAGTCTTTCCACTTTAGTCTTTTCACTATAGTCTCCACTTTATTCTGTACACTAAAGTATTTCCACTATAGTCTTTCCACTATAGTCTGTCCACTTTAGTCTTTCCACTTAAGTTTTTCCACTATAGTCTCCACTTTATTCTGTCCACTATAGTCTTTCCCACTCTTTTCCACTTTAGTCTTTCCACTTTAGTCTTTCCACTATAGTCTCCACTCTATTCTGTCCACTACAGTCTTTCCACTATAGTCTTTCCACTATAGTCTGTCCACTTTAGTCTTTCCACTATTCTCTGTTCCACTATAGTCTTTCCACTATAGTCTGTCCACTTTAGTCTTTCCACTTTAGTTTTTCCACTTAAGTCTGTCCACTTTAGTCTTTCCACTATTGTCTGTCCACTTTAGTCTTTCCACTTTAGTCTTTCCACTTTATTCTGTCCACTTCAGTGTGTACACTTTAGTCTCTCCACTGAGTCTTTCCACTATAGTCTCCACTTTATTCTGTCCACTACAGTCTCTCCACTATAGTCTGTCCACTTATGTCTTTCCACTATTCTCTGTCCACTTTATTCTTTCCACTATACTCTCCACTTTATTCTGTCCACTACAGTCTTTCCACTATAGTCTGTCTACTTTAGTCTTTCCACTTTAGTCTTTCCACTTTAGTCTGTCCACTTTAGTCTTTCCACTATAGTCTATCCACTTTAGTCTTTTCACTAATCTCTGTCCACTTTAGTCTTTCCACTTTAGTCTTTCCACTATTCTCTGTCCACTTTAGTCTTTCCACTATGGTCTCCACTTTATTCTGTCCACTACAGTCTTTCCACTATAGTCTTTCCACTATAGTCTTTCCACTTTAGTCTTTCCACTATTCTCTGTCCACTTTAGTCTTTCCACTATGGTCTCCACTTTATTCTGTCAACTACTGTCTTTCCACTTTAGTCTTTCCACTATTCTCTGTCCACTTTAGTCTTTCCACTTTAGACTTTCCACTATAGTCTCCACTTTATTCTGTTAACTACAGTCTCTCCACTATAGTCTGTCCACTTATGTCTTTCCACTATTCTCTTTCCACTTTATTCTTTCCACTATACTCTCCACTTTATTCTGTCCACTACAGTCTTTCCACTATAGTCTGTCAACTTTAGTCTTTCCACTTTAGTCTGTCCACTTCAGTCTTTCCACTATAGTCTGTCCACTTTAGTCTTTCCACTTTAGTCTTTCCACTACAGTGTCCACTTTATTCTGTCCACTACAGTCTTTCCACTATAGTCTTTCCACTTTAGTCTGTCCACTTTAGTCTTTCCAATATTATCTGTCCACTTTAGTCTTTCCACTATAGTCTCCACTTTATTCTGTCCACTACAGTCTTTCCACTATAGTCTTTCCACTATAGTCTGTCAACTTTAGTCTTTCCACTTTAGTCTGTCCACTTCAGTCTTTCCACTATAGTCTGTCTACTTTAGTCTTTCCACTTTAGTCTTTCCACTATAGTGTCCACTTTATTCTGTCCACTACAGTCTTTCCACTATAGTCTTTCCACTTTAGTCTGTCCACTTTAGTCTTTCCACTTTAGTCTTTCCACTATAGTCTCCACTTTATTCTGTCCACTACAGTCTTTCCACCATAGTCTTTCCACTTTAGTCTTTTCACTAATCTCTGTCCACTTTAGTCTTTCCACTATAGTCTCCACTTTATTCTGTCCACTATAGTCTTTCCACTATAGTCCGTCCACTTTAGTCTTTCCACTTTAGTCTGTCCACTTTTGTCTTTCCACTTCAGTTCTTCCACTAGAGTCTGTCCACTTTATTCTTTCCACTTTAGTCTTTCCAATTTAGTCTTTCCACTATTGTCTCCACTTTATTCTGTCAACTAGAATCTCCACTTTCTACTATAGTCTACACTTTATTCTGTCCACTTCAGTCTTGCCACTAGAGTCTGTCCACTTTAGTCTTTCCACTTTAGTCGGTCCACTTTAGTCTGTCTACTTTAGTCTTTCCACTTTAGTCTGTCCACTTTAGTATTTCCACTTTAGTCTTTCCACTATAATCTCCACTTCATTCTGTCCACTACAGTCTTTCCACTATAGTCTTTCCACTATTGTCTGTCCACTTTAGTCTTTCCACTTTAGTCTTTCCACTTTAGTCTGTCCACTTTAGTCTTTCCACTATAGTCTTTCCACTATAGTCTGTCCACTTTAGTCTTTGCACTTTAGTCTTTCCGCTTTAGTCTGTCCACTTAGTCTTTCCACTTCAGTCTTTTCACTAGAGTCTGTCCACTTTAGTCTTTCCACTTTAGTCTTTCCACTATAGTCTTGACTTTATTCTGTCCACTTTCCACTATTCTCTGTCCATTTTAGTCTTTCCACTATAGTCTCCACTTTATTCTGTCCACTGCAGTCTTTCCACTATAGTCTGTCCACTTTAGTCTTTCCACTTTTCTCTGCCCACTTTAGTCTTTCAACTACAGTCTACACTTTATTCTGTCCACTACAGTCTTTCCACTATAGTCTTTCCACTATAGTCTGTCCACTTTAGTCTTTCCACTTTAGTTTTTCCACTTTAGTCTGTCCACTTCAGTCTTTCCACTTTAGTCTGTCCACTTTAGTCTTTCCACTTTAGTCTTTCCACCATAGTCTCCACTTCATTTTGTCCACTACAGTCTTTCTACTATAGTCTTTCCACTATAGTCTATCCTTTTTAGTCTTTCCACTATAGTCTCCACTTTATTCTGTCTACTACAGTCTTTCCACTATAGTCTGTCCACTTTAGTCTTTCCACTTTAGTCTTTCAACTATAGTCTCCACTTTATTCTGTCCACTACAGTCTCTCCACTATAGTCTTTCCACTATAGTCTGTCCACTATAGTCTTTCCACTTTAGTCTTTCCGCTTTAGTCTGTCCACTTAGTCTTTCCACTTCAGTCTTTTCACTAGAGTCTGTCCACTTTAGTCTTTCCACTTTAGTCTTTCCACTATAGTCTTGACTTTATTCTGTCCACTTTCCACTATTCTCTGTCCATTTTAGTCTTTCCACTATAGTCTCCACTTTATTCTGTCCACTGCAGTCTTTCCACTATAGTCTTTCCACTATAGTCTGTCCACTTTAGTCTTTCCACTTTTCTCTGCCCACTTTAGTCTTTCAACTACAGTCTACACTTTATTCTGTCCACTACAGTCTTTCCACTATAGTCTTTCCACTATAGTCTGTCCACTTTAGTCTTTCCACTTTAGTTTTTCCACTTTAGTCTGTCCACTTCAGTCTTTCCACTTTAGTCTGTCCACTTTAGTCTTTCCACTTTAGTCTTTCCACCATAGTCTCCACTTTATTCTGTCCACTACAGTCTTTCTACTATAGTCTTTCCACTATAGTCTATCCTTTTTAGTCTTTCCACTATAGTCTCCACTTTATTCTGTCTACTACAGTCTTTCCACTATAGTCTGTCCACTTTAGTCTTTCCACTTTAGTCTTTCCACTATATTCTCCACTTTATTCTGTCCACTACAGTCTCTCCACTATAGTCTTTCCACTATAGTCTGTCCACTTAAGTCTTTCCACTATTCTCTGTCCACTTTATTCTTTCCACTATACTCTCCACTTTATTCTGTCCACTACAGTCTTTCCACTATAGTCTGTCCACTTTAGTCTTTCCACTTTAGTCTTTCCACTTTAGTCTGTCCACTTTAGTCTTTCCACTATAGTCTCCACTTTATTCTGTCCACTAGAGTCTCCACTTTCTACTATAGTCTACACTTTATTCTGTCCACTTCAGTCTTTCCACTAGAGTCTGTCCACTTTAGTCTTTCCACTTTAGTCTGTCCACTTCAGTCTTTCCACTATAGTCTGTCCGCTTTAGTCTTTCCACTTTAGTCTTTTCACTATAGTCTCCACTTTATTCTGTACACTAAAGTATTTCCACTATAGTCTTTCCACTATAGTCTGTCCACTTTAGTCTTTCCACTTAAGTTTTTCCACTATAGTCTCCACTTTATTCTGTCCACTATAGTCTTTCCCACTCTTTTCCACTTTAGTCTTTCCACTTTAGTCTTTCCACTATAGTCTCCACTCTATTCTGTCCACTACAGTCTTTCCACTATAGTCTTTCCACTATAGTCTGTCCACTTTAGTCTTTCCACTATTCTCTGTTCCACTATAGTCTTTCCACTATAGTCTGTCCACTTTAGTCTTTCCACTTTAGTTTTTCCACTTAAGTCTGTCCACTTTAGTCTTTCCACTATTGTCTGTCCACTTTAGTCTTTCCACTTTAGTCTTTCCACTTTATTCTGTCCACTTCAGTGTGTACACTTTAGTCTCTCCACTGAGTCTTTCCACTTCAGTCTTTCCACTATAGTCTGTCCACTTTAGTCTTTCCACTTTAGTCTTTCCACTATAGTCTCCACTTTATTCTGTCCACGACATTCTTTCCACTTTAGTCTTTCCACTATTCTCAGTCCACTTTAGTCTTTCCACTATGGTCTCCACTTTATTCTGTCCACTACAGTCTTTCCACTATAGTCTTTCCACTATAGTCTGTCCACTTTAGTCTTTCCACTATAGTCTCCACTTTATTCTGTCCACTACAGTCTTTCCACTATAGTCGTTCCACTATAGTCTGTCCACTTTAGTCTTTCCACTTTAGTTTTCCCACTTAAGTCTGTCCACTTTAGTCTTTCCACTATTGTCTGTCCACTTTAGTCTTTCCACTTTAGTCTTTCCACTTTATTCTGTCCACTACAGTTTGTACACTTTAGTCTGTCCACTGAGTCTTTCCACTTCAGTCTTTCCACTATAGTCTGTCCACTTTAGTCTTTCCACTTTAGTCTTTCCACTATAGTCTCCACTTTATTCTGTCCACGACATTCTTTCCACTTTAGTCTTTCCACTATTCTCTGTCCACTTTAGTCTTTCCACTATGGTCTCCACTTTATTCTGTCAACTACAGTCTTTCCACTTTAGTCTTTCCACTATTCTCTGTCCACTTTAGTCTTTCCACTTTAGACTTTCCACTATAGTCTCCACTTTATTCTGTCCACTACAGTCTCTCCACTATAGTCTGTCCACTTATGTCTTTCCACTATTCTCTGTCCACTTTATTCTTTCCACTATACTCTCCACTTTATTCTGTCCACTACAGTCTTTCCACTATAGTCTGTCCACTTTAGTCTTTCCACTTTAGTCTTTCCACTTTAGTCTGTCCACTTTAGTCTTTCCACTATAGTCTATCCACTTTAGTCTTTTCACTAATCTCTGTCCACTTTAGTCTTTCCACTTTAGTCTTTCCACTATTCTCTGTCCACTTTAGTCTTTCCACTATGGTCTCCACTTTATTCTGTCCACTACAGTCTTTCCACTATAGTCTTTCCACTATAGTCTTTCCACTTTAGTCTTTCCACTATTCTCTGTCCACTTTAGTCTTTCCACTATGGTCTCCACTTTATTCTGTCAACTACAGTCTTTCCACTTTAGTCTTTCCACTATTCTCTGTCCACTTTAGTCTTTCCACTTTAGACTTTCCACTATAGTCTCCACTTTATTCTGTTAACCACAGTCTCTCCACTATAGTCTGTCCACTTATGTCTTTCCACTATTCTCTTTCCACTTTATTCTTTCCACTATACTCTCCACTTTATTCTGTCCACTACAGTCTTTCCACTATAGTCTGTCAACTTTAGTCTTTCCACTTTAGTCTGTCCACTTCAGTCTTTCCACTATAGTCTGTCCACTTTAGTCTTTCCACTTTAGTCTTTCCACTACAGTGTCCACTTTATTCTGTCCACTACAGTCTTTCCACTATAGTCTTTCCACTTTAGTCTGTCCACTTTAGTCTTTCCAATATTATCTGTCCACTTTAGTCTTTCCACTATAGTCTCCACTTTATTCTGTCCACTACAGTCTTTCCACTATAGTCTTTCCACTATAGTCTGTCAACTTTAGTCTTTCCACTTTAGTCTGTCCACTTCAGTCTTTCCACTATAGTCTGTCCACTTTAGTCTTTCCACTTTAGTCTTTCCACTATAGTGTCCACTTTAGTCTTTCCACTATAGTGTCCACTTTATTCTGTCCACTACAGTCTTTCCACTATAGTCTTTCCACTTTAGTCTGTCCACTTTAGTCTTTCCACTATAGTCTCCACTTTATTCTGTCCACTACAGTCTTTCCACCATAGTCTTTCCACTTTAGTCTTTTCACTAATCTCTGTCCACTTTAGTCTTTCCACTTTAGTCTTTCCACTATAGTCTCCACTTTATTCTGTCCACTACAGTCTTTCCACTATAGTCTTTCCACTATAGTCCGTCCACTTTAGTCTTTTCACTTTAGTCTGTCCACTTTTGTCTTTCCACTTCAGTTCTTCCACTAGAGTCTGTCCACTTTAGTCTTTCCACTTTAGTCTTTCCAATTTAGTCTTTCCACTATTGTCTCCACTTTATTCTGTCAACTAGAGTCTCCACTTTCTACTATAGTCTACAATTTATTCTGTCCACTTCAGTCTTGCCACTAGAGTCTGTCCACTTTAGTCTTTCCACTTTTGTCTGTCCACTTTAGTCTGTCTACTTTAGTCTTTCCACTTTAGTATTTCCACTTTAGTCTTTCCACTATAATCTCCACTTCATTCTGTCCACTACAGTCTTTCCACTATAGTCTTTCCACTATTGTCTGTCCACTTTAGTCTTTCCACTTTAGTCTTTCCACTTTAGTCTGTCCACTTTAGTCTTTCCACTATAGTCTTTCCACTATAGTCTGTCCACTTTAGTCTTTGCACTTTAGTCTTTCCACTTTAGTCTGTCCACTTTAGTCTTTCCACTATAGTCTGTCCACTATAGTCTTTCCACTTTAGTCTTTCCGCTTTAGTCTGTCCACTTAGTCTTTCCACTTCAGTCTTTTCACTAGAGTCTGTCCACTTTAGTCTTTCCACTTTAGTCTTTCCACTATAGTCTTGACTTTATTCTGTCCACTTTCCACTATTCTCTGTCCATTTTAGTCTTTCCACTATAGTCTATCCTTTTTAGTCTTTCCACTATAGTCTCCACTTTATTCTGTCTACTACAGTCTTTCCACTATAGTCTGTCCACTTTAGTCTTTCCACTTTAGTCTTTCCACTATAGTCTCCACTTTATTCTGTCCACTACAGTCTCTCCACTATAGTCTTTCCACTATAGTCTGTCCACTTAAGTCTTTCCACTATTCTCTGTCCACTTTATTCTTTCCACTATACTCTCCACTTTATTCTGTCCACTACAGTCTTTCCACTATAGTCTGTCCACTTTAGTCTTTCCACTTTAGTCTTTCCACTTTAGTCTGTCCACTTTAGTCTTTCCACTATAGTCTCCACTTTATTCTGTCCACTAGAGTCTCCACTTTCTACTATAGTCTACACTTTATTCTGTCCACTTCAGTCTTTCCACTAGAGTCTGTCCACTTTAGTCTTTCCACTTTAGTCTGTCTACTTCAGTCTTTCCACTATAGTCTGTCCGCTTTAGTCTTTCCACTTTAGTCTTTTCACTATAGTCTCCACTTTATTCTGTACACTAAAGTATTTCCACTATAGTCTTTCCACTATAGTCTGTCCACTTTAGTCTTTCCACTTAAGTTTTTCCACTATAGTCTCCACTTTATTCTGTCCACTATAGTCTTTCCCACTCTTTTCCACTTTAGTCTTTCCACTTTAGTCTTTCCACTATAGTCTCCACTCTATTCTGTCCACTACAGTCTTTCCACTATAGTCTTTCCACTATAGTCTGTCCACTTTAGTCTTTCCACTATTCTCTGTTCCACTATAGTCTTAGCAACTATAGTCTGTCCACTTTAGTCTTTCCACTTTAGTTTTTCCACTTAAGTCTGTCCACTTTAGTCTTTCCACTATTGTCTGTCCACTTTAGTCTTTCCACTTTAGTCTTTCCACTTTATTCTGTCCACTTCAGTGTGTACACTTTAGTCTCTCCACTGAGTCTTTCCACTTCAGTCTTTCCACTATAGTCTGTCCACTTTAGTCTTTCCACTTTAGTCTTTCCACTATAGTCTCCACTTTATTCTGTCCACGACATTCTTTCCACTTTAGTCTTTCCACTATTCTCAGTCCACTTTAGTCTTTCCACTATGGTCTCCACTTTATTCTGTCCACTACAGTCTTTCCACTATAGTCGTTCCACTATAGTCTGTCCACTTTAGTCTTTCCACTTTAGTTTTCCCACTTAAGTCTGTCCACTTTAGTCTTTCCACTATTGTCTGTCCACTTTAGTCTTTCCACTTTAGTCTTTCCACTTTATTCTGTCCACTACAGTTTGTACACTTTAGTCTGTCCACTGAGTCTTTCCACTTCAGTCTTTCCACTATAGTCTGTCCACTTTAGTCTTTCCACTTTAGTCTTTCCACTATAGTCTCCACTTTATTCTGTCCACGACATTCTTTCCACTTTAGTCTTTCCACTATTCTCTGTCCACTTTAGTCTTTCCACTATGGTCTCCACTTTATTCTGTCAACTACAGTCTTTCCACTTTAGTCTTTCCACTATTCTCTGTCCACTTTAGTCTTTCCACTTTAGACTTTCCACTATAGTCTCCACTTTATTCTGTCCACTACAGTCTCTCCACTATAGTCTGTCCACTTATGTCTTTCCACTATTCTCTGTCCACTTTATTCTTTCCACTATACTCTCCACTTTATTCTGTCCACTACAGTCTTTCCACTATAGTCTGTCCACTTTAGTCTTTCCACTTTAGTCTTTCCACTTTAGTCTGTCCACTTTAGTCTTTCCACTATAGTCTATCCACTTTAGTCTTTTCACTAATCTCTGTCCACTTTAGTCTTTCCACTTTAGTCTTTCCACTATTCTCTGTCCACTTTAGTCTTTCCACTATGGTCTCCACTTTATTCTGTCCACTACAGTCTTTCCACTATAGTCTTTCCACTATAGTCTTTCCACTTTAGTCTTTCCACTATTCTCTGTCCACTTTAGTCTTTCCACTATGGTCTCCACTTTATTCTGTCAACTACAGTCTTTCCACTTTAGTCTTTCCACTATTCTCTGTCCACTTTAGTCTTTCCACTTTAGACTTTCCACTATAGTCTCCACTTTATTCTGTTAACTACAGTCTCTCCACTATAGTCTGTCCACTTATGTCTTTCCACTATTCTCTTTCCACTTTATTCTTTCCACTATACTCTCCACTTTATTCTGTCCACTACAGTCTTTCCACTATAGTCTGTCAACTTTAGTCTTTCCACTTTAGTCTGTCCACTTCAGTCTTTCCACTATAGTCTGTCCACTTTAGTCTTTCCACTTTAGTCTTTCCACTACAGTGTCCACTTTATTCTGTCAACTACAGTCTTTCCACTATAGTCTTTCCACTTTAGTCTGTCCACTTTAGTCTTTCCAATATTATCTGTCCACTTTAGTCTTTCCACTATAGTCTCCACTTTATTCTGTCCACTACAGTCTTTCCACTATAGTCTTTCCACTATAGTCTGTCAACTTTAGTCTTTCCACTTTAGTCTGTCCACTTCAGTCTTTCCACTATAGTCTGTCCACTTTAGTCTTTCCACTTTAGTCTTTCCACTATAGTGTCCACTTTATTCTGTCCACTACAGTCTTTTCACTATAGTCTTTCCACTTTAGTCTGTCCACTTTAGTCTTTCCACTATAGTCTCCACTTTATTCTGTCCACTACAGTCTTTCCACCATAGTCTTTCCACTTTAGTCTTTTCACTAATCTCTGTCCACTTTAGTCTTTCCACTTTAGTCTTTCCACTATAGTCTCCACTTTATTCTGTCCACTACAGTCTTTCCACTATAGTCTTTCCACTATAGTCCGTCCACTTTAGTCTTTTCACTTTAGTCTGTCCACTTTTGTCTTTCCACTTCAGTTCTTCCACTAGAGTCTGTCCACTTTAGTCTTTCCACTTTAGTCTTTCCAATTTAGTCTTTCCACTATTGTCTCCACTTTATTCTGTCAACTAGAGTCTCCACTTTCTACTATAGTCTACACTTTATTCTGTCCACTTCAGTCTTGCCACTAGAGTCTGTCCACTTTAGTCTTTCCACTTTAGTCTGTCCACTTTAGTCTGTCTACTTTAGTCTTTCCACTTTAGTCTGTCCACTTTAGTATTTCCACTTTAGTCTTTCCACTATAATCTCCACTTCATTCTGTCCACTACAGTCTTTCCACTATAGTCTTTCCACTATTGTCTGTCCACTTTAGTCTTTCCACTTTAGTCTTTCCACTTTAGTCTGTCCACTTTAGTCTTTCCACTATAGTCTTTCCACTATAGTCTGTCCACTTTAGTCTTTGCACTTTAGTCTTTCCACTTTAGTCTGTCCACTTTAGTCTTTCCACTATAGTCTGTCCACTATAGTCTTTCCACTTTAGTCTTTCCGCTTTAGTCTGTCCACTTAGTCTTTCCACTTCAGTCTTTTCACTAGAGTCTGTCCACTTTAGTCTTTCCACTTTAGTCTTTCCACTATAGTCTTGACTTTATTCTGTCCACTTTCCACTATTCTCTGTCCCTTTTAGTCTTTCCACTATAGTCTCCACTTTATTCTGTCCACTGCAGTCTTTCCACTATAGTCTTTCCACTATAGTCTGTCCACTTTAGTCTTTCCACTTTTCTCTGCCCACTTTAGTCTTTCAACTACAGTCTACACTTTATTCTGTCCACTACAGTCTTTCCACTATAGTCTTTCCACTATAGTCTGTCCACTTTAGTCTTTCCACTTTAGTTTTTCCACTTTAGTCTGTCCACTTCAGTCTTTCCACTTTAGTCTGTCCACTTTAGTCTTTCCACTTTAGTCTTTCCACCATAGTCTCCACTTTATCCTGTCCACTACAGTCTTTCTACTATAGTCTTTCCACTATAGTCTATCCTTTTTAGTCTTTCCACTATAGTCTCCACTTTATTCTGTCTACTACAGTCTTTCCACTATAGTCTGTCCACTTTAGTCTTTCCACTTTAGTCTTTCAACTATAGTGTCCACTTTATTCTGTCCACTACAGTCTCTCCACTATAGTCTTTCCACTATAGTCTGTCCACTTAAGTCTTTCCACTATTCTCTGTCCACTTTATTCTTTCCACTATACTCTCCACTTTATTCTGTCCACTACAGTCTTTCCACTATAGTCTGTCCACTTTAGTCTTTCCACTTTAGTCTTTCCACTTTAGTCTGTCCACTTTAGTCTTTCCACTATAGTCTGTCCACTTTAGTCTTTTCACTAATCTCTGTCCACTTTAGTCTTTCCACTTTAGACTTTCCACTATAGTCTCCACTTTATTCTGTCCACTACAGTCTTTCCACTATAGTCTTTCCACTATAGTCCGTCCACTTTAGTCTTTTCACTTTAGTCTGTCCACTTTTGTCTTTCCACTTCAGTTCTTCCACTAGAGTCTGTCCACTTTAGTCTTTCCACTTTAGTCTTTCCAATTTAGTCTTTCCACTATTGTCTCCACTTTATTCTGTCAACTAGAGTCTCCACTTTCTACTATAGTCTACACTTTATTCTGTCCACTTCAGTCTTGCCACTAGAGTCTGTCCACTTTAGTCTTTCCACTTTAATCTGTCCACTTTAGTCTGTCTACTTTAGTCTTTCCACTTTAGTCTGTCCACTTTAGTATTTCCACTTTAGTCTTTCCACTATAATCTCCACTTCATTCTGTCCACTACAGTCTTTCCACTATAGTCTTTCCACTATTGTCTGTCCACTTTAGTCTTTCCACTTTAGTCTTTCCACTTTAGTCTGTCCACTTTAGTCTTTCCACTATAGTCTTTCCACTATAGTCTGTCCACTTTAGTCTTTGCACTTTAGTCTTTCCACTTTAGTCTGTCCACTTTAGTCTTTCCACTATAGTCTGTCCACTATAGTCTTTCCACTTTAGTCTTTCCGCTTTAGTCTGTCCACTTAGTCTTTCCACTTCAGTCTTTTCACTAGAGTCTGTCCACTTTAGTCTTTCCACTTTAGTCTTTCCACTATAGTCTTGACTTTATTCTGTCCACTTTCCACTATTCTCTGTCCATTTTAGTCTTTCCACTATAGTCTCCACTTTATTCTGTCCACTGCAGTCTTTCCACTATAGTCTTTCCACTATAGTCTGTCCACTTTAGTCTTTCCACTTTTCTCTGCCCACTTTAGTCTTTCAACTACAGTCTACACTTTATTCTGTCCACTACAGTCTTTCCACTATAGTCTTTCCACTATAGTCTGTCCACTTTAGTCTTTCCACTTTAGTTTTTCCACTTTAGTCTGTCCACTTCAGTCTTTCCACTTTAGTCTGTCCACTTTAGTCTTTCCACTTTAGTCTTTCCACCATAGTCTCCACTTTATCCTGTCCACTACAGTCTTTCTACTATAGTCTTTCCACTATAGTCTATCCTTTTTAGTCTTTCCACTATAGTCTCCACTTTATTCTGTCTACTACAGTCTTTCCACTATAGTCTGTCCACTTTAGTCTTTCCACTTTAGTCTTTCAACTATAGTGTCCACTTTATTCTGTCCACTACAGTCTCTCCACTATAGTCTTTCCACTATAGTCTGTCCACTTAAGTCTTTCCACTATTCTCTGTCCACTTTATTCTTTCCACTATACTCTCCACTTTATTCTGTCCACTACAGTCTTTCCACTATAGTCTGTCCACTTTAGTCTTTCCACTTTAGTCTTTCCACTTTAGTCTGTCCACTTTAGTCTTTCCACTATAGTCTGTCCACTTTAGTCTTTTCACTAATCTCTGTCCACTTTAGTCTTTCCACTTTAGACTTTCCACTATAGTCTCCACTTTATTCTGTCCACTACAGTCTTTCCACTATAGTCTTTCCACTATAGTCTGTCCACTTTAGTCTTTCCACTTTAGTCTTTCCACTTTAGTCTGTCCACTTTAGTCTTTCCACTATAGTCTGTCCACTTTAGTCTTTTCACTAATCTCTGTCCACTTTAGTATTTCCACTTTAGTCTTTCCACTATAGTCTCCACTTTATTCTGTCCACTAGAGTCTCCACTTTCTACTATAGTCTACACTTTATTCTGTCCACTTCAGTCTTTCCACTAGAGTCTGTCCACTTTAGTCTTTCCACTTTAGTCTGTCCACTTCAGTCTTTCCACTATAGTCTGTCCGCTTTAGTCTTTCCACTTTAGTCTTTTCACTATAGTCTCCACTTTATTCTGTACACTAAAGTCTTTCCACTATAGTCTTTCCACTATAGTCTGTCCACTTTAGTCTTTCCACTATTCTCTGTCCACTTAAGTCTTTCCACTATAGTCTCCACTTTATTCTGTCCACTACGGTCTTTCTCACTCTTGTCCACTTTAGTCTTTCCACTTTAGTCTGTCCACTTCAGTCTTTCCACTATAGTCTGTCCGCTTTAGTCTTTCCACTTTAGTCTTTCCACTATTGTCTCCACTCTATTCTGTCCACTACAGTCTTTCCACTATAGTCTTTCCACTATAGTCTGTCCACTTAAGTCTTTCCACTATTCTCTGTCCACTTTATTCTTTCCACTATACTCTCCACTTTATTCTGTCCACTACAGTCTTTCCACTAGAGTCTGTCCACTTTAGTCTTTCCACTTTAGTCTGTCCGCTTCAGTCTTTCCACTATAGTCTGTCCGCTTTAGTCTTTCCACTTTAGTCTTTTCACTATAGTCTCCAATTTATTCTGTACACTAAAGTCTTTCCACTATAGTCTTTCCACTATAGTCTGTCCACATTAGTCTTTCCATTATTCTCTGTCCACTTAAGTCATTCCACTATAGTCTCCACTTTATTCTGTCCACTACAGTCTTTCCCACTCTTTTCCACTTTAGTCTTTCCACTTTAGTCTGTCCATTTTAGTCTTTCCAATATAGTCTGTCCGCTTTAGTCTTTCCACTTTAGTCTTTCCACTTCAGTCTTTCCACTTCAGTCTTTCCATTAGATTCTGTCAACTTTAGTTTTTCCACTGTAGTCTGTCCACTTTAGTCTGTCCACTTTAGTCTGTCCACTTTAGTCTTTCCACTTTAGTCATTTCCACTATCGTCTTTCCACTTAGTCTTTCATAGTCTGTCCACTTTAGTCTTTCCACTTTAGTCTTTTCACTATAGTCTCCACTTTATTCTGTACACTAAAGTCTTTCCACTAAAGTCTTTCCACTACAGTCTGTCCACTTTAGTCTTTCCACTATTCTCTGTCCACTTAAGTCTTTCCACTATAGTCTCCACTTTATTCTGTCCACTACAGTCTTTCCCACTCTTTTCCACTTTGGTCTTTCCACTTTAGTCTTTCCACTTTATTCTTTCAACTTTAGTCTATCCACTTTAGTCTGTCCACTTTAGTCTTTCCACTTTAGTCATTTTCACTATCGTCTGTCCACTTTAGTCTTTCCACTTTAGTCTTTCCACTTTAGTCTTTCCACTTTAGTCTTTCCACTATAGTCTGTCCACTTTAGTCTTTCCACTATAGTGTGTCCACTTTAGTCTTTCCACTTTAGTCTGTCCACTTTAGTCTTTCCACTATAGTCTGTTCACTTTAGTCTTTCCACTTTAGTCTTTCCACTTTAGTCTTTCCACTTTATTCTCTCCACTTCAGTGTGTACACTTTAGTTTGTCCACTTTAGTCTGTCCACTTTAGTTTGTCCACTTTAGTCTTTCCACTATAGTCTGTCCACTTTAGTCTTTCCACTATAGTCTGTCCACTTTAGTCTTTCCACTTTAGTCTTTCCACTTTAGTCTTTCCACTTTATTCCCTCCACTTCAGTGTGTACACTTTAGTTTGTCCACTTTAGTCTTTCCACTTTAGTTTGTCCACTTTAGTCTTTCCACTATAGTCTGTCAACTTTAGTCTTTCGACTATAGTCTGTCCACTTTAGTCTTTCCACTTTAGTCTTTCCACTTTAGTCTGTCCACTTTAGTCTTTCCACTATAGTCTGTCCACTATAGTCTGTCCACTTTAGTCTTTCCACTATAGTCTGTCCATTGAAGTCTTTCCACTATAGTCTGTCTACTTTAGTCTTTCCACTATTCTCTGTCCACTTAAGTCTTTCCACTATAGTCTCCACTTTATTCTGTCCACTACAGTCTTTCCCACTCTTTTCCACTTTGGTCTTTCCACTTTAGTCTTTCCACTTTATTCTTTCAACTTTAGTCTATCCACTTTAGTCTGTCCACTATAGTCTGTCCACTTTAGTCTTTCCACTTTATTCTTTCAACTTTAGTCTATCCACTTTAGTCTGTCCACTTTAGTCTTTCCACTTTAGTCTGTCCACTTTAGTCTTTCCACTGTAGTCTTTCCACTTTAGTCTTTCCACTTTATTCTCTCCACTTCAGTGTGTACACTTTAGTTTGTCCACTTTAGTCTTTCCACTTTAGTTTGTCCACTTTAGTCTTTCCACTATAGTCTGTCAACTTTAGTCTTTCGACTATAGTCTGTCAACTTTAGTCTTTCTACTTTAGTCTTTCCACTTTAGTCTGTCCACTTTAGTCTTTCCACTATAGTGTGTCCACTTTAGTCTTTCCACTTTAGTCTTTCCACTATAGTCTGTCCACTTTAGTCTTTCCACTATAGTGTGTCCACTTTAGTCTTTCCACTTTAGTCTGTCCACTTTAGTCTTTCCACTTTAGTCTTTCCACTTTAGTCTTTCCACTTTAGTCTTTCCACTTTATTCTCTCCACTTCAGTGTGTACACTTTAGTTTGTCCACTTTAGTCTTTCCACTTTAGTTTGTCCACTTTAGTCTTTCCACTATAGTCTGTCAACTTTAGTCTTTCGACTATAGTCTGTCCACTTTAGTCTGTCCACTTTAGTCTGTCCACTTTAGTCTTTCCACTTTAGTCATTTCCACTATCGTCTTTCCACTTTAGTCTTTCCACTTTAGTCTGTCCACTTTAGTCTTTCCACTATAGTCTGTCCACTTTAGTCTCTCCACTTTAGTCTTTCCACTTTAGTCTGTCCACTTTAGTGTTTCCACTATAGTCTGTCCACTTTAGTCTTTCCACTATAGTCTGTCCACTTTGGTCTTTCCACTTTAGTCTTTCCACTTTATTCTTTCAACTTTAGTCTATCCGCTTTAGTCTGTCCACTTTAGTCTTTCCACTTTAGTCATTTCCACTATCGTCTGTCCACTTTAGTCTTTCCACTTTAGTCTTTCCACTTTAGTCGGTCCACTTTAGTCTTTCCACTATAGTCTGTCCACTATAGTCTTTTCACTATAGTGTGTCCATTTCAGTCTTTCCACTTTAGTCTGTCCACTTTAGTCTTTCCACTATAGTCTGTCCACTTTAGTCTTTCCACTTTATTCTTTCCACTTCAGTGTGTACACTTTAGTTTGTCCACTTTAGTCTTTCCACTTTAGTTTGTCCACTTTAGTCTTTCCACTACAGTCTGTCCACTTTAGTCTTTCCACTATAGTCTTTCCACTTTAGTCTTTCCACTATAGTCTCCACTTTATTCTGTCCACTAGAGTCTCCACTTTCTACTATAGTCTACACTTTATTCTGTCAACTTCAGTCTTTCCACTAGAGTCTGTCCACTTTAGTCTTTCCACTTTAGTCTGTCCACTTTGGTCTGTCCACTTTAGTCTGTCTACTTTAGTCTTTCCACTTTAGTCTGTCCACTTCAGTCTTTCCACTATAGTCTGTCCGCTTTAGTCTTTCCACTTTAGTCTTTTCACTATAGTCTCCACTTTATTCTGTACACTAAAGTCTTTCCACTATAGTCTTTCCACTATAGTCTGGCCACTTTAGTCTTTCCACTATTCTCTGTCCACTTAAGTCTTTCCACTATAGTCTCCACTTTATTCTGTCCACTACAGTCTTTCCCACTCTTGTCCACTTTAGTCTTTCCACTTTAGTCTGTCCACTTCAGTCTTTCCACTATAGTCTGTCCGCTTTAGTCTTTCCACTTTAGTCTTTCCACTATTGTCTCCACTCTATTCTGTCCACTACAGTCTTTCCACTATAGTCTTTCCACTATAGTCTGTCCACTTAAGTCTTTCCACTATTCTCTGTCCACTTTATTCTTTCCACTATACTCTCCACTTTATTCTGTCCACTACCAGTCTTTCCACTAGAGTCTGTCCACTTTAGTCTTTCCACTTTAGTCTGTCCACTTCAGTCTTTCCACTATAGTCTGTCCGCTTTAGTCTTTCCACTTTAGTCTTTTCACTATAGTCTCCAATTTATTCTGTACACTAAAGTCTTTCCACTATAGTCTTTCCACTATAGTCTGTCAACATTAGTCTTTCCATTTTTCTCTGTCCACTTAAGTCATTCCACTATAGTCTCCACTTTATTCTGTCCACTACAGTCTTTCCCACTCTTTTCCACTTTAGTCTTTCTACTTTAGTCTGTCCATTTCAGTCTTTCCAATATAGTCTGTCCGCTTTAGTCTTTCCACTTTAGTCTTTCCACTATAGTCTCCACTTTTTTTGTCCACTACAGTCTTTCCACTATAGTCTTTCCACTATAGTCTGTCCACTTTAGTCTTTCCACTATTCTCTGTCCACTTTAGTCTTTCCGCTTTAGTCTGTCCACTTTAGTCTGTCCACTTTAGTCTGTCCACTTTAGTCTTTCCACTTTAGTCATTTCCACTATCGTCCTTCCACTTAGTCTTTCTTAGTCTGTCCACTTTAGTCTTTCCACTTTAGTCTTTCCACTATAGTCTCCACTCTATTCTGTCCACTACAGTCTTTCCACTATATTCTTTCCACTACAGTCTGTCCACTTTAGTCTTTCCACTATTCTCTGTCCACTTTAGTCTTTCCGCTTTAGTCTGTCCACTTAGTCTTTCCACTTCAGTCTTTCCATTAGATTCTGTCAACTTTAGTTTTTCCACTGTAGTCTGTCCACTTTAGTCTGTCCACTTTAGTCTGTCCACTTTAGTCTTTCCACTTTAGTCTGTCCACTTTAGTCTTTCCACTATAGTCTGTCCAGTTTAGTCTTTCCACTTTAGTCTTTCCACTTTAGTCTATCCACTTTATTCTCTCCACTTCAGTGTGTACACTTTAGTTTGTCCACTTTAGTCGGTCCACTTTAGTTTGTCCACTTTAGTCTTTCCACTATAGTCTGTCCACTTTAGTCTTTCCACTATAGTCTGTCCACTTTAGTCTTTCCACTTTAGTCTTTCCACTTTAGTCTTTCCACTTTATTCTCTCCACTTCAGTGTGTACACTTTAGTTTGTCCACTTTAGTCTTTCCACTTTAGTTTGTCCACTTTAGTCTTTCCACTATAGTCTGTCAACTTTAGTCTTTCGACTATAGTCTGTCCACTTTAGTCTTTCCACTTTAGTCTTTCCACTTTAGTCTGTCCACTTTAGTCTTTCCACTATAGTCTGTCCACTATAGTCTGTCCACTTTAGTCTTTCCACTATAGTCTGTCCATTGAAGTCTTTCCACTATAGTCTGTCTACTTTAGTCTTTCCACTATTCTCTGTCCACTTAAGTCTTTCCACTATAGTCTCCACTTTATTCTGTCCACTACAGCCTTTCCCACTCTTTTCCACTTTGGTCTTTCCACTTTAGTCTTTCCACTTTATTCTTTCAACTTTAGTCTATCCACTTTAGTCTGTCCACTATAGTATGTCCACTTTAGTCTTTCCACTTTATTCTTTCAACTTTAGTCTATCCACTTTAGTCTGTCCACTTTAGTCTTTCCACTTTAGTCTGTCCACTTTAGTCTTTCCACTGTAGTCTTTCCACTTTAGTCTTTCCACTTTATTCTCTCCACTTCAGTGTGTACACTTTAGTTTGTCCACTTTAGTCTTTCCACTTTAGTTTGTCCACTTTAGTCTTTCCACTATAGTCTGTCAACTTTAGTCTTTCGACTATAGTCTGTCAACTTTAGTCTTTCCACTTTAGTCTTTCCACTTTAGTCTGTCCACTTTAGTCTTTCCACTATAGTGTGTCCACTTTAGTCTTTCCACTTTAGTCTTTCCACTATAGTCTGTTCACTTTAGTCTTTCCACTATAGTGTGTCCACTTTAGTCTTTCCACTTTAGTCTGTCCACTTTAGTCTTTCCACTTTAGTCTTTCCACTTTAGTCTTTCCACTTTATTCTCTCCACTTCAGTGTGTACACTTTAGTTTGTCCACTTTAGTCTTTCCACTTTAGTTTGTCCACTTTAGTCTTTCCACTATAGTCTGTCAACTTTAGTCTTTCGACTATAGTCTGTCCACTTTAGTCTGTCCACTTTAGTCTTTCCACTTTAGTCATTTCCACTATCGTCTTTCCACTTTAGTCTTTCCACTTTAGTCCGTCCACTTTAGTCTTTCCACTATAGTCTGTCCACTTTAGTCTTTCCACTTTAGTCTTTCCACTTTAGTCTGTCCACTTTAGTCTTTCCACTATAGTCCGTCCACTTTGGTCTTTCCACTTTAGTCTTTCCACTTTATTCTTTCAACTTTAGTCTATCCGCTTTAGTCTGTCCACTTTAGTCTTTCCACTTTAGTTATTTCCACTATCGTCTGTCCACTTTAGTCTTTCCACTTTAGTCTTTCCACTTTAGTCTGTCCACTTTAGTCTTTCCACTATAGTCTGTCCACTATAGTCTTTTCACTACAGTGTGTCCATTTCAGTCTTTCCACTTTAGTCTGTCCACTTTAGTCTTTCCACTATAGTCTGTCCACTTTAGTCTTTCCACTTTATTCTTTCCACTTCAGTGTTTACACTTTAGTTTGTCCACTTTAGTCTTTCCACTTTAGTTTGTCCACTTTAGTCTTTCCACTACAGTCTGTCCACTTTAGTCTTTCCACTATAGTCTTTCCACTTTAGTCTTTCCACTATAGTCTCCACTTTATTCTGTCCACTAGAGTCTCCACTTTCTACTATAGTCTACACTTTATTCTGTCAACTTCAGTCTTTCCACTAGAGTCTGTCCACTTTAGTCTTTCCACTTTAGTCTGTCCACTTTGGTCTGTCCACTTTAGTCTTTCCACTATAGTCTTTCCACTATAGTCTGTCCACTTTAGTCTTTCCACTTTAGTCTTTCCACTTTAGTCTTTCCACTTTAGTCTGTCCACTTTAGTCTTTCCACTTCAGTCTTTCCACTATAGTCTGTCCACTTTAGTCTTTCCACTTAAGTCTTTCCACTTTAGTCTGTCCACTTTAGTCTTTCCACTATAGTCTGTCCACTATAGTCTTTCCAATTAAGTCTTTCCGCTTTAGTCTGTCCACTTAGTCTTTCCACTTCAGTCTTTCCACTAGAGTCTGTCCACTTTAGTCTTTCCACTTTAGTCTTTCCACTATAGTCTCGACTTTATTCTGTCCACTTTCCACTATTCTCTGTCCACTTTAGTCTTTCCACTATAGTCTCCACTTAGCAGTCTTTCCACTATAGTCTTTCAACTATAGTCTGTCCTCTTTAGTCTTTCCACTTTTCTCTGCCCACTTTAGTCTTTCCACTATAGTCTACACTTTATTCTGTCCACTACAGTCTTTCCACTATAGTCTGTCCACTTCAGTCTTTCCAATTTAGTTTTCCCACTTTAGTCTGTCCACTTCAGTCTTTCCACTATAGTCTGTCCACTTTAGTCTTTCCACTTTAGTCTTTCCACTATAGTCTCCACTTTATTCTGTCCACTACAGTCTTTCTACTATAGTCTTTCCACTATAGTCTGTCCACTTTAGTCTTTCCACTATTCTCTGTCCACTTTAGTCTTTCCACTATAGTCTCCACTTTATTCTGTCCCACTACAGTCTTTCCACTATAGTCTTTCCACTATAGTCTGTCCACTTTAGTCTTTCCACTTTAGTCTTTCAACTATAGTCTCCACTTTATTCTGTCCACTACAGTCTCTCCACTATAGTCTTTCCACTATAGTCTGTCCACTTAAGTCTTTCCACTATTCTCTGTCCACTTTATTCTTTCCACTATACTCTCCACTTTATTCTGTCCACTACAGTCTTTCCACTATAGTCTGTCCACTTTAGTCTTTTCACTAATCTCTGTCCACTTTAGTCTTTCCACTTTAGTCTTTCCACTATAGTCTCCACTTTACTCTGTCCACTACAGTCTTTCCACTATAATCTTTCCACTATTGTCTGTCCACTTCAGTCTTTCCACTTTAGTCTTTCCACTTTAGTCTGTCCACTTTAGTCTTTCCACTTCAGTCTTTCCACTAGAGTCTGTCCACTTTAGTCTTTCCACTTTAGTCTTTCCACTTTAGTCTTTCCACTATAGTCTCCACTTTATTCTGTTCACTAGAGTCTCCACTTTCTACTATAGTCTACACTTTATTCTGTCAACTTCAGTCTTTCCACTAGAGTCTGTCCACTTTAGTCTTTCCACTTTAGTCTGTCCACTTTAGTCTGTCCACTTTAGTCTTTCCACTTTAGTCTTTCCACTTTAGTCATTTCCACTTTAGTCTGTCCACTTTAGTATGTCCACTTTAGTCTTCCCACTATAGTCTTTCCACTTTAGTCTTTCCATTTTAGTCTTTCCACTTTAGTCTGTCCACTTTAGTCTTTCCACTTCAGTCTTTCCACTAGAGTCTGTCCACTTTAGTCTTTCCACTTTAGTCTTTCCACTTTAGTCTGTCCACTTTAGTCTTTCCACTTCAGTCTTTCCACTAGAGTCTGTCCACTTTAGTCTTTCCACTTTAGTCTTTCCACTTTAGTCTTTCCACTTTAGTCTTTCCACTTTAATCTTTCTACTATAGTCTCCACTTTATTCTGTCCACTAGAGTCTCCACTTTCTACTATAGTCTACACTTTATTCTGTCCACTTCAGTCTTTCCACTAGAGTCTGTCCACTTTAGTCTTTCCACTTTAGTCTGTATACTTCAGTCTTTCCACTATAGTCTCTCCGCTTTAGTCTTTCCACTTTAGTCTTTTCACTATAGTCTCCACTTTATTCTGTACACTAAAGTCTTTCCACTATAGTCTGTCCACTCTAGTCTTTTCATTATTCTCTGTCCACTTAAGTCTTTCCACTATAGTCTCCACTTTATTCTGTCCACTACAGTCTTTCCCACTCTTTTCCGCTTTAGTCTTTCCACTTTAGTCTGTCCATTTCAGTCTTTCCAATATAGTCTGTCCGCTTTAGTCTTTCCACTTTAGTCTTTCCACTATAGTCTCCACTTTTTTTTGTCCACTACAGTCTTTCCACTATAGTCTTTCCACTATAGTCTGTCCACTTTAGTCTTTCCACTATTCTCTGTCCACTTTAGTCTTTCCGCTTTAGTCTGTCCACTTTAGTCTGTCCACTTTAGTCTGTCCACTTTAGTCTGTCCACTCTATTCTGTCCACTACAGTCTTTCCACTATAGTCTTTCCACTATAGTCTGTCCACTTTAGTCTTTCCACTATTCTCTGTCCACTTTAGTCTTTCCGCTTTAGTCTGTCCACTTAGTCTTTCCACTTCAGTCTTTCCATTAGATTCTATCAACTTTAGTTTTTCCACTGTAGTCTGTCCACTTTAGTCTGTCCACTTTAGTCTGTCCACTTTAGTCTGTCCACTTTAGTCTTTCCACTTTAGTCATTTCCACTATCGTCTTTCCACTTAGTCTTTCATAGTCTGTCCACTTTAGTCTTTTCACTATAGTCTCCACTTTATTCTGTACACTAAAGTCTTTCCACTAAAGTCTTTCCACTACAGTCTGTCCACTTTAGTCTTTCCACTATTCTCTGTCCACTTAAGTCTTTTCACTATAGTCTCCACTTTATTCTGTCCACTACAGTCTTTCCCACTCTTTTCCACTTTGGTCTTTCCACTTTAGTCTTTCCACTTTATTCTTTCAACTTTAGTCTATCCACTTTAGTCTGTCCACTTTAGTCTTTCCACTTTAGTCATTTCCACTATCGTCTGTCCACTTTAGTCTTTCCACTTTAGTCTTTCCACTTTAGTCTGTCCACTTTAGTCTTTCCACTATAGTCTGTCCACTTTAGTCTTTCCACTATAGTGTGTCCACTTTAGTCTTTCCACTTTAGTCTGTCCACTTTAGTCTTTCCACTATAGTGTGTCCACTTTAGTCTTTCCACTTTAGTCTTTCCACTTTAGTCTGTCCACTTTAGTCTTTCCACTTTAGTCTTTAGTCTCCTCTCTCCACTTCAGTGTGTACACTTTAGTTTGTCCACTTTAGTTTGTCCACTTTAGTTTGTCCACTTTAGTCTTTCCACTATAGTCTGTCCACTTTAGTCTTTCCACTATAGTCTGTCCACTTTAGTCTTTCCACTTTAGTCTTTCCACTTTAGTCTTTCCACTTTATTCTCTCCACTTCAGTGTGTACACTTTAGTTTGTCCACTTTAGTCTTTCCACTTTAGTTTGTCCACTTTAGTCTTTCCACTATAGTCTGTCAACTTTAGTCTTTCGACTATAGTCTGTCCACTTTAGTCTTTCCACTTTAGTCTTTCCACTTTAGTCTTTCCACTTTAGTCTTTCCACTATAGTCTCCACTTTATTCTGTCCACTAGAGTCTCCACTTTCTACTATAGTCTACACTTTATTCTGTCAACTTCAGTCTTTCCACTAGAGTCTGTCCACTTTAGTCTTTCCACTTTAGTCTGTCCACTTTGGTCTGTCCACTTTAGTCTTTCCACTATAGTCTTTCCACTATAGTCTGTCCACTTTAGTCTTTCCACTTTAGTCTTTCCACTTTAGTCTTTCCACTTTAGTCTGTCCTCTTTAGTCTTTCCACTTCAGTCTTTCCACTATAGTCTGTCCACTTTAGTCTTTCCACTTAAGTCTTTCCACTTTAGTCTGTCCACTTTAGTCTTTCCACTATAGTCTGTCCACTATAGTCTTTCCAATTAAGTCTTTCCGCTTTAGTCTGTCCACTTAGTCTTTCCACTTCAGTCTTTCCACTAGAGTCTGTCCACTTTAGTCTTTCCACTTTAGTCTTTCCACTATAGTCTCGACTTTATTCTGTCCACTTTCCACTATTCTCTGTCCACTTTAGTCTTTCCACTATAGTCTCCACTTAGCAGTCTTTCCACTATAGTCTTTCAACTATAGTCTGTCCTCTTTAGTCTTTCCACTTTTCTCTGCCCACTTTAGTCTTTCCACTATAGTCTACACTTTATTCTGTCCACTACAGTCTTTCCACTATAGTCTCCACTTTATTCTGTCCACTACAGTCTTTCTACTATAGTCTTTCCACTATAGTCTGTCCACTTTAGTCTTTCCACTATTCTCTGTCCACTTTAGTCTTTCCACTATAGTCTCCACTTTATTCTGTCCCACTACAGTCTTTCCACTATAGTCTTTCCACTATAGTCTGTCCACTTTAGTCTTTCCACTTTAGTCTTTCAACTATAGTCTCCACTTTATTCTGTCCACTACAGTCTCTCCACTATAGTCTTTCCACTATAGTCTGTCCACTTAAGTCTTTCCACTATTCTCTGTCCACTTTATTCTTTCCACTATACTCTCCACTTTATTCTGTCCACTAAAGTCTTTCCACTATAGTCTGTCCACTTTAGTCTTTTCACTAATCTCTGTCCACTTTAGTCTTTCCACTTTAGTCTTTCCACTATAGTCTCCACTTTATTCTGTCCACTACAGTCTTTCCACTATAGTCTTTCCACTATTGTCTGTCCACTTCAGTCTTTCCACTTTAGTCTTTCCACTTTAGTCTGTCCACTTTAGTCTTTCCACTTCAGTCTTTCCACTAGAGTCTGTCCACTTTAGTCTTTCCACTTTAGTCTTTCCACTTTAGTCTTTCCACTATAGTCTCCACTTTATTCTGTTCACTAGAGTCTCCACTTTCTACTATAGTCTACACTTTATTCTGTCAACTTCAGTCTTTCCACTAGAGTCTGTCCACTTTAGTCTTTCCACTTTAGTCTGTCCACTTTAGTCTGTCCACTTTAGTCTTTCCACTTTAGTCTTTCCACTTTAGTCATTTCCACTTTAGTCTGTCCACTTTAGTATGTCCACTTTAGTCTTCCCACTATAGTCTTTCCACTTTAGTCTTTCCATTTTAGTCTTTCCACTTTAGTCTGTCCACTTTAGTCTTTCCACTTCAGTCTTTCCACTAGAGTCTGTCCACTTTAGTCTTTCCACTTTAGTCTTTCCACTTTAGTCTGTCCACTTTAGTCTTTCCACTTCAGTCTTTCCACTAGAGTCTGTCCACTTTAGTCTTTCCACTTTAGTCTTTCCACTTTAGTCTTTCCACTTTAGTCTTTCCACTTTAATCTTTCTACTATAGTCTCCACTTTATTCTGTCCACTAGAGTCTCCACTTTCTACTATAGTCTATACTTTATTCTGTCCACTTCAGTCTTTCCACTAGAGTCTGTCCACTTTAGTCTTTCCACTTTAGTCTGTATACTTCAGTTTTTCCACTATAGTCTCTCCGCTTTAGTCTTTCCACTTTAGTCTTTTCACTATAGTCTCCACTTTATTCTGTACACCAAAGTCTTTCCACTATAGTCTGTCCACTCTAGTCTTTTCATTATTCTCTGTCCACTTAAGTCTTTCCACTATAGTCTCCACTTTATTCTGTCCACTACAGTCTTTCCCACTCTTTTCCACTTTAGTCTTTCCACTTTAGTCTGTCCATTTCAGTCTTTCCAATATAGTCTGTCCGCTTTAGTCTTTCCACTTTAGTCTTTCCACTATAGTCTCCACTTTTTTTTGTCCACTACAGTCTTTCCACTATAGTCTTTCCACTATAGTCTGTCCACTTTAGTCTTTCCACTATTCTCTGTCCACTTTAGTCTTTCCGCTTTAGCCTGTCCACTTTAGTCTGTCCACTTTAGTCTGTCCACTTTAGTCTGTCCACTCTATTCTGTCCACTACAGTCTTTCCACTATAGTCTTTCCACTATAGTCTGTCCACTTTAGTCTTTCCACTATTCTCTGTCCACTTTAGTCTTTCCGCTTTAGTCTGTCCACTTAGTCTTTCCACTTCAGTCTTTCCATTAGATTCTATCAACTTTAGTTTTTCCACTGTAGTCTGTCCACTTTAGTCTGTCCACTTTAGTCTGTCCACTTTAGTCTCTCCACTTTAGTCTTTCCACTTTAGTCATTTCCACTATCGTCTTTCCACTTAGTCTTTCATAGTCTGTCCACTTTAGTCTTTTCACTATAGTCTCCACTTTATTCTGTACACTAAAGTCTTTCCACTAAAGTCTTTCCACTACAGTCTGTCCACTTTAGTCTTTCCACTATTCTCTGTCCACTTAAGTCTTTTCACTATAGTCTCCACTTTATTCTGTCCACTACAGTCTTTCCCACTCTTTTCCACTTTGGTCTTTCCACTTTAGTCTTTCCACTTTATTCTTTCAACTTTAGTCTATCCACTTTAGTCTGTCCACTTTAGTCTTTCCACTTTAGTCATTTCCACTATCGTCTGTCCACTTTAGTCTTTCCACTTTAGTCTTTCCACTTTAGTCTGTCCACTTTAGTCTTTCCACTATAGTCTGTCCACTTTAGTCTTTCCACTATAGTGTGTCCACTTTAGTCTTTCCACTTTAGTCTGTCCACTTTAGTCTTTCCACTATAGTGTGTCCACTTTAGTCTTTCCACTTTAGTCTTTCCACTTTAGTCTGTCCACTTTAGTCTTTCCACTATTCTCTGTCCACTTTAGTCTTTCCGCTTTAGTCTGTCCACTTTAGTCTGTCCACTTTAGTCTGTCCACTTTAGTCTGTCCACTCTATTCTGTCCACTACAGTCTTTCCACTATCGTCTTTCCACTATAGTCTGTCCACTTTAGTCTTTCCACTATTCTCTGTCCACTTTAGTCTTTCCGCTTTAGTCTGTCCACTTAGTCTTTCCACTTCAGTCTTTCCATTAGATTCTATCAACTTTAGTTTTTCCACTGTAGTCTGTCCACTTTAGTCTGTCCACTTTAGTCTGTCCACTTTAGTCTGTCCACTTTAGTCTTTCCACTTTAGTCATTTCCACTATCGTCTTTCCACTTAGTCTTTCATAGTCTGTCCACTTTAGTCTTTTCACTATAGTCTCCACTTTATTCTGTACACTAAAGTCTTTCCACTAAAGTCTTTCCACTACAGTCTGTCCACTTTAGTCTTTCCACTATTCTCTGTCCACTTAAGTCTTTTCACTATAGTCTCCACTTTATTCTGTCCACTACAGTCTTTCCCACTCTTTTCCACTTTGGTCTTTCCACTTTAGTCTTTCCACTTTATTCTTTCAACTTTAGTCTATCCACTTCAGTCTTTCCAATTTAGTTTTCCCACTTTAGTCTGTCCACTTCAGTCTTTCCACTATAGTCTGTCCACTTTAGTCTTTCCACTTTAGTCATTTCCACTATCGTCTTTCCACTTAGTCTTTCATAGTCTGTCCACTTTAGTCTTTCCACTATAGTCTCCACTTTATTCTGTCCACTACAGTCTTTCTACTATAGTCTTTCCACTATAGTCTGTCCACTTTAGTCTTTCCACTATTCTCTGTCCACTTTAGTCTTTCCACTATAGTCTCCACTTTATTCTGTCCCACTACAGTCTTTCCACTATAGTCTTTCCACTATAGTCTGTCCACTTTAGTCTTTCCACTTTAGTCTTTCAACTATAGTCTCCACTTTATTCTGTCCACTACAGTCTCTCCACTATAGTCTTTCCACTATAGTCTGTCCACTTAAGTCTTTCCACTATTCTCTGTCCACTTTATTCTTTCCACTATACTCTGCACTTTATTCTGTCCACTACAGTCTTTCCACTATAGTCTGTCCACTTTAGTCTTTTCACTAATCTCTGTCCACTTTAGTCTTTCCACTTTAGTCTTTCCACTATAGTCTCCACTTTATTCTGTCCACTACAGTCTTTCCACTATAGTCTTTCCACTATTGTCTGTCCACTTCAGTCTTTCCACTTTAGTCTTTCCACTTTAGTCTGTCCACTTTAGTCTTTCCACTTCAGTCTTTCCACTAGAGTCTGTCCACTTTAGTCTTTCCACTTTAGTCTTTCCACTTTAGTCTTTCCACTATAGTCTCCACTTTATTCTGTTCACTAGAGTCTCCACTTTCTACTATAGTCTACACTTTATTCTGTCAACTTCAGTCTTTCCACTAGAGTCTGTCCACTTTAGTCTTTCCACTTTAGTCTGTCCACTTTAGTCTGTCCACTTTAGTCTTTCCACTTTAGTCTTTCCACTTTAGTCATTTCCACTTTAGTCTGTCCACTTTAGTATGTCCACTTTAGTCTTCCCACTATAGTCTTTCCACTTTAGTCTTTCCATTTTAGTCTTTCCACTTTAGTCTGTCCACTTTAGTCTTTCCACTTCAGTCTTTCCACTAGAGTCTGTCCACTTTAGTCTTTCCACTTTAGTCTTTCCACTTTAGTCTGTCCACTTTAGTCTTTCCACTTCAGTCTTTCCACTAGAGTCTGTCCACTTTAGTCTTTCCACTTTAGTCTTTCCACTTTAGTCTTTCCACTTTAGTCTTTCCACTTTAATCTTTCTACTATAGTCTCCACTTTATTCTGTCCACTAGAGTCTCCACTTTCTACTATAGTCTACACTTTATTCTGTCCACTTCAGTCTTTCCACTAGAGTCTGTCCACTTTAGTCTTTCCACTTTAGTCTGTATACTTCAGTCTTTCCACTATAGTCTCTCCGCTTTAGTCTTTCCACTTTAGTCTTTTCACTATAGTCTCCACTTTATTCTGTACACCAAAGTCTTTCCACTATAGTCTGTCCACTCTAGTCTTTTCATTATTCTCTGTCCACTTAAGTCTTTCCACTATAGTCTCCACTTTATTCTGTCCACTACAGTCTTTCCCACTCTTTTCCACTTTAGTCTTTCCACTTTAGTCTGTCCATTTCAGTCTTTCCAATATAGTCTGTCCGCTTTAGTCTTTCCACTTTAGTCTTTCCACTATAGTCTCCACTTTTTTTTGTCCACTACAGTCTTTCCACTATAGTCTTTCCACTATAGTCTGTCCACTTTAGTCTTTCCACTATTCTCTGTCCACTTTAGTCTTTCCGCTTTAGTCTGTCCACTTTAGTCTGTCCACTTTAGTCTGTCCACTTTAGTCTGTCCACTCTATTCTGTCCACTACAGTCTTTCCACTATAGTCTTTCCACTATAGTCTGTCCACTTTAGTCTTTCCACTATTCTCTGTCCACTTTAGTCTTTCCGCTTTAGTCTGTCCACTTAGTCTTTCCACTTCAGTCTTTCCATTAGATTCTATCAACTTTAGTTTTTCCACTGTAGTCTGTCCACTTTAGTCTGTCCACTTTAGTCTGTCCACTTTAGTCTGTCCACTTTAGTCTTTCCACTTTAGTCATTTCCACTATCGTCTTTCCACTTAGTCTTTCATAGTCTGTCCACTTTAGTCTTTTCACTATAGTCTCCACTTTATTCTGTACACTAAAGTCTTTCCACTAAAGTCTTTCCACTACAGTCTGTCCACTTTAGTCTTTCCACTATTCTCTGTCCACTTAAGTCTTTTCACTATAGTCTCCACTTTATTCTGTCCACTACAGTCTTTCCCACTCTTTTCCACTTTGGTCTTTCCACTTTAGTCTTTCCACTTTATTCTTTCAACTTTAGTCTATCCACTTTAGTCTGTCCACTTTAGTCTTTCCACTTTAGTCATTTCCACTATCGTCTGACCACTTTAGTCTTTCCACTTTAGTCTTTCCACTTTAGTCTGTCCACTTTAGTCTTTCCACTATAGTCTGTCCACTTTAGTCTTTCCACTATAGTGTGTCCACTTTAGTCTTTCCACTTTAGTCTGTCCACTTTAGTCTTTCCACTATAGTGTGTCCACTTTAGTCTTTCCACTTTAGTCTTTCCACTTTAGTCTGTCCACTTTAGTCTTTCCACTTTAGTCTTTAGTCTCCTCTCTCCACTTCAGTGTGTACACTTTAGTTTGTCCACTTTAGTCTGTCCACTTTAGTTTGTCCACTTTAGTCTTTCCACTATAGTCTGTCCACTTTAGTCTTTCCACTATAGTCTGTCCACTTTAGTCTTTCCACTTTAGTCTTTCCACTTTAGTCTTTCCACTTTATTCTCTCCACTTCAGTGTGTACACTTTAGTTTGTCCACTTTAGTCTTTCCACTTTAGTTTGTCCACTTTAGTCTTTCCACTATAGTCTGTCAACTTTAGTCTTTCGACTATAGTCTGTCCACTTTAGTCTTTCCACTTTAGTCTTTCCACTTTAGTCTGTCCACTTTAGTCTTTCCACTATAGTCTGTCCACTATAGTCTGTCCACTTTAGTCTTTCCACTATAGTCTGTCCATTGAAGTCTTTCCACTATAGTCTGTCTACTTTAGTCTTTCCACTATTCTCTGTCCACTTAAGTCTTTCCACTATAGTCTCCACTTTCTTCTGTCCACTACAGTCTTTCCCACTCTTTTCCACTTTGGTCTTTCCACTTTAGTCTTTCCACTTTCTTCTTTCAACTTTAGTCTATCCACTTTAGTCTGTCCACTATAGTCTGTCCACTTTAGTCTTTCCACTTTATTCTTTCAACTTTAGTCTATCCACTTTAGTCTGTCCACTTTAGTCTTTCCACTTTAGTCTGTCCACTTTAGTCTTTCCACTTTAGTCTTTCCACTTTAGTCTTTCCACTTTCTTCTCTCCACTTCAGTGTGTACATTTTAGTTTGTCCACTTTAGTCTTTCCACTTTAGTTTGTCCACTTTAGTCTTTCCACTATAGTCTGTCAACTTTAGTCTTTCGACTATAGTCTGTCAACTTTAGTCTTTCCACTTTAGTCTTTCCACTTTAGTCTGTCCACTTTAGTCTTTCCACTATAGTGTGTCCACTTTAGTCTTTCCACTTTAGTCTTTCCACTATAGTCTGTCCACTTTAGTCTTTCCACTATAGTGTGTCCACTTTAGTCTTTCCACTTTAGTCTGTCCACTTTAGTCTTTCCACTTTAGTCTTTCCACTTTAGTCTTTCCACTTTATTCTCTCCACTTCAGTGTGTACACTTTAGTTTGTCCACTTTAGTCTTTCCACTTTAGTTTGTCCACTTTAGTCTTTCCACTATAGTCTGTCAACTTTAGTCTTTCGACTATAGTCTGTCCACTTTAGTCTTTCCACTTTAGTCTGTCCACTTTAGTCTTTCCACTATAGTCTGTCCACTTTAGTCTTTCCACTATAGTGTGTCCACTTTAGTCTTTCAACTTTAGTCTGTCCACTTTAGTCTTTCCACTTTAGTCTTTCCACTTTAGTCTTTCCACTTTATTCTCTCCACTTCAGTGTGTACACTTTAGTTTGTCCACTTTAGTCTTTCCACTTTAGTCTTTCCACTTTAGTCTTTCCACTTTATTCTCTCCACTTCAGTGTGTACACTTTAGTTTGTCCACTTTAGTCTTTCCACTTTATTTTGTCAACTTTAGTCTTTCCACTATAGTCTGTCAACTTTAGTCTTTCCACTATAGTCTGTCCACTTTAGTCTTTCCACTTTAGTCTTTCCACTTTAGTCTGTCCACTTTAGTCTTTCCACTATAGTCTGTCCACTTTAGTCTTTCCACTTTAGTCTTTCCACTTTAGTCTGTCCACTTTAGTCTTTCCACTATAGTCTGTCCACTTTAGTCTTTCCACTTTAGTCTGTCCACTTTGGTCTGTCCACTTTAGTCTTTCCACTATAGTCTTTCAACTATAGTCTGTCCACTTTAGTCTTTCCACTTTAGTCTTTCCACTTTAGTCATTTCCACTTTAGTCTGTCCACTTTAGTCTTCCCACTATAGTCTTTCCACTTTAGTCTTTCCACTTTAGTCTTTCCACTTTAGTCTGTCCACTTTAGTCTTTCCACTTCAGTCTTTCCACTATTGTCTGTCCACTTTAGTCTTTCCACTTTAGTCTGTCCACTTTAGTCTTTCCACTTTAGTCTTTCCACTATAGTCTGTCCACTTTAGTCTTTCAACTTTAGTCTTTCAACTTTAGTCGGTCCACTTTAGGCTTTCCACTATAGTCTGTCCACTATAGTCTTTCCACTTAAGTCTTTCCGCTTTAGTCTGTCCACTTAGTCTTTACACTTCAGTCTTCCCACTAGAGTCTGTCCACTTTAGTCTTTCCACTTTAGTCCTTCCACTATAGTCTCGACTTTATTCTGTCCACTTTCCACTATTCTCTGTCCACTTTAGTCTTTCCACTATAGTCTCCACTTTATTCTGTCCACAGCAGTCTTTCCACTATAGTCTTTCCACAATAGTCTGTCCACTTTAGTCTTTCCCCTTTTCTCTGCCCACTTTAGTCTTTCCACTATAGTCTAAACTTTATTCTGTCCACTACAGTCTTTCCACTATAGTCTTTCCACTATAGTCTGTCCACTTTAGTCTTTCCACTTTAGTTTTTCCACTTTAGTCTGTCCACTTCAGTCTTTCCACTATAGTCTGTCCACTTTAGTCTTTCCACTTTAGTCTTTCCACTATTCTCTGTCCACTTTAGTCTTTCTACTATAGTCTCCACTTTATTCTGTCCACTACAGTCTTTCCACTATAGTCTTTCCACTATAGTCTGTCCACTTTAGTCTTTCCACTTTAGTCTTTCAACTATAGTCTCCACTTTATTCTGTCCACTACAGTCTCTCCACTACAGTCTTTCCACTATAGTCTGTCCACTTAAGTCTTTCCACTATTCTCTGTCCACTTTATTCTTTCCACTATACTCTCCAATTTATTCTGTCCACTACAGTCTTTCCACTATAGTCTGTCCACTTTAGTCTTTTCACTAATCTCTGTCCACTTTAGTCTTTCCACTTTAGTCTTTCCACTATAGTCTCCACTTTATTCTGTCCACTACAGTCTTTCCACTATAGTCTTTCCACTATAGTCTGTCCACTTTAGTCTTTCCACTATAGTCTGTCCACTATAGTCTTTCCACTTAAGTCTTTCCGCTTTAGTCTGTCCACTTAGTCTTTCCACTTCAGTCTTTCCACTAGAGTCTGTCCACTTTAGTCTTTCCACTTTAGTCTTTCCACTATAGTCTCGACTTTATTCTTTCCCCCTTTTCCACTATTCTCTGTCCACTTTAGTCTTTCCACTATAGTCTCCACTTTATTCTGTCCACAGCAGTCTTTCCACTATAGTCTTTCCACTATAGTCTGTCCTCTTTAGTCTTTCCACTTTTCTCTGCCCACTTTAGTCTTTCCACTATAGTCTACACTTTATTCTGTCCACTACAGTCTTTCCACTATAGTCTTTCCACTATAGTCTGTCCACTTCAGTCTTTCCACTTTAGTTTTTCCACTTTAGTCTGTCCACTTCAGTCTTTCCACTATAGTCTGTCCACTTTAGTCTTTCCACTTTAGTCTTTCCACTATAGTCTCCACTTTATTCTGTCCACTACAGTCTTTCTACTATAGTCTTTCCACTATAGTCTGTCCACTTTAGTCTTTCCACTATTCTCTGTCCACTTTAGTCTTTCCACTATAGTCTCCACTTTATTCTGTCCACTACAGTCTTTCCACTATAGTCTTTCCACTATAGTCTGTCCACTTTAGTATTTCCACTTTAGTCTTTCAACTATAGTCTCCACTTTATTCTGTCCACTACAGTCTCTCCACTATAGTCTTTCCACTATAGTCTGTCCACTTAAGTCTTTCCACTATTCTCTGTCCACTTTATTCTTTCCACTATACTCTCCACTTTATTCTGCCCACTACAGTCTTTCCACTATAGTCTGTCCACTTTAGTCTTTTCACTAATCTCTGTCCACTTTAGTCTTTCCACTTTAGTCTTTCCACTATAGTCTCCACTTTATTCTGTCCACTGCAGTCTTTCCACTATAGTCTTTCCACTAAAGTCTGTCCACTTCAGTCTTTCCACTTTAGTCTATCCACTTTAGTCTGTCCACTTTAGTCTTTCCACTTCAGTCTTTCCACTAGAGTCTGTCCACTTTAGTCTTTCCACTTTAGTCTTTCCACTTTAGTCTTTCCACTATAGTCTCCACTTTATTCTGTTTACTAGAGTCTCCACTTTCTACTATAGTCTACACTTTATTCTGTCAACTTCAGTCTTTCCACTAGAGTCTGTCCACTTTAGTCTTTCCACTTTAGTCTGTCCACTTCAGTCTGTCCACTTTAGTCTTTCCACTTTAGTCTTTCCACTTTAGTCATTTCCACTTTAGTCTGTCCACTTTAGTCTGTCTAGTTTAGTCTTCCCACTATAGTCTTTCCACTTTAGTCTTTCCATTTTAGTCTTTCCACTATAGTCTGTCCACTTTAGTCTTTCCACTTTAGTCTTTCCACTTTAGTCATTTCCACTTTAGTCTGTCCACTTTAGTCTTCCCACTATAGTCTTTCCACTTTAGTCTTTCCACTTTAGTCTTTCCACTTTAGTCTGTCCACTTTAGTCTTTCCACTTCAGTCTTTCCACTATAGTCTGTCCACTTTAGTCTTTCCACTTTAGTCTTTCCACTTTAGTCTGTCCACTTTAGTCTTTCCTCTATAGTCTTTCCACTATAGTCTGTCCACTTTAGTCTTTCAACTTTAGTCTGTCCACTTTAGTCTTTCCACTATAGTCTGTCCACTATAGTCTTTCCACTTAAGTCTTTCCGCTTTAGTCTGTCCACTTAGTCTTTCCACTTCAGTCTTTCCACTAGAGTCTGTCCACTTTAGTCTTTCCACTTTAGTCTTTCCACTATAGTCTCGACTTTATTCTGTCCACTTTCCACTATTCTCTGTCCACTTTAGTCTTTCCACTATAGTCTCCACTTTATTCTGTCCACAGCAGTCTTTCCACTATAGTCTTTCCACTATAGTCTGTCCACTTTAGTCTTTCCACTTTTCTCTGCCCACTTTAGTCTTTCAACTATAGTCTACACTTCATTCTGTCCACTACAGTCTTTCCACTATAGTCTTTCCACTATAGTCTGTCCACTTTAGTCTTTCCACTTTAGTTTTCCCACTTTAGTCTGTCCACTTCAGTCTTTCCACTATAGTCTGTCCACTTTAGTCTTTCCACTTTAGTCTTTCCACTATAGTCTCCACTTTATTCTGTCCACTACAGTCTTTCTACTATAGTCTTTCCACTATAGTCTGTCCACTTTAGTCTTTCCACTTTAGTTTTTCCACTTTAGTCTGTCCACTTCAGTCTTTCCACTATAGTCTGTCCACTTCAGTCTTTCCACTTTAGTCTTTCCACTATAGTCTCCACTTTATTCTGTCCACTACAGTCTTTCTACTATAGTCTTTCCACTATAGTCTGTCCACTTTAGTCTTTCCACTTTAGTTTTTCCACTTTAGTCTGTCCACTTCAGTCTTTCCACTATAGTCTGTCCACTTTAGTCTTTCCACTTTAGTCTTTCCACTATTCTCTGTCCACTTTAGTCTTTCCACTATAGTCTCCACCTTATTCTGTCCACTACAGTCTTTCCACTATAATCTTTCCACTATAGTCTGTCCACTTTAGTCTTTCCACTTTAGTCTTTCAACTATAGTCTCCACTTTATTCTGTCCACTACAGTCTCTCCACTATAGTCTTTCCACTATAGTCTGTCCACTTAAGTCTTTCCACTATTCTCTGTCCACTTTATTCTTTCCAATATACTCTCCAATTTATTCTGTCCACTACAGTTTTACCACTATAGTCTGTCCACTTTAGTCTTTTCACTAATCTCTGTCCACTTTAGTCTTTCCACGATAGTCTCAACTTTATTCTGTCCACTACAGTCTTTCCACTATAGTCTTTCCACTATAGTCTGTCCACTTTAGTCTTTCCACTATAGTCTGTCCACTATAGTCTTTCCACTTAAGTCTTTCCGCTTTAGTCTGTCCACTTAGTCTTTCCACTTCAGTCTTTCCACTAGAGTCTGTCCACTTTAGTCTTTCCACTTTAGTCTTTCCACTATAGTCTCGACTTTATTCTGTCCACTTTCCACTATTCTCTGTCCACTTTAGTCTTTCCACTATAGTCTCTACTTTATTCTGTCCACAGCAGTCTTTCCACTAGAGTCTTTCCACTATAGTCTGTCCTCTTTAGTCTTTCCACTTTTCTCTGCCCACTTTAGTCTTTCCACTATAGTCTACACTTTCTTCTGTCCACTACAGTCTTTCCACTATAGTCTTTCCACTATAGTCTGTCCACTTCAGTCTTTCCACTTTAGTTTTTCCACTTTAGTCTGTCCACTTCAGTCTTTCCACTATAGTCTGTCCACTTTAGTCTTTCAACTTTAGTCTTTCAACTTTAGTCTGTCCACTTTAGTCTTTCCACTATAGTCTGTCCACTATAGTCTTTCCACTTAAGTCTTTCCGCTTTAGTCTGTCCACTTAGTCTTTCCACTTCAGTCTTTCCACTAGAGTCTGTCCACTTTAGTCTTTCCACTTTAGTCTTTCCACTATAGTCTCGACTTTATTCTGTCCACTTTCCACTATTCTCTGTACACTTTAGTCTTTCCACTATAGTCTCCACTTTATTTTGTCCACAGCAGTCTTTCCACTATAGTCTTTCCACTATAGTCTGTCCACTTTAGTCTTTCCACTTTTCTCTGCCCACTTTAGTCTTTCCACTATAGTCTACACTTTATTCTGTCCACTACAGTCTTTCCACTATAGTCTTTCCACTATAGTCTGTCCACTTTAGTATTTCCACTTTAGTCTTTCAACTATAGTCTCCACTTTATTCTGTCCACTACAGTCTCTCCACTATAGTCTTTCCACTATTGTCTGTCCACTTTAGTCTTTCCACTTTAGTCTGTCCACTTTAGTCTTTCCACTATAGTCTTTCCACTATAGTCTGTCCACTTTAGTCTTTCAACTTTAGTCTTTCAACTTTAGTCGGTCCACTTTAGGCTTTCCACTATAGTCTGTCCACTATAGTCTTTCCACTTAAGTCTTTCCGCTTTAGTCTGTCCACTTAGTCTTTACACTTCAGTCTTCCCACTAGAGTCTGTCCACTTTAGTCTTTCCACTTTAGTCCTTCCACTATAGTCTCGACTTTATTCTGTCCACTTTCCACTATTCTCTGTCCACTTTAGTCTTTCCACTATAGTCTCCACTTTATTCTGTCCACAGCAGTCTTTCCACTATAGTCTTTCCACTATAGTCTGTCCACTTTAGTCTTTCCCCTTTTCTCTGCCCACTTTAGTCTTTCCACTATAGTCTAAACTTTATTCTGTCCACTACAGTCTTTCCACTATAGTCTTTCCACTATAGTCTGTCCACTTTAGTCTTTCCACTTTAGTTTTTCCACTTTAGTCTGTCCACTTCAGTCTTTCCACTATAGTCTGTCCACTTTAGTCTTTCCACTTTAGTCTTTCCACTATTCTCTGTCCACTTTAGTCTTTCTACTATAGTCTCCACTTTATTCTGTCCACTACAGTCTTTCCACTATAGTCTTTCCACTATAGTCTGTCCACTTTAGTCTTTCCACTTTAGTCTTTCAACTATAGTCTCCACTTTATTCTGTCCACTACAGTCTCTCCACTACAGTCTTTCCACTATAGTCTGTCCACTTAAGTCTTTCCACTATTCTCTGTCCACTTTATTCTTTCCACTATACTCTCCAATTTATTCTGTCCACTACAGTCTTTCCACTATAGTCTGTCCACTTTAGTCTTTTCACTAATCTCTGTCCACTTTAGTCTTTCCACTTTAGTCTTTCCACTATAGTCTCCACTTTATTCTGTCCACTACAGTCTTTCCACTATAGTCTTTCCACTATAGTCTGTCCACTTTAGTCTTTCCACTATAGTCTGTCCACTATAGTCTTTCCACTTAAGTCTTTCCGCTTTAGTCTGTCCACTTAGTCTTTCCACTTCAGTCTTTCCACTAGAGTCTGTCCACTTTAGTCTTTCCACTTTAGTCTTTCCACTATAGTCTCGACTTTATTCTTTCCACTTTCCACTATTCTCTGTCCACTTTAGTCTTTCCACTATAGTCTCCACTTTATTCTGTCCACAGCAGTCTTTCCACTATAGTCTTTCCACTATAGTCTGTCCTCTTTAGTCTTTCCACTTTTCTCTGCCCACTTTAGTCTTTCCACTATAGTCTACACTTTATTCTGTCCACTACAGTCTTTCCACTATAGTCTTTCCACTATAGTCTGTCCACTTCAGTCTTTCCACTTTAGTTTTTCCACTTTAGTCTGTCCACTTCAGTCTTTCCACTATAGTCTGTCCACTTTAGTCTTTCCACTTTAGTCTTTCCACTATAGTCTCCACTTTATTCTGTCCACTACAGTCTTTCTACTATAGTCTTTCCACTATAGTCTGTCCACTTTAGTCTTTCCACTATTCTCTGTCCACTTTAGTCTTTCCACTATAGTCTCCACTTTATTCTGTCCACTACAGTCTTTCCACTATAGTCTTTCCACTATAGTCTGTCCACTTTAGTATTTCCACTTTAGTCTTTCAACTATAGTCTCCACTTTATTCTGTCCACTACAGTCTCTCCACTATAGTCTTTCCACTATAGTCTGTCCACTTAAGTCTTTCCACTATTCTCTGTCCACTTTATTCTTTCCACTATACTCTCCACTTTATTCTGCCCACTACAGTCTTTCCACTATAGTCTGTCCACTTTAGTCTTTTCACTAATCTCTGTCCACTTTAGTCTTTCCACTTTAGTCTTTCCACTATAGTCTCCACTTTATTCTGTCCACTGCAGTCTTTCCACTATAGTCTTTCCACTAAAGTCTGTCCACTTCAGTCTTTCCACTTTAGTCTATCCACTTTAGTCTGTCCACTTTAGTCTTTCCACTTCAGTCTTTCCACTAGAGTCTGTCCACTTTAGTCTTTCCACTTTAGTCTTTCCACTTTAGTCTTTCCACTATAGTCTCCACTTTATTCTGTTCACTAGAGTCTCCACTTTCTACTATAGTCTACACTTTATTCTGTCAACTTCAGTCTTTCCACTATAGTCTTTCCACTTTAGTCTTTCCATTTTAGTCTTTCCACTATAGTCTGTCCACTTTAGTCTTTCCACTTTAGTCTTTCCACTTTAGTCATTTCCACTTTAGTCTGTCCACTTTAGTCTTCCCACTATAGTCTTTCCACTTTAGTCTTTCCACTTTAGTCTTTCCACTTTAGTCTGTCCACTTTAGTCTTTCCACTTCAGTCTTTCCACTATAGTCTGTCCACTTTAGTCTTTCCACTTTAGTCTTTCCACTTTAGTCTGTCCACTTTAGTCTTTCCTCTATAGTCTTTCCACTATAGTCTGTCCACTTTAGTCTTTCAACTTTAGTCTGTCCACTTTAGTCTTTCCACTATAGTCTGTCCACTATAGTCTTTCCACTTAAGTCTTTCCGCTTTAGTCTGTCCACTTAGTCTTTCCACTTCAGTCTTTCCACTAGAGTCTGTCCACTTTAGTCTTTCCACTTTAGTCTTTCCACTATAGTCTCGACTTTATTCTGTCCACTTTCCACTATTCTCTGTCCACTTTAGTCTTTCCACTATAGTCTCCACTTTATTCTGTCCACAGCAGTCTTTCCACTATAGTCTTTCCACTATAGTCTGTCCACTTTAGTCTTTCCACTTTTCTCTGCCCACTTTAGTCTTTCAACTATAGTCTACACTTCATTCTGTCCACTACAGTCTTTCCACTATAGTCTTTCCACTATAGTCTGTCCACTTTAGTCTTTCCACTTTAGTTTTCCCACTTTAGTCTGTCCACTTCAGTCTTTCCACTATAGTCTGTCCACTTTAGTCTTTCCACTTTAGTCTTTCCACTATAGTCTCCACTTTATTCTGTCCACTACAGTCTTTCTACTATAGTCTTTCCACTATAGTCTGTCCACTTTAGTCTTTCCACTTTAGTTTTTCCACTTTAGTCTGTCCACTTCAGTCTTTCCACTATAGTCTGTCCACTTCAGTCTTTCCACTTTAGTCTTTCCACTATAGTCTCCACTTTATTCTGTCCACTACAGTCTTTCTACTATAGTCTTTCCACTATAGTCTGTCCACTTTAGTCTTTCCACTATTCTCTGTCCACTTTAGTCTTTCCACTATAGTCTAAACTTTATTCTGTCCACTACAGTCTTTCCACTATAGTCTTTCCACTATAGTCTGTCCACTTTAGTCTTTCCACTTTAGTTTTTCCACTTTAGTCTGTCCACTTCAGTCTTTCCACTATAGTCTGTCCACTTTAGTCTTTCCACTTTAGTCTTTCCACTATTCTCTGTCCACTTTAGTCTTTTCACTATAGTCTCCACTTTATTCTGTCCACTACAGTCTTTCCACTATAATCTTTCCACTATAGTCTGTCCACTTTAGTCTTTCCACTTTAGTCTTTCAACTATAGTCTCCACTTTATTCTGTCCACTACAGTCTCTCCACTATAGTCTTTCCACTATAGTCTGTCCACTTAAGTCTTTCCACTATTCTCTGTCCACTTTATTCTTTCCAATATACTCTCCAATTTATTCTGTCCACTACAGTTTTACCACTATAGTCTGTCCACTTTAGTCTTTTCACTAATCTCTGTCCACTTTAGTCTTTCCACGATAGTCTCCACTTTATTCTGTCCACTACAGTCTTTCCACTATAGTCTTTCCACTATAGTCTGTCCACTTTAGTCTTTCCACTATAGTCTGTCCACTATAGTCTTTCCACTTAAGTCTTTCCGCTTTAGTCTGTCCACTTAGTCTTTCCACTTCAGTCTTTCCACTAGAGTCTGTCCACTTTAGTCTTTCCACTTTAGTCTTTCCACTATAGTCTCGACTTTATTCTGTCCACTTTCCACTATTCTCTGTCCACTTTAGTCTTTCCACTATAGTCTCTACTTTATTCTGTCCACAGCAGTCTTTCCACTAGAGTCTTTCTACTATAGTCTGTCCTCTTTAGTCTTTCCACTTTTCTCTGCCCACTTTAGTCTTTCGACTATAGTCTACACTTTCTTCTGTCCACTACAGTCTTTCCACTATAGTCTTTCCACTATAGTCTGTCCACTTCAGTCTTTCCACTTTAGTTTTTCCACTTTAGTCTGTCCACTTCAGTCTTTCCACTATAGTCTGTCCACTTTAGTCTTTCAACTTTAGTCTTTCAACTTTAGTCTGTCCACTTTAGTCTTTCCACTATAGTCTGTCCACTATAGTCTTTCCACTTAAGTCTTTCCGCTTTAGTCTGTCCACTTAGTCTTTCCACTTCAGTCTTTCCACTAGAGTCTGTCCACTTTAGTCTTTCCACTTTAGTCTTTCCTCTATAGTCTCGACTTTATTCTGTCCACTTTCCACTATTCTCTGTACACTTTAGTCTTTCCACTATAGTCTCCACTTTATTTTGTCCACAGCAGTCTTTCCACTATAGTCTTTCCACTATAGTCTGTCCACTTTAGTCTTTCCACTTTTCTCTGCCCACTTTAGTCTTTCCACTATAGTCTACACTTTATTCTGTCCACTACAGTCTTTCCACTATAGTCTGTCCACTTTAGTCTTTCCACTATTCTCTGTCCACTTTAGTCTTTCCACTATAGTCTCCACTTTATTCTGTCCACTACAGTCTTTCCACTATAGTCTTTCCACTATAGTCTGTCCACTTTAGTCTTTCCACTTTAGTCTTTCAACTATAGTCTCCACTTTATTCTGTCCACTACAGTCTCTCCACTATAGTCTTTCCACTATAGTCTGTCCACTTAAGTCTTTCCACTATTCTCTGTCCACTTTATTCTTTCCACTATACTCTCCAATTTATTCTGTCCACTAAAGTCTTTCCACTATAGTCTGTCCACTTTAGTCTTTTCACTAATCTCTGTCCACTTTAGTCTTTCCACTTTAGTCTTTCCACTATAGTCTCCACTTTATTCTGTCCACTACAGTCTTTCCACTATAGTCTTTCCACTATTGTCTGTCCACTTTAGTCTTTCCACTATAGTCTGTCCACTATAGTCTTTCCACTATAGTCTGTCCACTTTAGTCTTTCCACTATTCTCTGTCCACTTTAGTCTTTCCACTATAGTCTCCACTTTATTCTGTCCACTACAGTCTTTCCACTATAGTCTTTCCACTATAGTCTGTCCACTTTAGTATTTCCACTTTAGTCTTTCAACTATAGTCTCCACTTTATTCTGTCCACTACAGTCTCTCCACTATAGTCTTTCCACTATAGTCTGTCCACTTAAGTCTTTCCACTATTCTCTGTCCACTTTATTCTTTCCACTATACTCTCCAATTTATTCTGCCCACTACAGTCTTTCCACTATAGTCTGTCCACTTTAGTCTTTTCACTAATCTCTGTCCACTTTAGTCTTTCCACTTTAGTCTTTCCACTATAGTCTCCACTTTATTCTGTCCACTGCAGTCTTTCCACTATAGTCTTTCCACTAAAGTCTGTCCACTTCAGTCTTTCCACTTTAGTCTTTCCACTTTAGTCTGTCCACTTTAGTCTTTCCACTTCAGTCTTTCCACTAGAGTCTGTCCACTTTAGTCTTTCCACTATTCTCTGTCCACTTTAGTCTTTCCACTATAGTCTCCACTTTATTCTGTCCACTACAGTCTTTCCACTATAGTCTTTCCACTATAGTCTGTCCACTTTAGTATTTCCACTTTAGTCTTTCAACTATAGTCTCCACTTTATTCTGTCCACTACAGTCTCTCCACTATAGTCTTTCCACTATAGTCTGTCCACTTAAGTCTTTCCACTATTCTCTGTCCACTTTATTCTTTCCACTATACTCTCCAATTTATTCTGCCCACTACAGTCTTTCCACTATAGTCTGTCCACTTTAGTCTTTTCACTAATCTCTGTCCACTTTAGTCTTTCCACTTTAGTCTTTCCACTATAGTCTCCACTTTATTCTGTCCACTGCAGTCTTTCCACTATAGTCTTTCCACTAAAGTCTGTCCACTTCAGTCTTTCCACTTCAGTCTTTCCACTAGAGTCTGTCCACTTTAGTCTTTCCACTTTAGTCTTTCCTCTATAGTCTCGACTTAATTCTGTCCACTTTCCACTATTCTCTGTACACTTTAGTCTTTCCACTATAGTCTCCACTTTATTTTGTCCACAGCAGTCTTTCCACTATAGTCTTTCCACTATAGTCTGTCCACTTTAGTCTTTCCACTTTTCTCTGCCCACTTTAGTCTTTCCACTATAGTCTACACTTTATTCTGTCCACTACAGTCTTTCCACTATAGTCTGTCCACTTTAGTCTTTCCACTATTCTCTGTCCACTTTAGTCTTTCCACTATAGTCTCCACTTTATTCTGTCCACTACAGTCTTTCCACTATAGTCTTTCCACTATAGTCTGTCCACTTTAGTCTTTCCACTTTAGTCTTTCAACTATAGTCTCCACTTTATTCTGTCCACTACAGTCTCTCCACTATAGTCTTTCCACTATAGTCTGTCCACTTAAGTCTTTCCACTATTCTCTGTCCACTTTATTCTTTCCACTATACTCTCCAATTTATTCTGTCCACTAAAGTCTTTCCACTATAGTCTGTCCACTTTAGTCTTTTCACTAATCTCTGTCCACTTTAGTCTTTCCACTTTAGTCTTTCCACTATAGTCTCCACTTTATTCTGTCCACTACAGTCTTTCCACTATAGTCTTTCCACTATTGTCTGTCCACTTTAGTCTTTCCACTATAGTCTGTCCACTATAGTCTTTCCACTATAGTCTGTCCACTTTAGTCTTTCCACTATTCTCTGTCCACTTTAGTCTTTCCACTATAGTCTCCACTTTATTCTGTCCACTACAGTCTTTCCACTATAGTCTTTCCACTATAGTCTGTCCACTTTAGTATTTCCACTTTAGTCTTTCAACTATAGTCTCCACTTTATTCTGTCCACTACAGTCTCTCCACTATAGTCTTTCCACTATAGTCTGTCCACTTAAGTCTTTCCACTATTCTCTGTCCACTTTATTCTTTCCACTATACTCTCCAATTTATTCTGCCCACTACAGTCTTTCCACTATAGTCTGTCCACTTTAGTCTTTTCACTAATCTCTGTCCACTTTAGTCTTTCCACTTTAGTCTTTCCACTATAGTCTCCACTTTATTCTGTCCACTGCAGTCTTTCCACTATAGTCTTTCCACTAATGTCTGTCCACTTCAGTCTTTCCACTTTAGTCTTTCCACTTTAGTCTGTCCACTTTAGTCTTTCCACTTCAGTCTTTCCACTAGAGTCTGTCCACTTTAGTCTTTCCACTTTAGTCTTTCCACTTTAGTCTTTCCACTATAGTCTCCACTTTATTCTGTTCACTAGAGTCTCCACTTTCTACTATAGTCTACACTTTATTCTGTCAACTTCAGTCTTTCCACTAGAGTCTGTCCACTTTAGTCTTTCCACTTTAGCCTGTCCACTTTAGTCTGTCCACTTTAGTCTTTCCACTTTAGTCTTTCCACTTTAGTCATTTCCACTTTAGTCTGTCCACTTTAGTCTGTCCAGTTTAGTCTTCCCACTTAAGTCTTTCTGCTTTAGTCTGTCCACTTAGTCTTTCCACTTCAGTCTTTCCACTAGAGTCTGTCCACTTTAGTCTTTCCACTTTAGTCTTTCCACTATAGTCTCGACTTTATTCTGTCCACTTTCCACTATTCTCTGTCCACTTTAGTCTTTCCACTATAGTCTCCACTTTATTCTGTCCACAGCAGTCTTTCCACTATAGTCTTTCCACTATAGTCTGTCCACTTTAGTATTTCCACTTTTCTCTGCCCACTTTAGTCTTTCAACTATAGTCTACACTTCATTCTGTCCACTACAGTCTTTCCACTATAGTCTTTCCACTATAGTCTGTCCACTTTAGTCTTTCCACTTTAGTTTTCCCACTTTAGTCTGTCCACTTCAGTCTTTCCACTATAGTCTGTCCACTTTAGTCTTTCCACTTTAGTCTTTCCACTATAGTCTCCACTTTATTCTGTCCACTACAGTCTTTCTACTATAGTCTTTCCACTATAGTCTGTCCACTTTAGTCTTTCCACTTTAGTTTTTCCACTTTAGTCTGTCCACTTCAGTCTTTCCACTATAGTCTGTCCACTTTAGTCTTTCCACTTTAGTCTTCCCACTATAGTCTCCACTTTATTCTGTCCACTACAGTCTTTCTACTATAGTCTTTCCACTATAGTCTGTCCACTTTAGTCTTTCCACTATTCTCTGTCCACTTTAGTCTTTCCACTATAGTCTAAACTTTATTCTGTCCACTACAGTCTTTCCACTATAGTCTTTCCACTATAGTCTGTCCACTTTAGTCTTTCCACTTTAGTTTTTCCACTTTAGTCTGTCCACTTCAGTCTTTCCACTATAGTCTGTCCACTTTAGTCTTTCCACTTTAGTCTTTCCACTATTCTCTGTCCACTTTAGTCTTTCCACTATAGTCTCCACTTTATTCTGTCCACTACAGTCTTTCCACTATAATCTTTCCACTATAGTCTGTCCACTTTAGTCTTTCCACTTTAGTCTTTCAACTATAGTCTCCACTTTATTCTGTCCACTACAGTCTCTCCACTATAGTCTTTCCACTATAGTCTGTCCACTTAAGTCTTTCCACTATTCTCTGTCCACTTTATTCTTTCCAATATACTCTCCAATTTATTCTGTCCACTACAGTTTTACCACTATAGTCTGTCCACTTTAGTCTTTTCACTAATCTCTGTCCACTTTAGTCTTTCCACGATAGTCTCCACTTTATTCTGTCCACTACAGTCTTTCCACTATAGTCTTTCCACTATAGTCTGTCCACTTTAGTCTTTCCACTATAGTCTGTCCACTATAGTCTTTCCACTTAAGTCTTTCCGCTTTAGTCTGTCCACTTAGTCTTTCCACTTCAGTCTTTCCACTAGAGTCTGTCCACTTTAGTCTTTCCACTTTAGTCTTTCCACTATAGTCTCGACTTTATTCTGTCCACTTTCCACTATTCTCTGTCCACTTTAGTCTTTCCACTATAGTCTCTACTTTATTCTGTCCACAGCAGTCTTTCCACTATAGTCTTTCCACTATAGTCTGTCCTCTATAGTCTTTCCACTTTTCTCTGCCCACTTTAGTCTTTCCACTATAGTCTACACTTTCTTCTGTCCACTACAGTCTTTCCACTATAGTCTTTCCACTATAGTCTGTCCACTTCAGTCTTTCCACTTTAGTTTTTCCACTTTAGTCTGTCCACTTCAGTCTTTCCACTATAGTCTGTCCACTCTAGTCTTTCAACTTTAGTCTTTCAACTTCAGTCTTTCCACTAGAGTCTGTCCACTTTAGTCTTTCCACTTTAGTCTTTCCACTATAGTCTCGACTTTATTCTGTCCACTTTCCACTATTCTCTGTACACTTTAGTCTTTCCACTATAGTCTCCACTTTATTTTGTCCACAGCAGTCTTTCCACTATAGTCTTTCCACTATAGTCTGTCCACTTTAGTCTTTCCACTTTTCGCTGCCCACTTTAGTCTTTCCACTATAGTCTACACTTTATTCTGTCCACTACAGTCTTTCCACTATAGTCTGTCCACTTTAGTCTTTCCACTTTAGTTTTTCCACTTTAGTCTGTCCACTTCAGTCTTTCCACTATAGTCTGTCCCCTTTAGTCTTTCCACTTTAGTCTTTCCACTATAGTCTCCACTTTATTCTGTCCACTACAGTCTTTCTACTATAGTCTTTCCACTATAGTCTGTCCACTTTAGTCTTTCCACTATTCTCTGTCCACTTTAGTCTTTCCACTATAGTCTCCACTTTATTCTGTCCACTACAGTCTTTCCAATATAGTCTTTCCACTATAGTCTGTCCACTTTAGTCTTTCCACTTTAGTCTTTCAACTATAGTCCCCACTTTATTCTGTCCACTACAGTCTCTCCACTATAGTCTTTCCACTATAGTCTGTCCACTTAAGTCTTTCCACTATTCTCTGTCCACTTTATTCTTTCCACTATACTCTCCAATTTATTCTGTCCACTACAGTCTTTCCACTATAGTCTGTCCACTTTAGTCTTTTCACTAATCTCTGTCCACTTTAGTCTTTCCACTTTAGTCTTTCCACTATAGTCTCCACTTTATTCTGTCCACTACAGTCTTTCCACTATAGTCTTTCCACTATAGTCTGTCCACTTTAGTCTTTCCACTATAGTCTGTCCACTATAGTCTTTCCACTATAGTCTGTCCACTTTAGTCTTTCCACTATTCTCTGTCCACTTTAGTCTTTCCACTATAGTCTCCACTTTATTCTGTCCACTACAGTCTTTCCACTATAGTCTTTCCACTATAGTCTGTCCACTTTAGTATTTCCACTTTAGTCTTTCCACTATAGTCTCGACTTTATTCTGTCCACTTTCCACTATTCTCTGTCCACTTTAGTCTTTCCACTATAGTCTCCACTTTATTCTGTCCACAGCAGTCTTTCCACTATAGTCTTTCCACTATAGTCTGTCCACTTTAGTATTTCCACTTTTCTCTGCCCGCTTTAGTCTTTCAACTATAGTCTACACTTCATTCTGTCCACTACAGTCTTTCCACTATAGTCTTTCCACTATAGTCTGTCCACTTTAGTCTTTCCACTTTAGTTTTCCCACTTTAGTCGGTCCACTTCTGTCTTTCCACTATAGTCTGTCCACTTTAGTATTTCCACTTTAGTCTTTCCACTATAGTCTCCACTTTATTCTGTCCACTACAGTCTTTCTACTATAGTCTTTCCACTATAGTCTGTCCACTTTAGTCTTTCCACTTTAGTTTTTCCACTTTAGTCTGTCCACTTCAGTCTTTCCACTATAGTCTGTCCACTTTAGTCTTTCCACTTTAGTCTTTCCACTATAGTCTCCACTTTATTCTGTCCACTACAGTCTTTCTACTATAGTCTTTCCACTATAGTCTGTCCACTTTAGTCTTTCCACTATTCTCTGTCCACTTTAGTCTTTCCACTATAGTCTAAACTTTATTCTGTCCACTACAGTCTTTCCACTATAGTCTTTCCACTATAGTCTGTCCACTTTAGTCTTTCCACTTTAGTTTTTCCACTTTAGTCTGTCCACTTCAGTCTTTCCACTATAGTCTGTCCACTTTAGTCTTTCCACTTTAGTCTTTCCACTATTCTCTGTCCACTTTAGTCTTTCCACTATAGTCTCCACTTTATTCTGTCCACTACAGTCTTTCCACTATAATCTTTCCACTATAGTCTGTCCACTTTAGTCTTTCCACTTTAGTCTTTCAACTATAGTCTCCACTTTATTCTGTCCACTACAGTCTCTCCACTATAGTCTTTCCACTATAGTCTGTCCACTTAAGTCTTTCCACTATTCTCTGTCCACTTTATTCTTTCCAATATACTCTCCAATTTATTCTGTCCACTACAGTTTTACCACTATAGTCTGTCCACTTTAGTCTTTTCACTAATCTCTGTCCACTTTCGTCTTTCCACGATAGTCTCCACTTTATTCTGTCCACTACAGTCTTTCCACTATAGTCTTTCCACTATAGTCTGTCCACTTTAGTCTTTCCACTATAGTCTGTCCACTATAGTCTTTCCACTTAAGTCTTTCCGCTTTAGTCTGTCCACTTAGTCTTTCCACTTCAGTCTTTCCACTAGAGTCTGTCCACTTTAGTCTTTCCACTTTAGTCTTTCCACTATAGTCTCGACTTTATTCTGTCCACTTTCCACTATTCTCTGTCCACTTTAGTCTTTCCACTATAGTCTCTACTTTATTCTGTCCACAGCAGTCTTTCCACTATAGTCTATCCACTATAGTCTGTCCTCTTTAGTCTTTCCACTTTTCTCTGCCCACTTTAGTCTTTCCACTATAGTCTACACTTTCTTCTGTCCACTACAGTCTTTCCACTATAGTCTTTCCACTATAGTCTGTCCACTTCAGTCTTTCCACTTTAGTTTTTCCACTTTAGTCTGTCCACTTCAGTCTTTCCACTTTAGTTTTTCCACTTTATTCTGTCCACAGCAGTCTTTCCACTATAGTCTTTCCACTATAGTCTGTCCACTTTAGTATTTCCACTTTTCTCTGCCCACTTTAGTCTTTCAACTATAGTCTACACTTCATTCTGTCCACTACAGTCTTTCCACTATAGTCTGTCCACTTTAGTCTTTCCACTTTAGTTTTCCCACTTTAGTCTGTCCACTTCAGTCTTTCCACTATAGTCTGTCCACTTTAGTCTTTCCACTTTAGTCTTTCCACTATAGTCTCCACTTTATTCTGTCCACTACAGTCTTTCTACTATAGTCTTTCCACTATAGTCTGTCCACTTTAGTCTTTCCACTTTAGTTTTTCCACTTTAGTCTGTCCACTTCAGTCTTTCCACTATAGTCTGTCCACTTTAGTCTTTCCACTTTAGTCTTTCCACTATAGTCTCCACTTTGTTCTGTCCACTACAGTCTTTCTACTATAGTCTTTCCACTATAGTCTGTCCACTTTAGTCTTTCCACTATTCTCTGTCCACTTTAGTCTTTCCACTATAGTCTAAACTTTATTCTGTCCACTACAGTCTTTCCACTATAGTCTTTCCACTATAGTCTGTCCACTTTAGTCTTTCCACTTTAGTTTTTCCACTTTAGTCTGTCCACTTCAGTCTTTCCACTATAGTCTGTCCACTTTAGTCTTTCCACTTTAGTCTTTCCACTATTCTCTGTCCACTTTAGTCTTTCCGCTTTAGTCTGTCCACTTAGTCTTTCCACTTCAGTCTTTCCACTAGATTCTGTCAACTTTAGTTTTTCCACTGTAGTCTGTCCACTTTAGTCTGTCCACTTTAGTCTGTCCACTTTAGTCTTTCCACTTTAGTCATTTCCACTATCGTCTTTCCACTTTAGTCTTTCCACTTTAGTCTGTCCACTTTAGTCTTTCATAGTCTGTCCACTTTAGTCTTTCCACTTTAGTCTTTTCACTATAGTCTCCACTTTATTCTGTACACTAAAGTCTTTCCACTAAAGTCTTTCCACTACAGTCTGTCCACTTTAGTCTTTCCACTATTCTCTGTCCACTTAAGTCTTTCAACTATAGTCTCCACTTTATTCTGTCCACTACAGTCTTTTCCACTTTGGTCTTTCCACTTTAGTCTTTCCACTTTATTCTTTCAACTTTAGTCTATCCACTTTAGTCTGTCCACTTTAGTCTTTCCACTTTAGTCATTTCCACTATCGTCTGTCCACTTTAGTCTTTCCACTTTAGTCTTTCCACTTTAGTCTGTCCACTTTAGTCTTTCCACTTTAGTCTTTCCACTATAGTCTGTCCACTTTAGTCTTTCCACTATAGTGTGTCCACTTTAGTCTTTCCACTTTAGTCTGTCCACTTTAGTCTTTCCACTATAGTCTGTTCCACTTTAGTCTTTCCACTTTAGTCTTTCCACTTTAGTCTTTCCACTTTATTCTCTCCACTTCAGTGTGTACACTTTAGTTTGTCCACTTTAGTCTTTCCGACTTTAGTTTGTCACTTTAGTCTTTCCACTATAGTCTGTCCACTTTAGTCTTTCCACTATAGTCTGTCCACTTTAGTCTTTCCACTTTAGTCTTTCCACTTTAGTCTGTCCACTTTAGTCTTTCCACTATAGTTTGTCCACTTTAGTCTTTCCACTTTAGTCTTTCCACTTTAGTCTTTCCACTTTATTCTCTCCACTTCAGTGTGTACACTTTAGTTTGTCCACTGAGTCTTTCCACTTTATTCTGTCCACTTTAGTCTTTCCACTATAGTCTGTCCACTTTAGTCTTTCCACTAAAGTCTTTCCACTATAGTCTGTCCACTTTAGTCTTTCCACTATTCTCTGTCCACTTAAGTCTTTCTACTATAGTCTCCACTTTATTCTGTCCACTACAGTCTTTCCCACTCTTTCTACACTTTGGTCTTTCCACTTTAGTCTTTCCACTTTATTCTTTCAACTTTAGTCTATCCACTTTAATCTGTCCACTTTAGTCTTTCCACTTTAGTCTTTCCAACTTTAGTCTGTCCACTTTAGTCTTTCCACTTTAGTCTGTCCACGATAGTCTGTCCACTTTAGTCTTTCCACTATAGTCTGTCCACTGAAGTCTTTCCACTATAGTCCGTCCACTTTAGTCTTTCCAATATTCTCTGTCCACTTAAGTCTTTCCACTATAGTCTCCACTTTATTCTGTCCACTACAGTCTTTCCCACTCTTTTCCACTTTGGTCGTTCCACCTTAGTCTTTCCACTTTAGTCTGTCTACTTTAGTCTTTCCACTTTAGTCATTTCCACTACCGTCTGTCCACTTTAGTCTTTCCACTTTAGTCTTTCCACTTTAGTCTTTCCACTATAGTCTCGAACTTATTCTGTCCACTTTCCACTATTCTCTGTCCACTTTAGTCTTTCCACTATAGTCTCTACTTTATTCTGTCCACAGCAGTCTTTCCACTATAGTCTAATCCACTATAGTCTGTCCTCTTTAGTCTTTCCACTTTTCTCTGCCCACTTTAGTCTTTCCACTATAGTCAACACTTTCTTTCTGTCCACTACAGTCTTTCCACTATAGTCTTTCCACTATAGTCTGTCCACTTCAGTCTTTCCACTTTAGTTTTTCCACTTTAGTCTGTCCACTTCAGTCTTTCCACTTTAGTTTTTCCACTTTATTCTGTCCACAGCAGTCTTTCCACTATAGTCTTTCCACTATAGTCTGTCCACTTTAGTATTTCCACTTTTCTCTGCCCACTTTAGTCTTTCAACTATAGTCTACACTTCATTCTGTCCACTACAGTCTTTCACACTATAGTCTGTCCACTTTAGTCTTTCCACTTTAGTTTTCCCACTTTAGTCTGTCCACTTCAGTCTTTCCACTATAGTCTGTCCACTTTAGTCTTTCCACTTTAGTCTTTCCACTATAGTCTCCACTTTATTCTGTCCACTACAGTCTTTCTACTATAGTCTTTCCACTATAGTCTGTCCACTTTAGTCTTTCCACTTTAGTTTTTCCACTTTAGTCTGTCCACTTCAGTCTTTCCACTATAGTCTGTCCACTTTAGTCTTTCCACTTTAGTCTTTCCACTATAGTCTCCACTTTGTTCTGTCCACTACAGTCTTTCTACTATAGTCTTTCCACTATAGTCTGTCCACTTTAAGTCTTTCCACTATTCTCTGTCCACTTTAGTCTTTCCACTATAGTCTAAACTTTATTCTGTCCACTACAGTCTTTCCACTATAGTCTTTCCACTATAGTCTGTCCACTTTAGTCTTTCCACTTTAGTTTTTCCACTTTAGTCTGTCCACTTCAGTCTTTCCACTATAGTCTGTCCACTTTAGTCCTTTCCACTTTAGTCTTTCCCACTATTCTCTGTCCACTTTAGTCTTTCCGCTTTAGTCCTGTCCACTTAGTCTTTCCACTTCAGTCTTTCCACTAGATTCTGTCAACTTTAGTTTTTCCACTGTAGTCTGTCCACTTTAGTCTGTCCACTTTAGTCTGTCCACTTTAGTCTTTCCACTTTAGTCATTTCCACTATCGTCTTTCCACTTTAGTCTTTCCACTTTAGTCTGTCCACTTTTAGGTCTGTCATATAGTCTTTCCACTTTAGTCTTTTCACTATAGTCTCCACTTTATTCTGTACACTAAAGTCTTTCCACTAAAGTCTTTCCACTACAGTCTGTCCACTTTAGTCTTTCCACTATTCTCTGTCCACTTAAGTCTTTCAACTATAGTCTCCACTTTATTCTGTCCACTACAGTCTTTTCCACTTTGGTCTTTCCACTTTAGTCTTTCCACTTTATTCTTTCAACTTTAGTCTATCCACTTTAGTCTGTCCACTTTAGTCTTTCCACTTTAGTCATTTCCACTATCGTCTGTCCACTTTAGTCTTTCCACTTTAGTCTTTCCACTTTAGTCTGTCCACTTTAGTCTTTCCACTTTAGTCTTTCCACTATAGTCTGTCCACTTTAGTCTTTCCACTATAGTGTGTCCACTTTAGTCTTTCCACTTTAGTCTGTCCACTTTAGTCTTTCCACTATAGTCTGTCCACTTTAGTCTTTCCACTTTAGTCTTTCCACTTTAGTCTTTCCACTTTATTCTCTCCACTTCAGTGTGTACACTTTAGTTTGTCCACTTTAGTCTTTCCACTTTAGTTTGTCCACTTTAGTCTTTCCACTATAGTCTGTCCACTTTAGTCTTTCCACTATAGTCTGTCCACTTTAGTCTTTCCACTTTAGTCTTTCCACTTTAGTCTGTCCACTTTAGTCTTTCCACTATAGTTTGTCCACTTTAGTCTTTCCACTTTAGTCTTTCCACTTTAGTCTTTCCACTTTATTCTCTCCACTTCAGTGTGTACACTTTAGTTTGTCCACTGAGTCTTTCCACTTTATTCTGTCCACTTTAGTCTTTCCACTATAGTCTGTCCACTTTAGTCTTTCCACTAAAGTCTTTCCACTATAGTCTGTCCACTTTAGTCTTTCCACTATTCTCTGTCCACTTAAGTCTTTCTACTATAGTCTCCACTTTATTCTGTCCACTACAGTCTTTCCCACTCTTTTCCACTTTGGTCTTTCCACTTTAGTCTTTCCACTTTATTCTTTCAACTTTAGTCTATCCACTTTAATCTGTCCACTTTAGTCTTTCCACTTTAGTCTTTCCACTTTAGTCTGTCCACTTTAGTCTTTCCACTTTAGTCTGTCCACGATAGTCTGTCCACTTTAGTCTTTCCACTATAGTCTGTCCACTGAAGTCTTTCCACTATAGTCCGTCCACTTTAGTCTTTCCAATATTCTCTGTCCACTTAAGTCTTTCCACTATAGTCTCCACTTTATTCTGTCCACTACAGTCTTTCCCACTCTTTTCCACTTTGGTCGTTCCACCTTAGTCTTTCCACTTTAGTCTGTCTACTTTAGTCTTTCCACTTTAGTCATTTCCACTACCGTCTGTCCACTTTAGTCTTTCCACTTTAGTCTTTCCACTTTAGTCTGTCCACTTTTGTCTTTCCAATATAGTCTGTACACTTTAGTCTTTCCACTATAGTGTGTCCACTTTAGTCTTTCCACTTTAGTCTGTCCACTTTAGTCTTTCCACTATAGTCTGTCCACTTTAGTCTTTCCACTCTAGTCTTTCCACTTTAGTCTTTCCACTTTATTCTCTCCACTTCAGTGTGTACACTTTAGTTTGTCCACTTTAGTCTTTCCACTTTAGTTTGTCCACTTTAGTCTTTCCACTATAGTCTGTCAACTTTAGTCTTTCCACTATAGTCTGTCCACTTTAGTCTTTCCACTTTAGTCTTTCCACTTTAGTCTGTCCACTTTAGTCTTTCCACTATAGTCTGTCCACTTTAGTCTTTCCACTTTAGTCTTTCCACTTTAGTCTGTCCACTTTAGTCTTTCCACTATAGTCTGTCCACTTTAGTCTTTCCACTTTAGTCTGTCCACTTTGATCCGTCCACTTTAGTCTTTCCACTATAGTCTTTCCACTATAGTCTGTCCACTTTAGTCTTTCCACTTTAGTCTTTCCACTTTAGTCATTTCCACTTTAGTCTGTCCACTTTAGTCTTCCCACTATAGTCTTTCCACTTTAGTCTTTCCACTTTAGTCTTTCCACTTTAGTCTGTCCACTTTAGTCTTTCCACTTCAGTCTTTCCACTATAGTCTGTCCACTTTAGTCTTTCCACTTTAGTCTTTCCACTTTAGTCTGTCCACTTTAGTCTTTCCACTATAGTCTTTCCACTATAGTCTGTCCACTTTAGTCTTTCAACTTTAGTCTTTCAACTTTAGTCTGTCCACTTTAGTCTTTCCACTATAGTCTGTCCACTATAGTCTTTCCACTTAAGTCTTTCCGCTTTAGTCTGTCCACTTAGTCTTTCCACTTCAGTCTTTCCACTAGAGTCTGTCCACTTTAGTCTTTCCACTTTAGTCTTTCCACTTTAGTCTTTCCACTTTAGTCTTTCCACTATAGTCTCGACTTTATTCTGTCCACTTTCCACTATTCTCTGTCCACTTTAGTCTTTCCACTATAGTCTCCACTTTATTCTGTCCACAGCAGTCTTTCCACTATAGTCTTTCCACTATAGTCTGTCCACTTTAGTCTTTCCACTTTAGTCTTTCCACTTTAGTCATTTCCACTTTAGTCTGTCCACTTTAGTCTTCCCACTATAGTCTTTCCACTTTAGTCTTTCCACTTTAGTCTTTCCACTTTAGTCTGTCCACTTTAGTCTTTCCACTTCAGTCTTTCCACTATAGTATGTCCACTTTAGTCTTTCCACTTTAGTCTTTCCACTTTAGTCTGTCCACTTTAGTCTTTCCACTATAGTCTTTCCACTATAGTCTGTCCACTTTAGTCTTTCAACTTTAGTCTTTCAACTTTAGTCTGTCCACTTTAGTCTTTCCACTATAGTCTGTCCACTATAGTCTGTCCACTATAGTCTTTCCACTTAAGTCTTTCCGCTTTAGTCTGTCCACTTAGTCTTTCCACTTCAGTCTTTCCACTAGAGTCTGTCCACTTTAGTCTTTCCACTTTAGTCTTTCCACTATAGTCTCGACTTTATTCTGTCCACTTTCCACTATTCTCTGTCCACTTTAGTCTTTCCACTATAGTCTCTACTTTATTCTGTCCACAGCAGTCTTTCCACTATAGTCTTTCCACTATAGTCTGTCCTCTTTAGTCTTTCCACTTTTCTCTGCCCACTTTAGTCTTTCCACTATAGTCTACACTTTCTTCTGTCCACTACAGTCTTTCCACTATAGTCTTTCCACTATAGTCTGTCCACTTCAGTCTTTCCACTTTAGTTTTTCCACTTTAGTCTGTCCACTTCAGTCTTTCCACTATAGTCTGTCCACTTTAGTCTTTCCACTTTAGTCTTTCCACTATAGTCTCCACTTTATTCTGTCCACTACAGTCTTTCTACTATAGTCTTTCCACTATAGTCTGTCCACTTTAGTCTTTCCACTATTGTCTGTCCACTTTAGTCTTTCCACTATAGTCTCCACTTTATTCTGTCCACTACAGTCTTTCCACTATAGTCTTTCCACTATAGTCTTTTCACTAATCTCTGACCACTTTAGTCTTTCCACTTTAGTCTTTCCACTATAGTCTGTCCACTTTAGTCTTTCCACTATTCTCTGTCCACTTTAGTCTTTCCGCTTTAGTCTGTCCACTTAGTCTTTCCACTTCAGTCTTTCCACTAGATTCTGTCAACTTTAGTTTTTCCACTGTAGTCTGTCCACTTTAGTCTGTCCACTTTAGTCTGTCCACTTTAGTCTGTCCACTTTAGTCTTTCCACTTTAGTCATTTCCACTATCGTCTCCACTTTATTTTGTCCACAGCAGTCTTTCCACTATAGTCTTTCCACTATAGTCTGTCCACTTTAGTCTTTCCACTTTTCGCTGCCCACTTTAGTCTTTCCACTATAGTCTACACTTTATTCTGTCCACTACAGTCTTTCCACTATAGTCTGTCCACTTTAGTCTTTCCACTTTAGTTTTTCCACTTTAGTCTGTCCACTTCAGTCTTTCCACTATAGTCTGTCCCCTTTAGTCTTTCCACTTTAGTCTTTCCACTATAGTCTCCACTTTATTCTGTCCACTACAGTCTTTCTACTATAGTCTTTCCACTATAGTCTGTCCACTTTAGTCTTTCCACTATTCTCTGTCCACTTTAGTCTTTCCACTATAGTCTCCACTTTATTCTGTCCACTACAGTCTTTCCAATATAGTCTTTCCACTATAGTCTGTCCACTTTAGTCTTTCCACTTTAGTCTTTCAACTATAGTCCCCACTTTATTCTGTCCACTACAGTCTCTCCACTATAGTCTTTCCACTATAGTCTGTCCACTTAAGTCTTTCCACTATTCTCTGTCCACTTTATTCTTTCCACTATACTCTCCAATTTATTCTGTCCACTACAGTCTTTCCACTATAGTCTGTCCACTTTAGTCTTTTCACTAATCTCTGTCCACTTTAGTCTTTCCACTTTAGTCTTTCCACTATAGTCTCCACTTTATTCTGTCCACTACAGTCTTTCCACTATAGTCTTTCCACTATAGTCTGTCCACTTTAGTCTTTCCACTATAGTCTGTCCACTATAGTCTTTCCACTATAGTCTGTCCACTTTAGTCTTTCCACTATTCTCTGTCCACTTTAGTCTTTCCACTATAGTCTCCACTTTATTCTGTCCACTACAGTCTTTCCACTATAGTCTTTCCACTATAGTCTGTCCACTTTAGTATTTCCACTTTAGTCTTTCCACTATAGTCTCGACTTTATTCTGTCCACTTTCCACTATTCTCTGTCCACTTTAGTCTTTCCACTATAGTCTCCACTTTATTCTGTCCACAGCAGTCTTTCCACTATAGTCTTTCCACTATAGTCTGTCCACTTTAGTATTTCCACTTTTCTCTGCCCGCTTTAGTCTTTCAACTATAGTCTACACTTCATTCTGTCCACTACAGTCTTTCCACTATAGTCTTTCCACTATAGTCTGTCCACTTTAGTCTTTCCACTTTAGTTTTCCCACTTTAGTCGGTCCACTTCTGTCTTTCCACTATAGTCTGTCCACTTTAGTATTTCCACTTTAGTCTTTCCACTATAGTCTCCACTTTATTCTGTCCACTACAGTCTTTCTACTATAGTCTTTCCACTATAGTCTGTCCACTTTAGTCTTTCCACTTTAGTTTTTCCACTTTAGTCTGTCCACTTCAGTCTTTCCACTATAGTCTGTCCACTTTAGTCTTTCCACTTTAGTCTTTCCACTATAGTCTCCACTTTATTCTGTCCACTACAGTCTTTCTACTATAGTCTTTCCACTATAGTCTGTCCACTTTAGTCTTTCCACTATTCTCTGTCCACTTTAGTCTTTCCACTATAGTCTAAACTTTATTCTGTCCACTACAGTCTTTCCACTATAGTCTTTCCACTATAGTCTGTCCACTTTAGTCTTTCCACTTTAGTTTTTCCACTTTAGTCTGTCCACTTCAGTCTTTCCACTATAGTCTGTCCACTTTAGTCTTTCCACTTTAGTCTTTCCACTATTCTCTGTCCACTTTAGTCTTTCCACTATAGTCTCCACTTTATTCTGTCCACTACAGTCTTTCCACTATAATCTTTCCACTATAGTCTGTCCACTTTAGTCTTTCCACTTTAGTCTTTCAACTATAGTCTCCACTTTATTCTGTCCACTACAGTCTCTCCACTATAGTCTTTCCACTATAGTCTGTCCACTTAAGTCTTTCCACTATTCTCTGTCCACTTTATTCTTTCCAATATACTCTCCAATTTATTCTGTCCACTACAGTTTTACCACTATAGTCTGTCCACTTTAGTCTTTTCACTAATCTCTGTCCACTTTCGTCTTTCCACGATAGTCTCCACTTTATTCTGTCCACTACAGTCTTTCCACTATAGTCTTTCCACTATAGTCTGTCCACTTTAGTCTTTCCACTATAGTCTGTCCACTATAGTCTTTCCACTTAAGTCTTTCCGCTTTAGTCTGTCCACTTAGTCTTTCCACTTCAGTCTTTCCACTAGAGTCTGTCCACTTTAGTCTTTCCACTTTAGTCTTTCCACTATAGTCTCGACTTTATTCTGTCCACTTTCCACTATTCTCTGTCCACTTTAGTCTTTCCACTATAGTCTCTACTTTATTCTGTCCACAGCAGTCTTTCCACTATAGTCTATCCACTATAGTCTGTCCTCTTTAGTCTTTCCACTTTTCTCTGCCCACTTTAGTCTTTCCACTATAGTCTACACTTTCTTCTGTCCACTACAGTCTTTCCACTATAGTCTTTCCACTATTGTCTGTCCACTTCAGTCTTTCCACTTTAGTTTTTCCACTTTAGTCTGTCCACTTCAGTCTTTCCACTTTAGTTTTTCCACTTTATTCTGTCCACAGCAGTCTTTCCACTATAGTCTTTCCACTATAGTCTGTCCACTTTAGTATTTCCACTTTTCTCTGCCCACTTTAGTCTTTCAACTATAGTCTACACTTCATTCTGTCCACTACAGTCTTTCCACTATAGTCTGTCCACTTTAGTCTTTCCACTTTAGTTTTCCCACTTTAGTCTGTCCACTTCAGTCTTTCCACTATAGTCTGTCCACTTTAGTCTTTCCACTTTAGTCTTTCCACTATAGTCTCCACTTTATTCTGTCCACTACAGTCTTTCTACTATAGTCTTTCCACTATAGTCTGTCCACTTTAGTCTTTCCACTTTAGTTTTTCCACTTTAGTCTGTCCACTTCAGTCTTTCCACTATAGTCTGTCCACTTTAGTCTTTCCACTTTAGTCTTTCCACTATAGTCTCCACTTTATTCTGTCCACTACAGTCTTTCTACTATAGTCTTTCCACTATAGTCTGTCCACTTTAGTCTTTCCACTATTCTCTGTCCACTTTAGTCTTTCCACTATAGTCTAAACTTTATTCTGTCCACTACAGTCTTTCCACTATAGTCTTTCCACTATAGTCTGTCCACTTTAGTCTTTCCACTTTAGTTTTTCCACTTTAGTCTGTCCACTTCAGTCTTTCCACTATAGTCTGTCCACTTTAGTCTTTCCACTTTAGTCTTTCCACTATTCTCTGTCCACTTTAGTCTTTCCGCTTTAGTCTGTCCACTTAGTCTTTCCACTTCAGTCTTTCCACTAGATTCTGTCAACTTTAGTTTTTCCACTGTAGTCTGTCCACTTTAGTCTGTCCACTTTAGTCTGTCCACTTTAGTCTTTCCACTTTAGTCATTTCCACTATCGTCTTTCCACTTTAGTCTTTCCACTTTAGTCTGTCCACTTTAGTCTTTCATAGTCTGTCCACTTTAGTCTTTCCACTTTAGTCTTTTCACTATAGTCTCCACTTTATTCTGTACACTAAAGTCTTTCCACTAAAGTCTTTCCACTACAGTCTGTCCACTTTAGTCTTTCCACTATTCTCTGTCCACTTAAGTCTTTCAACTATAGTCTCCACTTTATTCTGTCCACTACAGTCTTTTCCACTTTGGTCTTTCCACTTTAGTCTTTCCACTTTATTCTTTCAACTTTAGTCTATCCACTTTAGTCTGTCCACTTTAGTCTTTCCACTTTAGTCATTTCCACTATCGTCTGTCCACTTTAGTCTTTCCACTTTAGTCTTTCCACTTTAGTCTGTCCACTTTAGTCTTTCCACTTTAGTCTTTCCACTATAGTCTGTCCACTTTAGTCTTTCCACTATAGTGTGTCCACTTTAGTCTTTCCACTTTAGTCTGTCCACTTTAGTCTTTCCACTATAGTCTGTCCACTTTAGTCTTTCCACTTTAGTCTTTCCACTTTAGTCTTTCCACTTTATTCTCTCCACTTCAGTGTGTACACTTTAGTTTGTCCACTTTAGTCTTTCCACTTTAGTTTGTCCACTTTAGTCTTTCCACTATAGTCTGTCCACTTTAGTCTTTCCACTATAGTCTGTCCACTTTAGTCTTTCCACTTTAGTCTTTCCACTTTAGTCTGTCCACTTTAGTCTTTCCACTATAGTTTGTCCACTTTAGTCTTTCCACTTTAGTCTTTCCACTTTAGTCTTTCCACTTTATTCTCTCCACTTCAGTGTGTACACTTTAGTTTGTCCACTGAGTCTTTCCACTTTATTCTGTCCACTTTAGTCTTTCCACTATAGTCTGTCCACTTTAGTCTTTCCACTAAAGTCTTTCCACTATAGTCTGTCCACTTTAGTCTTTCCACTATTCTCTGTCCACTTAAGTCTTTCTACTATAGTCTCCACTTTATTCTGTCCACTACAGTCTTTCCCACTCTTTTCCACTTTGGTCTTTCCACTTTAGTCTTTCCACTTTATTCTTTCAACTTTAGTCTATCCACTTTAATCTGTCCACTTTAGTCTTTCCACTTTAGTCTTTCCACTTTAGTCTGTCCACTTTAGTCTTTCCACTTTAGTCTGTCCACGATAGTCTGTCCACTTTAGTCTTTCCACTATAGTCTGTCCACTGAAGTCTTTCCACTATAGTCCGTCCACTTTAGTCTTTCCAATATTCTCTGTCCACTTAAGTCTTTCCACTATAGTCTCCACTTTATTCTGTCCACTACAGTCTTTCCCACTCTTTTCCACTTTGGTCGTTCCACCTTAGTCTTTCCACTTTAGTCTGTCTACTTTAGTCTTTCCACTTTAGTCATTTCCACTACCGTCTGTCCACTTTAGTCTTTCCACTTTAGTCTTTCCACTTTAGTCTGTCCACTTTTGTCTTTCCAATATAGTCTGTACACTTTAGTCTTTCCACTATAGTGTGTCCACTTTAGTCTTTCCACTTTAGTCTGTCCACTTTAGTCTTTCCACTATAGTCTGTCCACTTTAGTCTTTCCACTCTAGTCTTTCCACTTTAGTCTTTCCACTTTATTCTCTCCACTTCAGTGTGTACACTTTAGTTTGTCCACTTTAGTCTTTCCACTTTAGTTTGTCCACTTTAGTCTTTCCACTATAGTCTGTCAACTTTAGTCTTTCCACTATAGTCTGTCCACTTTAGTCTTTCCACTTTAGTCTTTCCACTTTAGTCTGTCCACTTTAGTCTTTCCACTATAGTCTGTCCACTTTAGTCTTTCCACTTTAGTCTTTCCACTTTAGTCTGTCCACTTTAGTCTTTCCACTATAGTCTGTCCACTTTAGTCTTTCCACTTTAGTCTGTCCACTTTGATCCGTCCACTTTAGTCTTTCCACTATAGTCTTTCCACTATAGTCTGTCCACTTTAGTCTTTCCACTTTAGTCTTTCCACTTTAGTCATTTCCACTTTAGTCTGTCCACTTTAGTCTTCCCACTATAGTCTTTCCACTTTAGTCTTTCCACTTTAGTCTTTCCACTTTAGTCTGTCCACTTTAGTCTTTCCACTTCAGTCTTTCCACTATAGTCTGTCCACTTTAGTCTTTCCACTTTAGTTTTTCCACTTTAGTCTGTCCACTTTAGTCTTTCCACTATAGTCTTTCCACTATAGTCTGTCCACTTTAGTCTTTCAACTTTAGTCTTTCAACTTTAGTCTGTCCACTTTAGTCTTTCCACTATAGTCTGTCCACTATAGTCTTTCCACTTAAGTCTTTCCGCTTTAGTCTGTCCACTTAGTCTTTCCACTTCAGTCTTTCCACTAGAGTCTGTCCACTTTAGTCTTTCCACTTTAGTCTTTCCACTTTAGTCTTTCCACTATAGTCTCGACTTTATTCTGTCCACTTTCCACTATTCTCTGTCCACTTTAGTCTTTCCACTATAGTCTCCACTTTATTCTGTCCACAGCAGTCTTTCCACTATAGTCTTTCCACTATAGTCTGTCCACTTTAGTCTTTCCACTTTAGTCTTTCCACTTTAGTCATTTCCACTTTAGTCTGTCCACTTTAGTCTTCCCACTATAGTCTTTCCACTTTAGTCTTTCCACTTTAGTCTTTCCACTTTAGTCTGTCCACTTTAGTCTTTCCACTTCAGTCTTTCCACTATAGTCTGTCCACTTTAGTCTTTCCACTTTAGTCTTTCCACTTTAGTCTGTCCACTTTAGTCTTTCCACTATAGTCTTTCCACTATAGTCTGTCCACTTTAGTCTTTCAACTTTAGTCTTTCAACTTTAGTCTGTCCACTTTAGTCTTTCCACTATAGTCTGTCCACTATAGTCTGTCCACTATAGTCTTTCCACTTAAGTCTTTCCGCTTTAGTCTGTCCACTTAGTCTTTCCACTTCAGTCTTTCCACTAGAGTCTGTCCACTTTAGTCTTTCCACTTTAGTCTTTCCACTATAGTCTCGACTTTATTCTGTCCACTTTCCACTATTCTCTGTCCACTTTAGTCTTTCCACTATAGTCTCTACTTTATTCTGTCCACAGCAGTCTTTCCACTATAGTCTTTCCACTATAGTCTGTCCTCTTTAGTCTTTCCACTTTTCTCTGCCCACTTTAGTCTTTCCACTATAGTCTACACTTTCTTCTGTCCACTACAGTCTTTCCACTATAGTCTTTCCACTATAGTCTGTCCACTTCAGTCTTTCCACTTTAGTTTTTCCACTTTAGTCTGTCCACTTCAGTCTTTCCACTATAGTCTGTCCACTTTAGTCTTTCCACTTTAGTCTTTCCACTATAGTCTCCACTTTATTCTGTCCACTACAGTCTTTCTACTATAGTCTTTCCACTATAGTCTGTCCACTTTAGTCTTTCCACTATTCTCTGTCCACTTTAGTCTTTCCACTATAGTCTCCACTTTAGTCTGTCCACTACAGTCTTTCCACTATAGTCTTTCCACTATAGTCTTTTCACTAATCTCTGACCACTTTAGTCTTTCCACTTTAGTCTTTCCACTATAGTCTGTCCACTTTAGTCTTTCCACTATTCTCTGTCCACTTTAGTCTTTCCGCTTTAGTCTGTCCACTTAGTCTTTCCACTTCAGTCTTTCCACTAGATTCTGTCAACTTTAGTTTTTCCACTGTAGTCTGTCCACTTTAGTCTGTCCACTTTAGTCTGTCCACTTTAGTCTGTCCACTTTAGTCTTTCCACTTTAGTCATTTCCACTATCGTCTTTCCACTTTAGTCTTTCCACTTTAGTCTGTCCACTTTAGTCTTTCATAGTCTGTCCACTTTAGTCTTTCCACTTTAGTCTTTTCACTATAGTCTCCACTTTATTCTGTACACTAAAGTCTTTCCACTAAAGTCTTTCCACTACAGTCTGTCCACTTTAGTCTTTCCACTATTCTCTGTCCACTTAAGTCTTTCAACTATAGTCTCCACTTTATTCTGTCCACTACAGTCTTTTCCACTTTGGTCTTTCCACTTTAGTCTTTCCACTTTATTCTTTCAACTTTAGTCTATCCACTTTAGTCTGTCCACTTTAGTCTTTCCACTTTAGTCATTTCCACTATCGTCTGTCCACTTTAGTCTTTCCACTTTAGTCTTTCCACTTTAGTCTGTCCACTTTAGTCTTTCCACTTTAGTCTTTCCACTATAGTCTGTCCACTTTAGTCTTTCCACTATAGTGTGTCCACTTTAGTCTTTCCACTTTAGTCTGTCCACTTTAGTCTTTCCACTATAGTCTGTCCACTTTAGTCTTTCCACTTTAGTCTTTCCACTTTAGTCTTTCCACTTTATTCTCTCCACTTCAGTGTGTACACTTTAGTTTGTCCACTTTAGTCTTTCCACTTTAGTTTGTCCACTTTAGTCTTTCCACTATAGTCTGTCCACTTTAGTCTTTCCACTATAGTCTGTCCACTTTAGTCTTTCCACTTTAGTCTTTCCACTTTAGTCTGTCCACTTTAGTCTTTCCACTATAGTTTGTCCACTTTAGTCTTTCCACTTTAGTCTTTCCACTTTATTCTCTCCACTTCAGTGTGTACACTTTAGTTTGTCCACTGAGTCTTTCCACTTTATTCTGTCCACTTTAGTCTTTCCACTATAGTCTGTCCACTTTAGTCTTTCCACTAAAGTCTTTCCACTATAGTCTGTCCACTTTAGTTTTTCCACTATTCTCTGTCCACTTAAGTCTTTCTACTATAGTCTCCACTTTATTCTGTCCACTACAGTCTTTCCCACTCTTTTCCACTTTGGTCTTTCCACTTTAGTCTTTCCACTTTATTCTTTCAACTTTAGTCTATCCACTTTAGTCTGTCCACTATAGTCTTTCCACTATAGTCTGTCCACTTTAGTATTTCCACTTTTCTCTGCCCGCTTTAGTCTTTCAACTATAGTCTACACTTCATTCTGTCCACTACAGTCTTTCCACTATAGTCTTTCCACTATAGTCTGTCCACTTTAGTCTTTCCACTTTAGTTTTCCCACTTTAGTCGGTCCACTTCTGTCTTTCCACTATAGTCTGTCCACTTTAGTATTTCCACTTTAGTCTTTCCACTATAGTCTCCACTTTATTCTGTCCACTACAGTCTTTCTACTATAGTCTTTCCACTATAGTCTGTCCACTTTAGTCTTTCCACTTTAGTTTTTCCACTTTAGTCTGTCCACTTCAGTCTTTCCACTATAGTCTGTCCACTTTAGTCTTTCCACTTTAGTCTTTCCACTATAGTCTCCACTTTATTCTGTCCACTACAGTCTTTCTACTATAGTCTTTCCACTATAGTCTGTCCACTTTAGTCTTTCCACTATTCTCTGTCCACTTTAGTCTTTCCACTATAGTCTAAACTTTATTCTGTCCACTACAGTCTTTCCACTATAGTCTTTCCACTATAGTCTGTCCACTTTAGTCTTTCCACTTTAGTTTTTCCACTTTAGTCTGTCCACTTCAGTCTTTCCACTATAGTCTGTCCACTTTAGTCTTTCCACTTTAGTCTTTCCACTATTCTCTGTCCACTTTAGTCTTTCCACTATAGTCTCCACTTTATTCTGTCCACTACAGTCTTTCCACTATAATCTTTCCACTATAGTCTGTCCACTTTAGTCTTTCCACTTTAGTCTTTCAACTATAGTCTCCACTTTATTCTGTCCACTACAGTCTCTCCACTATAGTCTTTCCACTATAGTCTGTCCACTTAAGTCTTTCCACTATTCTCTGTCCACTTTATTCTTTCCAATATACTCTCCAATTTATTCTGTCCACTACAGTTTTACCACTATAGTCTGTCCACTTTAGTCTTTTCACTAATCTCTGTCCACTTTCGTCTTTCCACGATAGTCTCCACTTTATTCTGTCCACTACAGTCTTTCCACTATAGTCTTTCCACTATAGTCTGTCCACTTTAGTCTTTCCACTATAGTCTGTCCACTATAGTCTTTCCACTTAAGTCTTTCCGCTTTAGTCTGTCCACTTAGTCTTTCCACTTCAGTCTTTCCACTAGAGTCTGTCCACTTTAGTCTTTCCACTTTAGTCTTTCCACTATAGTCTCGACTTTATTCTGTCCACTTTCCACTATTCTCTGTCCACTTTAGTCTTTCCACTATAGTCTCTACTTTATTCTGTCCACAGCAGTCTTTCCACTATAGTCTATCCACTATAGTCTGTCCTCTTTAGTCTTTCCACTTTTCTCTGCCCACTTTAGTCTTTCCACTATAGTCTACACTTTCTTCTGTCCACTACAGTCTTTCCACTATAGTCTTTCCACTATAGTCTGTCCACTTCAGTCTTTCCACTTTAGTTTTTCCACTTTAGTCTGTCCACTTCAGTCTTTCCACTTTAGTTTTTCCACTTTATTCTGTCCACAGCAGTCTTTCCACTATAGTCTTTCCACTATAGTCTGTCCACTTTAGTATTTTCACTTTTCTCTGCCCACTTTAGTCTTTCAACTATAGTCTACACTTCATTCTGTCCACTACAGTCTTTCCACTATAGTCTGTCCACTTTAGTCTTTCCACTTTAGTTTTCCCACTTTAGTCTGTCCACTTCAGTCTTTCCACTATAGTCTGTCCACTTTAGTCTTTCCACTTTAGTCTTTCCACTATAGTCTCCACTTTATTCTGTCCACTACAGTCTTTCTACTATAGTCTTTCCACTATAGTCTGTCCACTTTAGTCTTTCCACTTTAGTTTTTCCACTTTAGTCTGTCCACTTCAGTCTTTCCACTATAGTCTGTCCACTTTAGTCTTTCCACTTTAGTCTTTCCACTATAGTCTCCACTTTATTCTGTCCACTACAGTCTTTCTACTATAGTCTTTCCACTATAGTCTGTCCACTTTAGTCTTTCCACTATTCTCTGTCCACTTTAGTCTTTCCACTATAGTCTAAACTTTATTCTGTCCACTACAGTCTTTCCACTATAGTCTTTCCACTATAGTCTGTCCACTTTAGTCTTTCCACTTTAGTTTTTCCACTTTAGTCTGTCCACTTCAGTCTTTCCACTATAGTCTGTCCACTTTAGTCTTTCCACTTTAGTCTTTCCACTATTCTCTGTCCACTTTAGTCTTTCCGCTTTAGTCTGTCCACTTAGTCTTTCCACTTCAGTCTTTCCACTAGATTCTGTCAACTTTAGTTTTTCCACTGTAGTCTGTCCACTTTAGTCTGTCCACTTTAGTCTGTCCACTTTAGTCTTTCCACTTTAGTCATTTCCACTATCGTCTTTCCACTTTAGTCTTTCCACTTTAGTCTGTCCACTTTAGTCTTTCATAGTCTGTCCACTTTAGTCTTTCCACTTTAGTCTTTTCACTATAGTCTCCACTTTATTCTGTACACTAAAGTCTTTCCACTAAAGTCTTTCCACTACAGTCTGTCCACTTTAGTCTTTCCACTATTCTCTGTCCACTTAAGTCTTTCAACTATAGTCTCCCCTTTATTCTGTCCACTACAGTCTTTTCCACTTTGGTCTTTCCACTTTAGTCTTTCCACTTTATTCTTTCAACTTTAGTCTATCCACTTTAGTCTGTCCACTTTAGTCTTTCCACTTTAGTCATTTCCACTATCGTCTGTCCACTTTAGTCTTTCCACTTTAGTCTTTCCACTTTAGTCTGTCCACTTTAGTCTTTCCACTTTAGTCTTTCCACTATAGTCTGTCCACTTTAGTCTTTCCACTATAGTGTGTCCACTTTAGTCTTTCCACTTTAGTCTGTCCACTTTAGTCTTTCCACTATAGTCTGTCCACTTTAGTCTTTCCACTTTAGTCTTTCCACTTTAGTCTTTCCACTTTATTCTCTCCACTTCAGTGTGTACACTTTAGTTTGTCCACTTTTGTCTTTCCACTTTAGTTTGTCCACTTTAGTCTTTCCACTATAGTCTGTCCACTTTAGTCTTTCCACTATAGTCTGTCCACTTTAGTCTTTCCACTTTAGTCTTTCCACTTTAGTCTGTCCACTTTAGTCTTTCCACTATAGTTTGTCCACTTTAGTCTTTCCACTTTAGTCTTTCCACTTTAGTCTTTCCACTTTATTCTCTCCACTTCAGTGTGTACACTTTAGTTTGTCCACTGAGTCTTTCCACTTTATTCTGTCCACTTTAGTCTTTCCACTATAGTCTGTCCACTTTAGTCTTTCCACTAAAGTCTTTCCACTATAGTCTGTCCACTTTAGTCTTTCCACTATTCTCTGTCCACTTAAGTCTTTCTACTATAGTCTCCACTTTATTCTGTCCACTACAGTCTTTCCCACTCTTTTCCACTTTGGTCTTTCCACTTTAGTCTTTCCACTTTATTCTTTCAACTTTAGTCTATCCACTTTAATCTGTCCACTTTAGTGTTTCCACTTTAGTCTTTCCACTTTAGTCTGTCCACTTTAGTCTTTCCACTTTAGTCTGTCCACGATAGTCTGTCCACTTTAGTCTTTCCACTATAGTCTGTCCACTGAAGTCTTTCCACTATAGTCCGTCCACTTTAGTCTTTCCAATATTCTCTGTCCACTTAAGTCTTTCCACTATAGTCTCCACTTTATTCTGTCCACTACAGTCTTTCCCACTCTTTTCCACTTTGGTCGTTCCACCTTAGTCTTTCCACTTTAGTCTGTCTACTTTAGTCTTTCCACTTTAGTCATTTCCACTACCGTCTGTCCACTTTAGTCTTTCCACTTTAGTCTTTCCACTTTAGTCTGTCCACTTTTGTCTTTCCAATATAGTCTGTACACTTTAGTCTTTCCACTATAGTGTGTCCACTTTAGTCTTTCCACTTTAGTCTGTCCACTTTAGTCTTTCCACTATAGTCTGTCCACTTTAGTCTTTCCACTCTAGTCTTTCCACTTTAGTCTTTCCACTTTATTCTCTCCACTTCAGTGTGTACACTTTAGTTTGTCCACTTTAGTCTTTCCACTTTAGTTTGTCCACTTTAGTCTTTCCACTATAGTCTGTCAACTTTAGTCTTTCCACTATAGTCTGTCCACTTTAGTATTTCCACTTTTCTCTGCCCGCTTTAGTCTTTCAACTATAGTCTACACTTCATTCTGTCCACTACAGTCTTTCCACTATAGTCTTTCCACTATAGTCTGTCCACTTTAGTCTTTCCACTTTAGTTTTCCCACTTTAGTCGGTCCACTTCTGTCTTTCCACTATAGTCTGTCCACTTTAGTATTTCCACTTTAGTCTTTCCACTATAGTCTCCACTTTATTCTGTCCACTACAGTCTTTCTACTATAGTCTTTCCACTATAGTCTGTCCACTTTAGTCTTTCCACTTTAGTTTTTCCACTTTAGTCTGTCCACTTCAGTCTTTCCACTATAGTCTGTCCACTTTAGTCTTTCCACTTTAGTCTTTCCACTATAGTCTCCACTTTATTCTGTCCACTACAGTCTTTCTACTATAGTCTTTCCACTATAGTCTGTCCACTTTAGTCTTTCCACTATTCTCTGTCCACTTTAGTCTTTCCACTATAGTCTAAACTTTATTCTGTCCACTACAGTCTTTCCACTATAGTCTTTCCACTATAGTCTGTCCACTTTAGTCTTTCCACTTTAGTTTTTCCACTTTAGTCTGTCCACTTCAGTCTTTCCACTATAGTCTGTCCACTTTAGTCTTTCCACTTTAGTCTTTCCACTATTCTCTGTCCACTTTAGTCTTTCCACTATAGTCTCCACTTTATTCTGTCCACTACAGTCTTTCCACTATAATCTTTCCACTATAGTCTGTCCACTTTAGTCTTTCCACTTTAGTCTTTCAACTATAGTCTCCACTTTATTCTGTCCACTACAGTCTCTCCACTATAGTCTTTCCACTATAGTCTGTCCACTTAAGTCTTTCCACTATTCTCTGTCCACTTTATTCTTTCCAATATACTCTCCAATTTATTCTGTCCACTACAGTTTTACCACTATAGTCTGTCCACTTTAGTCTTTTCACTAATCTCTGTCCACTTTCGTCTTTCCACGATAGTCTCCACTTTATTCTGTCCACTACAGTCTTTCCACTATAGTCTTTCCACTATAGTCTGTCCACTTTAGTCTTTCCACTATAGTCTGTCCACTATAGTCTTTCCACTTAAGTCTTTCCGCTTTAGTCTGTCCACTTAGTCTTTCCACTTCAGTCTTTCCACTAGAGTCTGTCCACTTTAGTCTTTCCACTTTAGTCTTTCCACTATAGTCTCGACTTTATTCTGTCCACTTTCCACTATTCTCTGTCCACTTTAGTCTTTCCACTATAGTCTCTACTTTATTCTGTCCACAGCAGTCTTTCCACTATAGTCTATCCACTATAGTCTGTCCTCTTTAGTCTTTCCACTTTTCTCTGCCCACTTTAGTCTTTCCACTATAGTCTACACTTTCTTCTGTCCACTACAGTCTTTCCACTATAGTCTTTCCACTATAGTCTGTCCACTTCAGTCTTTCCACTTTAGTTTTTCCACTTTAGTCTGTCCACTTCAGTCTTTCCACTTTAGTTTTTCCACTTTATTCTGTCCACAGCAGTCTTTCCACTATAGTCTTTCCACTATAGTCTGTCCACTTTAGTATTTTCACTTTTCTCTGCCCACTTTAGTCTTTCAACTATAGTCTACACTTCATTCTGTCCACTACAGTCTTTCCACTATAGTCTGTCCACTTTAGTCTTTCCACTTTAGTTTTCCCACTTTAGTCTGTCCACTTCAGTCTTTCCACTATAGTCTGTCCACTTTAGTCTTTCCACTTTAGTCTTTCCACTATAGTCTCCACTTTATTCTGTCCACTACAGTCTTTCTACTATAGTCTTTCCACTATAGTCTGTCCACTTTAGTCTTTCCACTTTAGTTTTTCCACTTTAGTCTGTCCACTTCAGTCTTTCCACTATAGTCTGTCCACTTTAGTCTTTCCACTTTAGTCTTTCCACTATAGTCTCCACTTTATTCTGTCCACTACAGTCTTTCTACTATAGTCTTTCCACTATAGTCTGTCCACTTTAGTCTTTCCACTATTCTCTGTCCACTTTAGTCTTTCCACTATAGTCTAAACTTTATTCTGTCCACTACAGTCTTTCCACTATAGTCTTTCCACTATAGTCTGTCCACTTTAGTCTTTCCACTTTAGTTTTTCCACTTTAGTCTGTCCACTTCAGTCTTTCCACTATAGTCTGTCCACTTTAGTCTTTCCACTTTAGTCTTTCCACTATTCTCTGTCCACTTTAGTCTTTCCGCTTTAGTCTGTCCACTTAGTCTTTCCACTTCAGTCTTTCCACTAGATTCTGTCAACTTTAGTTTTTCCACTGTAGTCTGTCCACTTTAGTCTGTCCACTTTAGTCTGTCCACTTTAGTCTTTCCACTTTAGTCATTTCCACTATCGTCTTTCCACTTTAGTCTTTCCACTTTAGTCTGTCCACTTTAGTCTTTCATAGTCTGTCCACTTTAGTCTTTCCACTTTAGTCTTTTCACTATAGTCTCCACTTTATTCTGTACACTAAAGTCTTTCCACTAAAGTCTTTCCACTACAGTCTGTCCACTTTAGTCTTTCCACTATTCTCTGTCCACTTAAGTCTTTCAACTATAGTCTCCCCTTTATTCTGTCCACTACAGTCTTTTCCACTTTGGTCTTTCCACTTTAGTCTTTCCACTTTATTCTTTCAACTTTAGTCTATCCACTTTAGTCTGTCCACTTTAGTCTTTCCACTTTAGTCATTTCCACTATCGTCTGTCCACTTTAGTCTTTCCACTTTAGTCTTTCCACTTTAGTCTGTCCACTTTAGTCTTTCCACTTTAGTCTTTCCACTATAGTCTGTCCACTTTAGTCTTTCCACTATAGTGTGTCCACTTTAGTCTTTCCACTTTAGTCTGTCCACTTTAGTCTTTCCACTATAGTCTGTCCACTTTAGTCTTTCCACTTTAGTCTTTCCACTTTAGTCTTTCCACTTTATTCTCTCCACTTCAGTGTGTACACTTTAGTTTGTCCACTTTTGTCTTTCCACTTTAGTTTGTCCACTTTAGTCTTTCCACTATAGTCTGTCCACTTTAGTCTTTCCACTATAGTCTGTCCACTTTAGTCTTTCCACTTTAGTCTTTCCACTTTAGTCTGTCCACTTTAGTCTTTCCACTATAGTTTGTCCACTTTAGTCTTTCCACTTTAGTCTTTCCACTTTAGTCTTTCCACTTTATTCTCTCCACTTCAGTGTGTACACTTTAGTTTGTCCACTGAGTCTTTCCACTTTATTCTGTCCACTTTAGTCTTTCCACTATAGTCTGTCCACTTTAGTCTTTCCACTAAAGTCTTTCCACTATAGTCTGTCCACTTTAGTCTTTCCACTATTCTCTGTCCACTTAAGTCTTTCTACTATAGTCTCCACTTTATTCTGTCCACTACAGTCTTTCCCACTCTTTTCCACTTTGGTCTTTCCACTTTAGTCTTTCCACTTTATTCTTTCAACTTTAGTCTATCCACTTTAATCTGTCCACTTTAGTGTTTCCACTTTAGTCTTTCCACTTTAGTCTGTCCACTTTAGTCTTTCCACTTTAGTCTGTCCACGATAGTCTGTCCACTTTAGTCTTTCCACTATAGTCTGTCCACTGAAGTCTTTCCACTATAGTCCGTCCACTTTAGTCTTTCCAATATTCTCTGTCCACTTAAGTCTTTCCACTATAGTCTCCACTTTATTCTGTCCACTACAGTCTTTCCCACTCTTTTCCACTTTGGTCGTTCCACCTTAGTCTTTCCACTTTAGTCTGTCTACTTTAGTCTTTCCACTTTAGTCATTTCCACTACCGTCTGTCCACTTTAGTCTTTCCACTTTAGTCTTTCCACTTTAGTCTGTCCACTTTTGTCTTTCCAATATAGTCTGTACACTTTAGTCTTTCCACTATAGTGTGTCCACTTTAGTCTTTCCACTTTAGTCTGTCCACTTTAGTCTTTCCACTATAGTCTGTCCACTTTAGTCTTTCCACTCTAGTCTTTCCACTTTAGTCTTTCCACTTTATTCTCTCCACTTCAGTGTGTACACTTTAGTTTGTCCACTTTAGTCTTTCCACTTTAGTTTGTCCACTTTAGTCTTTCCACTATAGTCTGTCAACTTTAGTCTTTCCACTATAGTCTGTCCACTTTAGTCTTTCCACTTTAGTCTTTCCACTTTAGTCTGTCCACTTTAGTCTTTCCACTATAGTCTGTCCACTTTAGTCTTTCCACTTTAGTCTTTCCACTTTAGTCTGTCCACTTTAGTCTTTCCACTATAGTCTGTCCACTTTAGTCTTTCCACTTTAGTCTGTCCACTTTGATCCGTCCACTTTAGTCTTTCCACTATAGTCTTTCCACTATAGTCTGTCCACTTTAGTCTTTCCACTTTAGTCTTTCCACTTTAGTCATTTCCACTTTAGTCTGTCCACTTTAGTCTTCCCACTATAGTCTTTCCACTTTAGTCTTTCCACTTTAGTCTTTCCACTTTAGTCTGTCCACTTTAGTCTTTCCACTTCAGTCTTTCCACTATAGTCTGTCCACTTTAGTCTTTCCACTTTAGTCTTTCCACTTTAGTCTGTCCACTTTAGTCTTTCCACTATAGTCTTTCCACTATAGTCTGTCCACTTTAGTCTTTCAACTTTAGTCTTTCAACTTTAGTCTGTCCACTTTAGTCTTTCCACTATAGTCTGTCCACTATAGTCTTTCCACTTAAGTCTTTCCGCTTTAGTCTGTCCACTTAGTCTTTCCACTTCAGTCTTTCCACTAGAGTCTGTCCACTTTAGTCTTTCCACTTTAGTCTTTCCACTTTAGTCTTTCCACTATAGTCTCGACTTTATTCTGTCCACTTTCCACTATTCTCTGTCCACTTTAGTCTTTCCACTATAGTCTCCACTTTATTCTGTCCACAGCAGTCTTTCCACTATAGTCTTTCCACTATAGTCTGTCCACTTTAGTCTTTCCACTTTAGTCTTTCCACTTTAGTCATTTCCACTTTAGTCTGTCCACTTTAGTCTTCCCACTATAGTCTTTCCACTTTAGTCTTTCCACTTTAGTCTTTCCACTTTAGTCTGTCCACTTTAGTCTTTCCACTTCAGTCTTTCCACTATAGTCTGTCCACTTTAGTCTTTCCACTTTAGTCTTTCCACTTTAGTCTGTCCACTTTAGTCTTTCCACTATAGTCTTTCCACTATAGTCTGTCCACTTTAGTCTTTCAACTTTAGTCTTTCAACTTTAGTCTGTCCACTTTAGTCTTTCCACTATAGTCTGTCCACTATAGTCTGTCCACTATAGTCTTTCCACTTAAGTCTTTCCGCTTTAGTCTGTCCACTTAGTCTTTCCACTTCAGTCTTTCCACTAGAGTCTGTCTACTTTAGTCTTTCCACTTTAGTCTTTCCACTATAGTCTCGACTTTATTCTGTCCACTTTCCACTATTCTCTGTCCACTTTAGTCTTTCCACTATAGTCTCTACTTTATTCTGTCCACAGCAGTCTTTCCACTATAGTCTTTCCACTATAGTCTGTCCTCTTTAGTCTTTCCACTTTTCTCTGCCCACTTTAGTCTTTCCACTATAGTCTACACTTTCTTCTGTCCACTACAGTCTTTCCACTATAGTCTTTCCACTATAGTCTGTCCACTTCAGTCTTTCCACTTTAGTTTTTCCACTTTAGTCTGTCCACTTCAGTCTTTCCACTATAGTCTGTCCACTTTAGTCTTTCCACTTTAGTCTTTCCACTATAGTCTCCACTTTATTCTGTCCACTACAGTCTTTCTACTATAGTCTTTCCACTATAGTCTGTCCACTTTAGTCTTTCCACTATTCTCTGTCCACTTTAGTCTTTCCACTATAGTCTCCACTTTATTCTGTCCACTACAGTCTTTCCACTATAGTCTTTCCACTATAGTCTTTTCACTAATCTCTGACCACTTTAGTCTTTCCACTTTAGTCTTTCCACTATAGTCTGTCCACTTTAGTCTTTCCACTATTCTCTGTCCACTTTAGTCTTTCCGCTTTAGTCTGTCCACTTAGTCTTTCCACTTCAGTCTTTCCACTAGATTCTGTCAACTTTAGTTTTTCCACTGTAGTCTGTCCACTTTAGTCTGTCCACTTTAGTCTGTCCACTTTAGTCTGTCCACTTTAGTCTTTCCACTTTAGTCATTTCCACTATCGTCTTTCCACTTTAGTCTTTCCACTTTAGTCTGTCCACTTTAGTCTTTCATAGTCTGTCCACTTTAGTCTTTCCACTTTAGTCTTTTCACTATAGTCTCCACTTTATTCTGTACACTAAAGTCTTTCCACTAAAGTCTTTCCACTACAGTCTGTCCACTTTAGTCTTTCCACTATTCTCTGTCCACTTAAGTCTTTCAACTATAGTCTCCACTTTATTCTGTCCACTACAGTCTTTTCCACTTTGGTCTTTCCACTTTAGTCTTTCCACTTTATTCTTTCAACTTTAGTCTATCCACTTTAGTCTGTCCACTTTAGTCTTTCCACTTTAGTCATTTCCACTATCGTCTGTCCACTTTAGTCTTTCCACTTTAGTCTTTCCACTTTAGTCTGTCCACTTTAGTCTTTCCACTTTAGTCTTTCCACTATAGTCTCTCCACTTCAGTGTGTACACTTTAGTTTGTCCACTTTAGTCTTTCCACTTTAGTTTGTCCACTTTAGTCTTTCCACTATAGTCTGTCCACTTTAGTCTTTCCACTATAGTCTGTCCACTTTAGTCTTTCCACTTTAGTCTTTCCACTTTAGTCTGTCCACTTTAGTCTTTCCACTATAGTTTGTCCACTTTAGTCTTTCCACTTTAGTCTTTCCACTTTATTCTCTCCACTTCAGTGTGTACACTTTAGTTTGTCCACTGAGTCTTTCCACTTTATTCTGTCCACTTTAGTCTTTCCACTATAGTCTGTCCACTTTAGTCTTTCCACTAAAGTCTTTCCACTATAGTCTGTCCACTTTAGTTTTTCCACTATTCTCTGTCCACTTAAGTCTTTCTACTATAGTCTCCACTTTATTCTGTCCACTACAGTCTTTCCCACTCTTTTCCACTTTGGTCTTTCCACTTTAGTCTTTCCACTTTATTCTTTCAACTTTAGTCTATCCACTTTAGTCTGTCCACTTTAGTCTTTCCACTTTAGTCTTTCCACTTTAGTCTGTCCACTTTAGTCTTTCCACTTTAGTCTGTCCACGATAGTCTGTCCACTTTAGTCTTTCCACTATAGTCTGTCCACTGAAGTCCTTCCATTATAGTCCGTCCACTTTAGTCTTTCCAATATTCTCTGTCCACTTAAGTCTTTCCACTATAGTCTACACTTTATTCTGTCCACTACAGTCTTTCCCACTCTTTTCCACTTTGGTCTTTCCACTTTAGTCTTTCCACTTTATTCTTTCAACTTTAGTCTATCCACTTTAGTCTGTCTACTTTAGTCTTTCCACTTTAGTCATTTCCACTACCGTCTGTCCACTTTAGTCTTTCCACTTTAGTCTTTCCATTTTAGTCTGTCCACTTTTGTCTTTCCAATATAGTCTGTACACTTTAGTCTTTCCACTATAGTGTGTCCACTTTAGTCTTTCCACTTTAGTCTGTCCACTTTAGTCTTTCCACTATAGTCTGTCCACTTTAGTCTTTCCACTTTAGTCTTTCCACTTTATTCTCTCCACTTCAGTGTGTACACTTTAGTTTGTCCACTTTAGTCTTTCCACTTTAGTTTGTCCACTTTAGTCTTTCCACTATAGTCTGTCAACTTTAGTCTTTCCACTATAGTCTGTCCACTTTAGTCTGTCCACTTTAGTCTTTCCACTTTAGTCTGTCCACTTTAGTCTTTCCACTATAGTCTGTCCACTTTAGTCTTTCCACTTTAGTCTTTCCACTTTAGTCTGTCCACTTTAGTCTTTCCACTATAGTCTGTCCACTTTAGTCTTTCCACTTTAGTCTGTCCACTTTGATCCGTCCACTTTAGTCTTTCCACTATAGTCTTTCCACTATAGTCTGTCCACTTTAGTCTTTCCACTTTAGTCTTTCCACTTTAGTCATTTCCACTTTAGTCTGTCCACTTTAGTCTTCCCACTATAGTCTTTCCACTTTAGTCTTTCCACTTTAGTCTTTCCACTTTAGTCTGTCCACTTTAGTCTTTCCACTTCAGTCTTTCCACTATATTCTGTCCACAATAGTCTTTCCACTTTAGTCTTTCCACTTTAGTCTGTCCACTTTAGTCTTTCCACTATAGTCTTTCCACTATAGTCTGTCCACTTTAGTCTTTCAACTTTAGTCTTTCAACTTTAGTCTGTCCACTTTAGTCTTTCCACTTTAGTCTTTCCACTATAGTCTCGACTTTATTCTGTCCACTTTCCACTATTCTCTGTCCACTTTAGTCTTTCCACTATAGTCTCCACTTTATTCTGTCCACAGCAGTCTTTCCACTATAGTCTTTCCACTATAGTCTGTCCACTTTAGTCTTTCCACTTTAGTCTTTCCACTTTAGTCATTTCCACTTTAGTCTGTCCACTTTAGTCTTCCCACTATAGTCTTTCCACTTTAGTCTTTCCACTTTAGTCTTTCCACTTTAGTCTGTCCACTTTAGTCTTTCCACTTCAGTCTTTCCACTATAGTCTGTCCACTTTAGTCTTTCCACTTTAGTCTTTCCACTTTAGTCTGTCCACTTTAGTCTTTCCACTATAGTCTTTCCACTATAGTCTGTCCACTTTAGTCTTTCAACTTTAGTCTTTCAACTTTAGTCTGTCCACTTTAGTCTTTCCACTATAGTCTGTCCACTATAGTCTTTCCACTTAAGTCTTTCCGCTTTAGTCTGTCCACTTAGTCTTTCCACTTCAGTCTTTCCACTAGAGTCTGTCCACTTTAGTCTTTCCGCTTTAGTCTTTCCACTTTAGTCTTTCCACTATAGTCTCGACTTTATTCTGTCCACTTTCCACTATTCTCTGTCCACTTTAGTCTTTCCACTATAGTCTCCACTTTATTCTGTCCACAGCAGTCTTTCCACTATAGTCTTTCCACTATAGTCTGTCCACTTTAGTCTTTCTACTTTTCTCTGCCCACTTTAGTCTTTCCACTATAGTCTACACTTTATTCTGTCCACTACAGTCTTTCCACTATAGTCTTTCCACTATAGTCTGTCCACTTTAGTCTTTCCACTTTAGTTTTTCCACTTTAGTCTGTCCACTTCAGTCTTTCCACTATAGTCTGTCCACTTTAGTCTTTCCACTTTAGTCTTTCCACTATAGTCTCCACTTTATTCTGTCCACTACAGTCTTTCTACTATAATCTTTCCACTATAGTCTGTCCACTTTAGTCTTTCCACTATTCTCTGTCCACTTTAGTCTTTCCACTATAGTCTCCACTTTATTCTGTCCACTACAGTCTTTCCACTATAGTCTTTCCACTATAGTCTGTCCACTTTAGTCTTTCCACTTTAGTCTTTCAACTATAGTCTCCACTTTATTCTGTCCACTACAGTCTCTCCACTATAGTCTTTCCACTATAGTCTGTCCACTTAAGTCTTTCCACTATTCTCTGTCCACTTTATTCTTTCCACTATACTCTCCAATTTATTCTGTCCACTACAGTCTTTCCACTATAGTCTGTCCACTTTAGTCTTTTCACTAATCTCTGTCCACTTTAGTCTTTCCACTTTAGTCTTTCCACTATAGTCTCCACTTTATTCTGTCCACTACAGTCTTTCCACTATAGTCTTTCCACTATAGTCTGTCCACTTTAGTCTTTCCACTTCAGTCTTTCCACTAGAGTCTGTCCACTTTAGTCTTTCCACTTTAGTCTTTCCACTTTAGTCTGTCCACTTTAGTCTTTCCATTTCAGTCTTTCCACTAGAGTCTGTCCACTTTAGTCTTTCCACTTTAGTCTTTCCACTATAGCCTCCACTTTATTCTGTCCACTAGAGTCTCCACTTTCTACTATAGTCTACACTTTATTCTGTCCACTTCAGTCTTTCCACTAGAGTCTGTCCACTTTAGTCTTTCCACTTTAGTCTGTCCACTTCAGTCTTTCCACTATAGTCTGTCCGCTTTAGTCTTTCCACTTTAGTCTTTTCACTATAGTCTCCACTTTATTCTGTACACTAAAGTCTTTCCACTATAGTCTGTCCACTTTAGTCTTTTCACTATTCTCTGTCCACTTAAGTCTTTCCACTATAGTCTCCACTTTATTCTGTCCACTACAGTCTTTCCCACTCTTTTCCACTTTAGTCTTTCCACTTTAGTCTGTCCACTTCAGTCTTTCCACTATAGTCTGTCCACTTCAGTCTTTCCACTAGAGTCTGTCCACTTTAGTCTTTCCACTTTAGTCTGTCCACTTCAGTCTTTCCACTATAGTCTGTCCGCTTTAGTCTTTCCACTTTAGTCTTTTCACTATAGTCTCCACTTTATTCTGTACACTAAAGTCTTTCCACTATAGTCTGTCCACTTTAGTCTTTTCACTATTCTCTGTCCACTTAAGTCTTTCCACTATAGTCTCCACTTTATTCTGTCCACTACAGTCTTTCCCAATCTTTTCCACTTTGGTCTTTCCACTTTAGTCTGTCCACTTCAGTCTTTCCACTATAGTCTGTCCACTTTAGTCTTTCCACTATTCTCTGTCCACTTTAGTCTTTCCGCTTTAGTCTGTCCACTTTAGTCTTTCATAGTCTTCCCACTTTAATCTTTCCACTTTAGTCTTTTCACTATAGTCTCCACTTTATTTTGTACACTAAAGTCTTTCCACTAAAGTCTTTCCACTACAGTCTGTCCACTTTAGTCTTTCCACTATTCTCTGTCCACTTTAGTCTTTCCACTATTCTCTGTCCACTTTAGTCTTTCCGCTTTAGTCTGTCCACTTAGTCTTTCCACTTCAGTCTTTCCACTAGATTCTGTCAACTTTAGTTTTTCCACTGTAGTCTGTCCACTTTAGTCTGTCCACTTTAGTCTGTCCACTTTAGTCTTTCCACTTTAGTCATTTCCACTATCGTCTTTCCACTTTAGTCTTTCCACTTTAGTCTGTCCACTTTAGTCTTTCATAGTCTTCCCACTTTAATCTTTCCACTTTAGTCTTTTCACTATAGTCTCCACTTTATTTTGTACACTAAAGTCTTTCCACTAAAGTCTTTCCACTACAGTCTGTCCACTTTAGTCTTTCCACTATTCTCTGTCCACTTTAGTCTTTCCACTATTCTCTGTCCACTTTAGTCTTTCCGCTTTAGTCTGTCCACTTAGTCTTTCCACTTCAGTCTTTCCACTAGATTCTGTCAACTTTAGTTTTTCCACTGTAGTCTGTCCAATTTAGTCTGTCCACTTTAGTCTGTCCACTTTAGTCTGTCCACTTTAGTCTTTCCACTTTAGTCATTTCCACTATCGTCTTTCCACTTTAGTCTTTCCACTTTAGTCTGTCCACTTTAGTCTTTCATAGTCTGTCCACTTTAGTCTTTCCACTTTAGTCTTTTCACTATAGTCTCCACTTTATTCTGTAAACTAAAGTCTTTCCACTAAAGTCTTTCCACTACAGTCTGTCCACTTTAGTCTTTCCACTATTCTCTGTCCACTTAAGTCTTTCCACTATAGTCTCCACTATAGTCTGTCCACTTTAGTCTTTCCACTATAGTGTGTCCACTTTAGTCTTTCCACTTTAGTCTGTCCACTTTAGTCTTTCCACTATAGTCTGTCCACTTTAGTCTTTCCACTTTAGTCTTTCCACTTTAGTCTTTCCACTTTATTCTCTCCACTTCAGTGTGTACACTTTAGTTTTTCCACTTTAGTCTTTCCACTTTAGTTTGTCCACTTTAGTCTTTCCACTATGGTCTGTCAACTTTAGTCTTTCCACTATAGTCTGTCCACTTTAGTCTTTCCACTTTAGTCTTTCCACTTTAGTCTGTCCACTTTAGTCTTTCCACTATAGTCTGTCCACTATAGTCTGTCCACTTTAGTCTTTCCACTATAATCTGTCCACTGAAGTCTTTCCACTATAGTCTGTCCACTTTAGTCTTTCCACTATTCTCTGTCCACTTAAGTCTTTCCACTATAGTCTCCACTTTATTCTGTCCACTACAGTCTTTCCCACTCTTTTCCACTTTGGTCTTTCCACTTCAGTCTTTCCACTTTATTCTTTCAACTTTAGTCTATCCACTTTAGTCTGTCCACTTTAGTCTTTCCACTTTAGTCATTTCCACTATCGTCTGTCCACTTTAGTCTTTCCACTTTAGTCTTTCCACTTTAGTCTGTCCACTTTTGTCTTTCCAATATAGTCTGTACACTTTAGTCTTTCCACTATAGTATGTCCACTTTAGTCTTTCCACTTTAGTCTGTCCACTTTAGTCTTTCCACTATAGTCTGTCCACTTTAGTCTTTCCACTTTAGTTTTTCCACTTTAGTCTTTCCACTTTATTCTCTCCACTTCAGTGTGTACACTTTAGTTTGTCCACTTTAGTCTTTCCACTTTAGTTTGTCCACTTTAGTCTTTCCACTATAGTCTGTCAACTTTAGTCTTTCCACTATAGTCTGTCCACTTTAGTCTTTCCACTTTAGTCTTTCCACTTTAGTCTGTCCACTTTAGTCTTTCCACTATAGTCTGTCCACTTTAGTCTTTCCACTTTAGTCTTTCCACTTTAGTCTGTCCACTTTAGTCTTTCCACTATAGTCTGTCAACTTTAGTCTTTCCACTTTAGTCTGTCCACTTTGGTCTGTCCACTATAGTCTTTCCACTATAGTCTGTCCACTTTAGTCTTTCAACTTTAGTCTTTTCACTTTAGTCATTTCCACTTTAGTCTGTCCACTTTAGTCTTCCCACTATAGTCTTTCCACTTTAGTCTTTCCACTTTAGTCTTTCCACTTTAGTCTGTCCACTTTAGTCTTTCCACTTCAGTCTTTCCACTATAGTCTGTCCACTTTAGTCTTTCCACTTTAGTCTTTCCACTTTAGTCTGTCCACTTTAGTCTTTCCACTATAGTCTTTCCACTATAGTCTGTCCACTTTATTCTTTCAACTTTAGTCTTTCAACTTTAGTCTGTCCACTTTAGTCTTTCCACTATAGTCTGTCCACTATAGTCTTTCTACTTAAGTCTTTCCGCTTTAGTCTGTCCACTTTAGTCTTTCCACTTTAGTCTTTCCACTATAGTCTCGACTTTATTCTGTCCACTTTCCACTATTCTTTGTCCACTTTAGTCTTTCCACTATAGTCTCCACTTTATTCTGTCCACAGCAGTCTTTCCACTATAGTCTTTCCACTTCAGTCTTTCCACTAGAGTCTGTCCACTTTAGTCTTTCCACTTTAGTCTTTCCACTTTAGTCTTTCCACTATAGTCTTTCCACTTTAGTCTTTCCACTTTAGTCTTTCCACTTTAGTCTGTCCACTTTAGTCTTTCCACTTCAGTCTTTCCACTATAGTCTGTCCACTTTAGTCTTTCCACTTTAGTCTTTCCACTTTAGTCTGTCCACTTTAGTCTTTCCACTATAGTCTTTCCACTATAGTCTGTCCACTTTATTCTTTCAACTTTGGTCTTTCAACTTTAGTCTGTCCACTTTAGTCTTTCCACTATAGTCTGTCCACTATAGTCTTTCTACTTAAGTCTTTCCGCTTTAGTCTGTCCACTTTAGTCTTTCCACTTTAGTCTTTCCACTATAGTCTCGACTTTATTCTGTCCACTTTCCACTATTCTTTGTCCACTTTAGTCTTTCCACTATAGTCTCCACTTTATTCTGTCCACAGCAGTCTTTCCACTTTAGTCTTTCCACTTCAGTCTTTCCACTAGAGTCTTTCCACTTTAGTCTTTCCACTATAGTCTCCACTTTATTCTGTTCACTAGAGTCTACACTTTCTACTATAGTCTACACTTTATTCTGTCAACTTCAGTCTTTCCACTAGAGTCTGTCCACTTTAGTCTTTCCACTTTATTCTGTCCACTTTAGTCTGTCCACTTTAGTCTTTCCACTTTAGTCTTTCCACTTTAGTCATTTCCACTTTAGTCTGTCCACTTTAGTCTGTCCAGTTTAGTCTTCCCACTATAGTCTTTCCACTTTAGTCTTTCCATTTTAGTCTTTCCACTTTAGTCTGTCCAGTTTAGTCTTTCCACTTCAGTCTTTCCACTAGAGTCTGTCCACTTTAGTCTTTCCACTTTAGTCTTTCCACTTTAGTCTGTCCACTTTAGTCTTTCCACTTCAGTCTTTCCACTAGAGTCTGTCCACTTTAGTCTTTCCACTTTAGTCTTTCCACTTTAGTCTTTCCACTATAGTGTGTCCACTTTAGTCTTTCCACTTTAGTCTGTCCACTTTAGTCTTTCCACTTTAGTCTTTCCACTTTAGTCTTTCCACTTTATTCTCTCCACTTCAGTGTGTACACTTTAGTTTGTCCACTTTAGTCTTTCCACTTTAGTTTGTCCACTTTAGTCTTTCCACTATAGTCTGTCAACTTTAGTCTTTCCACTATAGTCTGTCCACTTTAGTCTTTCCACTATAGTCTGTCCACTTTAGTCTTTCCACTTTAGTCTTTCCACTTTAGTCTGTCCACTTTAGTCTTTCCACTATAGTCTGTCAACTTTAGTCTTTCCACTTTAGTCTGTCCACTTTGGTCTGTCCACTTTAGTCTTTCCACTATAGTCTTTCCACTATAGTCTGTCCACTTTAGTCTTTCAACAGTCTTTTCACTTTAGTCATTTCCACTTTAGTCTGTCCACTTTAGTCTTCCCACTATAGTCTTTCCACTTTAGTCTTTCCACTTTAGTCTTTCCACTTTAGTCTGTCCACTTTAGTCTTTCCACTTCAGTCTTTCCACTATAGTCTGTCCACTTTAGTCTTTCCACTTTAGTCTTTCCACTTTAGTCTGTCCACTTTAGTCTTTCCACTATAGTCTTTCCACTATAGTCTCGACTTTATTCTGTCCACTTTCCACTATTCTTTGTCCACTTTAGTCTTTCCACTATAGTCTCCACTTTATTCTGTCCACAGCAGTCTTTCCACTATAGTCTTTCCACTTCAGTCTTTCCACTAGAGTCTGTCCACTTTAGTCTTTCCACTTTAGTCTTTCCACTTTAGTCTTTCCACTATAGTCTTTCCACTTTAGTCTTTCCACTTTAGTCTTTCCACTTTAGTCTGTCCACTTTAGTCTTTCCACTTCAGTCTTTCCACTATAGTCTGTCCACTTTAGTCTTTCCACTTTAGTCTTTCCACTTTAGTCTGTCCACTTTAGTCTTTCCACTATAGTCTTTCCACTATAGTCTGTCCACTTTATTCTTTCAACTTTGGTCTTTCAACTTTAGTCTGTCCACTTTAGTCTTTCCACTATAGTCTGTCCACTATAGTCTTTCTACTTAAGTCTTTCCGCTTTAGTCTGTCCACTTTAGTCTTTCCACTTTAGTCTTTCCACTATAGTCTCGACTTTATTCTGTCCACTTTCCACTATTCTTTGTCCACTTTAGTCTTTCCACTATAGTCTCCACTTTATTCTGTCCACAGCAGTCTTTCCACTTTAGTCTTTCCACTTCAGTCTTTCCACTAGAGTCTTTCCACTTTAGTCTTTCCACTATAGTCTCCACTTTATTCTGTTCACTAGAGTCTACACTTTCTACTATAGTCTACACTTTATTCTGTCAACTTCAGTCTTTCCACTAGAGTCTGTCCACTTTAGTCTTTCCACTTTATTCTGTCCACTTTAGTCTGTCCACTTTAGTCTTTCCACTTTAGTCTTTCCACTTTAGTCATTTCCACTTTAGTCTGTCCACTTTAGTCTGTCCAGTTTAGTCTTCCCACTATAGTCTTTCCACTTTAGTCTTTCCATTTTAGTCTTTCCACTTTAGTCTGTCCAGTTTAGTCTTTCCACTTCAGTCTTTCCACTAGAGTCTGTCCACTTTAGTCTTTCCACTTTAGTCTTTCCACTTTAGTCATTTCCACTTTAGTCTTTCCACTTCAGTCTTTCCACTAGAGTCTGTCCACTTTAGTCTTTCCACTTTATTCTTTCCACTTTAGTCTTTCCACTATAGTCTCCACTTTATTCTGTTCACTAGAGTCTACACTTTCTACTATAGTCTACACTTTCTTCTGTCAACTTCAGTCTTTCCACTAGAGTCTGTCAACTTTAGTCTTTCCATTTTAGTCCGTCCACTTTAGTCTTTCCACTTCAGTCTTTCCACTAGAGTCTGTCCACTTTAGTCTTTCCACTTTAGTCTTTCCACTTTAGTCTGTCCACTTTAGTCTTTCCACTTCAGTCTTTCCACTAGAGTCTGTCCACTTTAGTCTTTCCACTTTAGTCTTTCCACTATAGTCTCCACTTTATTCTGTACACTAAAGTCTTTCCACTATAGTCTGTCCACTTTAGTCTTTTCACTATTCTCTGTCCACTTAAGTCTCCACTATAGTCTCCACTTTATTCTGTCCACTACAGTCTTTCCCACTCTTTTCCACTTTAGTCTTTCCACTTTAGTCTGTCCACTTCAGTCTTTCCACTATAGTCTGTCCGCTTTAGTCTTTCCACTTTAGTCTTTCCACTATAGTGTCCACTCTATTCTGTCCACTACAGTCTTTCCACTATAGTCTTTCCACTATAGTCTGTCCACTTTAGTCTTTCCACTATTCTCTGTCCACTTTAGTCTTTCCGCTTTAGCCTGTCCACTTAGTCTTTCCACTTCAGTCTTTCCACTAGATTCTGTCAACTTTAGTTTTTCCCCTGTAGTCTGTCCACTTTAGTCTGTCCACTTTAGTCTGTCCACTTTAGTCTTTCCACTTTAGTCATTTCCACTATCGTCTTTCCACTTTAGTCTTTCCACTTTAGTCTGTCCACTTTAGTCTTTCATAGTCTGTCCACTTTAGTCTTTCCACTTTAGTATTTTCACTATAGTCTCCACTTTATTCTGTACACTAAAGTCTTTCCACTAAAGTCTTTCCACTACAGTCTGTCCACTTTAGTCTTTCCACTATTCTCTGTCCACTTTAGTCTTTCCACTATTCTCTGTCCACTTTAGTCTTTCCGCTTCAGTCTGTCCACTTAGTCTTTCCACTTCAGTCTTTCCACTAGATTCTGTCAACTTTAGTTTTTCCACTGTAGTCTGTCCAATTTAGTCTGTCCACTTTAGTCTATCCACTTTAGTCTTTCCACTTTAGTCTTTCCACTTTAGTCATTTCCACTATCGTCTTTCCACTTTAGTCTTTCCACTTTAGTCTGTCCACTTTAGTCTTTCATAGTCTGTCCACTTTAGTCTTTCCACTTTAGTCTTTTCACTATAGTCTCCACTTTATTCTGTACACTAAAGTCTTTCCACTAAAGTCTTTCCACTACAGTCTGTCCACTTTAGTCTTTCCACTATTCTCTGTCCACTTAAGTCTTTCCACTATAGTCTCCACTATAGTCTGTCCACTTTAGTCTTTCCACTATAGTGTGTCCACTTTAGTCTTTCCACTTTAGTCTGTCCACTTTAGTCTTTCCACTATAGTCTGTCCACTTTAGTCTTTCCACTTTAGTCTTTCCACTTTAGTCTTTCCACTTTATTCTCTCCACTTCAGTGTGTACACTTTAGTTTGTCCACTTTAGTCTTTCCACTTTAGTTTGTCCACTTTAGTCTTTCCACTATAGTCTGTCAACTTTAGTCTTTCCACTATAGTCTGTCCACTTTAGTCTTTCCACTTTAGTCTTTCCACTTGAGTCTGTCCACTTTAGTCTTTCCACTATAGTATGTCCACTATAGTCTGTCCACTTTAGTCTTTCCACTATAGTCTGTCCACTGAAGTCTTTCCACTATAGTCTGTCCACTTTAGTCTTTCCACTATTCTCTGTCCACTTAAGTCTTTCCACTATAGTCTCCACTTTATTCTGTCCACTACAGTCTTTCCCACTCTTTTCCACTTTGGTCTTTCCACTTCAGTCTTTCCACTTTATTCTTTAAACTTTAGTCTATCCACTTTAGTCTGTCCACTTTAGTCTTTCCACTTTAGTCATTTCCACTATCGTCTGTCCACTTTAGTCTTTCCACTTTAGTCTTTCCACTTTAGTCTGTCCACTTTTGTATTTCCAATATAGTCTGTACACTTTAGTCTTTCCACTATAGTGTGTCCACTTTAGTCTTTCCACTTTAGTCTGTCCACTTTAGTCTTTCCTCTTTAGTCTTTCCACTTTAGTCTTTCCACTTTATTCTCTCCACTTCAGTGTGTACACTTTAGTTTGTCCACTTTAGTCTTTCCACTTTAGTTTGTCCACTTTAGTCTTTCCACTATAGTCTGTCAACTTTAGTCTTTCCACTATAGTCTGTCCACTTTAGTCTTTCCACTTTAGTCTTTCCACTTTAGTCCGTCCACTTCAGTCTTTCCACTATAGTCTGTCCACTTTAGTCTTTCCACTTTAGTCTTTCCACTTTAGTCTGTCCACTTTAGTCTTTCCACTATAGTCTGTCAACTTTAGTCTTTCCACTTTAGTCTGTCCACTTTGGTCTGTCCACTTTAGTCTTTCCACTATAGTCTTTCCACTATAGTCTGTCCACTTTAGTCTTTCAACTTTAGTCTTTTCACTTTAGTCATTTCCACTTTAGTCTGTCCACATTAGTCTTCCCACTATAGTCTTTCCACTTTAGTCTTTCCACTTTAGTCTTTCCACTTTAGTCTGTCCACTTTAGTCTTTCCACTTCAGTCTTTCCACTATAGTCTGTCCACTTTAGTCTTTCCACTTTAGTCTTTCCACTTTAGTCTGTCCACTTTAGTCTTTCCACTATAGTCTTTCCACTATAGTCTGTCCACTTTATTCTTTCAACTTTAGTCTTTCCGCTTTAGTCTGTCCACTTAGTCTTTCCACTTCAGTCTTTCCACTAGAGTCTGTCCACTTTAGTCTTTCCACTTTAGTCTTTCCACTATAGTCTCGACTTTATTCTGTCCACTTTCCACTATTCTTTGTCCACTTTAGTCTTTCCACTATAGTCTCCACTTTATTCTGTCCACAGCAGTCTTTCCACTATAGTCTTTCCACTATAGTCTGTCCACTTTAGTCTTTCCACTTCAGTCTTTCCACTAGAGTCTGTCCACTTTAGTCTTTCCACTTTAGTCTTTCCACTTTAGTCTTTCCACTATAGTCTCCACTTTATTCTGTTCACTAGAGTCTACACTTTCTACTATAGTCTACACTTTATTCTGTCAACTTCAGTCTTTCCACTAGAGTCTGTCCACTTTAGTCTTTCCACTTTAGTCTGTCCACTTTAGTCTGTCCACTTTAGTCTTTCCACTTTAGTCTTTCCACTTTAGTCATTTCCACTTTAGTCTGTCCACTTTAGTCTGTCCAGTTTAGTCTTCCCACTATAGTCTTTCCACTTTAGTCTTTCCATTTTAGTCTTTCCACTTTAGTCTGTCCAGTTTAGTCTTTCCACTTCAGTCTTTCCACTAGAGTCTGTCCACTTTAGTCTTTCCACTTTAGTCTTTCCACTTTAGTCTTTCCACTTAGTCTGTCCACTTTAGTCTTTCCACTTCAGTCTTTCCACTAGAGTCTGTCCACTTTAGTCTTTCCACTTTAGTCTTTCCACTTTAGTCTTTCCACTATAGTCTCCACTTCATTCTGTCCACTAGAGTCTCCACTTTCTACTATAGTCTAAACTTTATTCTGTCCACTTCAGTCTTTCCACTAGAGTCTGTCCACTTTAGTCTTTCCACTTTAGTCTGTCCACTTCAGTCTTTACTGTAGTCTGTCCGCTTTAGTCTTTCCACTTTAGTCTTTTCACTATAGTCTCCACTTTATTCTGTACATTAAAGTCTTTCCACTATAGTCTGTCCACTTTAGTCTTTTCACTATTCTCTGTCCACTTAAGTCTTTCCACTATAATCTCCACTTTATTCTGTCGACTACAGTCTTTCCTACTCTTTTCCACTTTAGTCTTTCCACTTTAGTCTGTCCACTTCAGTCTTTCCACTATAGTCTGTCCGCTTTAGTCTTTCCACTTTAGTTTTTTCCACTATAGTGTCCACTCTTTTCTGTCCACTACAGTCTTTCCACTATAGTCTTTCCACTATAGTCTGTCCACTTTAGTCTTTCCACTATTCTCTGTCCACTTTAGTCTTTCCGCTTTAGTCTGTCCACTTAGTCTTTCCACTTCAGTCTTTCCACTAGATTCTGTCAACTTTAGTTTTTCCACTGTAGTCTGTCCACTTTAGTCTGTCCACTTTAGTCCGTCCACTTTAGTCTTTCCACTTTAGTCATTTCCACTATCGTCTTTCCACTTTAGTCTTTCCACTTTAGTCTGTCCACTTTAGTCTTTCATAGTCTGTCCACTTTAGTCTTTCCACTTTAGTCTTTTCACTATAGTCTCCACTTTATTCTGTACACTAAAGTCTTTCCACTAAAGTCTTTCCACTACAGTCTGTCCACTTTAGTCTTTCCACTATTCTCTGTCCACTTTAGTCTTTCCACTATTCTCTGTCCACTTTAGTCTTTCCGCTTTAGTCTGTCCACTTAGTCTTTCCACTTCAGTCTTTCCACTAGATTCTGTCAACTTTAGTTTTTCCACTGTAGTCTGTCCACTTTAGTCTGTCCACTTTAGTCTGTCCACTTTAGTCTGTCCACTTTAGTCTTTCCACTTTAGTCATTTCCACTATCGTCTTTCCACTTTAGTCTTTCCACTTTAGTCTGTCCACTTTAGTCTTTCATAGTCTGTCCACTTTAGTCTTTCTACTTTAGTCTTTTCACTATAGTCTCCACTTTATTCTGTACACTAAAGTCTTTCCACTAAAGTCTTTCCACTACAGTCTGTCCACTTTAGTCTTTCCACTATTCTCTGTCCACTTAAGTCTTTCCACTATAGTCTCCACTATAGTCTGTCCACTTTAGTCTTTCCACTATAGTGTGTCCACTTTAGTCTTTCCACTTTAGTCTGTCCACTTTAGTCTTTCCACTATAGTCTGTCCACTTTAGTCTTTCCACTTTAGTCTTTCCACTTTAGTCTTTCCACTTTATTCTCTCCACTTCAGTGTGTACACTTTAGTTTGTCCACTTTAGTCTTTCCACTTTAGTTTGTCCACTTTAGTCTTTCCACTATAATCTGTCAACTTTAGTCTTTCCACTTAAGTCTGTCCACTTTAGTCTTTCCACTTTAGTCTTTCCACTTTAGTCTGTCCACTTTAGTCTTTCCACTATAGTCTGTCCACTATAGTCTGTCCACTTTAGTCTTTCCACTATAGTCTGTCCACTGAAGTCTTTCCACTATAGTCTGTCCACTTTAGTCTTTCCACTATTCTCTGTCCACTTAAGTCTTTCCACTATAGTCTCCACTTTATTTTGTCCACTACAGTCTTTCCCACTCTTTTCCACTTTGGTCTTTCCACTTTAGTTTTTCCACTTTATTCTTTCAACTTTAGTCTATCCACTTTAGTCTGTCCACTTTAGTCTTTCCACTTTAGTCATTTCCACTATCGTCTGTCCACTTTAGTCTTTCCACTTTAGACTTTCCACTTTAGTCTGTCCACTTTTGTCTTTCCAATATAGTCTATACACTTTAGTCTTTCCACTATAGTGTGTCCACTTTAGTCTTTCCACTTTAGTCTGTCCACTTTAGTCTTTCCACTATAGTCTGTCCACTTTAGTCTTTCCACTTTAGTCTTTCCACTTTAGTCTTTCCACTTTATTCTCTCCACTTCAGTGTGTACACTTTAGTTTGTCCACTTTAGTCTTTCCACTTTAGTTTGTCCACTTTAGTCTTTCCACTATAGTCTGTCAACTTTAGTCTTTCCACTATAGTCTGTCCACTTTAGTCTTTCCACTTTAGTCATTCCACTTTAGTCTGTCCACGTTAGTCTTTCCACTATAGTCTGTCCACTTTAGTCTTTCCACTTTAGTCTTTCCACTTTAGTCTGTCCACTTACGTCTTTCCACTATAGTCTGTCCACTTTAGTCTTTCCACTTTAGTCTGTCCACTTTGGTCTGTCCACTTTAGTCTTTCCACTATAGTCTTTCCACTATAGTCTGTCCACTTTAGTCTTTCCACTTTAGTCTTTCCACTTTAGTCATTTCCACTTTAGTCTGTCCACTTTAGTCTTCCCACTATAGTCTTTCCACTTTAGTCTTTCCACTTTAGTCTTTCCACTTTAGTCTGTCCACTTTAGTCTTTCCACTTCAGTCTTTCTACTATAGTCTGTCCACTTTAGTCTTTCCACTTTAGTCTTTCCACTTTAGTCTGTCCACTTTAGTCTTTCCACTATAGTCTTTCCACTATAGTCTGTCCACTTTAGTCTTTCAACTTTAGTCTTTCAACTTTAGTCTGTCCACTTTAGTCTTTCCACTATAGTCTGTCCACTATAGTCTTTCCACTGAAGTCTTTCCGCTTTAGTCTGTCCACTTAGTCTTTCCACTTCAGTCTTTCCCCTAGAGTCTGTCCACTTTAGTCTTTCCACTTTAGTCTTTCCACTATAGTCTCGACTTTATTCTGTCCACTTTCCACTATTCTCTGTCCACTTTAGTCTTTCCACTATAGTCTCCACTTTATTCTGTCCACAGCAGTCTTTCCACTATAGTCTTTCCACTATAGTCTGTCCACTTTAGTCTTTCCACTATAGTCTCCACTTTATTCTGTCCACTACAGTCTTTCCACTATAGTCTTTCCACTATAGTCTGTCCACTTTAGTCTTTCCACTTTAGTCTTTCAACTATAGTCTCCACTTTATTCTGTCCACTACAGTCTCTCCACTGTAGTCTTTCCACTATAGTCTGTCCACTTAAGTCTTTCCACTATTCTCTGTCCACTTTATTCTTTCCACTATACTCTCCAATTTATTCTGTCCACTATAGTCTTTCCACTATAGTCTGTCCACTTTAGTCTTTCCACTATAGTCTGTCCACTATAGTCTTTCCACTTAAGTCTTTCCGCTTTAGTCTGTCCACTTTAGTCTGTCCACTTTCCACTATTCTCTGTCCACTTTAGTCTTTCCACTATAGTCTCCACTTTATTCTGTCCACAGCAGTCTTTCCACTATAGTCTTTCCACTATAGTCTGTCCTCTTTAGTCTTTCCACTTTTCTCTGCCCACTTTAGTCTTTCCACTATAGTCTACACTTTATTCTGTCCACTACAGTCTTTCCACTATAGTCTTTCCACTATAGTCTGTCCACTTCAGTCTTTTCACTTTAGTTTTTCCACTTTAGTCTGTCCACTTCAGTCTTTCCACTATAGTCTGTCCACTTTAGTCTTTCCACTTTAGTCTTTCCACTTTAGTCTTTCAACTATAGTCTCCACTTTATTCTGCCCACTACAGTCTTTCCACTATAGTCTGTCCACTTTAGTCTTTTCACTAATCTCTGTCCACTTTAGTCTTTCCACTTTAGTCTTTCCACTATAGTCTCCACTTTATTCTGTCCACTACAGTCTTTCCACTATAGTCTTTCCACTAAAGTCTGTCCACTTCAGTCTTTCCACTTTAGTCATTCCACTTTAGTCTGTCCACTTTAGTCTTTCCACTTCAGTCTTTCCACTAGAGTCTGTCCAATTTAGTCTTTCCACTTTAGTCTTTCCACTATAGTCTCCACTTTATTCTGTTCACTAGATTCTCCACTTTCTACTATAGTCTACACTTTATTCTGTCAACTTCAGTATTTCCACTAGAGTCTGTCCACTTTAGTCTTTCCACTTTAGCCTGTCCACTTTAGTCTGTCCACTTTAGTCTTTCCACTTTAGTCTTTCCACTTTAGTCATTTCCACTTTAGTCTGTCCACTTTAGTCTGTCCAGTTTAGTCTTCCCACTATAGTCTTTCCACTTTAGTCTTTCCATTTTAGTCTTTCCACTTTAGTCTGTCCACTTTAGTCTTTCCACTTCAGTCTTTCCACTAGAGTCTGTCCACTTTAGTCTTTCCACTTTAGTCTTTCCACTTTAGTCTGTCCACTTTAGTCTTTCCACTTCAGTCTTTCCACTAGAGTCTGTCCACTTTAGTCTTTCCACTTTAGTCTTTCCAATTTAGTCTTTCCACTATAGTCTCCACTTTATTCTGTCCACTAGAGTCTCCACTTTCTACTATAGTCACACTTTATTCTGTCCACTTCAGTCTCTCCACTAGAGTCTGTCCACTTTAGTCTTTCCACTTTAGTCTGTCCACTTCAGTCTTTCCACTATAGTCTGTCCGCTTTAGTCTTTCCACTTTAGTCTTTTCACTATAGTCTACACTTTATTCTGTCCACTTCAGTCTCTCCACTAGAGTCTGTCCACTTTAGTCTTTCCACTTTAGTCTTTCCACTTCAGTCTTTCCACTAGAGTCTGTCCAATTTAGTCTTTCCACTTTAGTCTTTCCACTTTAGTCTGTCCACTTTAGTCTTTCCACTTCAGTCTTTCCACTAGAGTCTGTCCACTTTAGTCTTTCCACTTTAGTCTTTCCACTTTAGTCTGTCCACTTTAGTCTTTCCACTTCAGTCTTTCCACTAGAGTCTGTCCACTTTAGTCTTTCCACTTTAGTCTTTCCAATTTAGTCTTTCCACTTTAGTCATTTCCACTATAGTCTCCACTTTATTCTGTTCACTAGAGTCTACACTTTCTACTATAGTCTACACTTTATTCTGTCAACTTCAGTCTTTCCACTAGAGTCTGTCCACTTTAGTCTTTCCACTTTAGTCTGTCCACTTTAGTCTGTCCACTTTAGTCTTTCCACTTTAGTCTTTCCACTTTAGTCATTTCCACTTTAGTCTGTCCACTTTAGTCTTTCTACTTTAGTCTTTTCACTATAGTCTCCACTTTATTCTGTACACTAAAGTCTTTCCACTAAAGTCTTTCCACTACAGTCTGTCCACTTTAGTCTTTCCACTATTCTCTGTCCACTTAAGTCTTTCCACTATAGTCTCCACTATAGTCTGTCCACTTTAGTCTTTCCACTATAGTGTGTCCACTTTAGTCTTTCCACTTTAGTCTGTCCACTTTAGTCTGTCCACTTTAGTCTTTCCCCTTCAGTCTTTCTACTATAGTCTGTCCACTTTAGTCTTTCCACTTTAGTCTTTCCACTTTAGTCTGTCCACTTTAGTCTTTCCACTATAGTCTTTCCACTATAGTCTTTCCACTGAAGTCTTTCCGCTTTAGTCTGTCCACTTAGTCTTTCCACTTCAGTCTTTCCCCTAGAGTCTGTCCACTTTAGTCTTTCCACTTTAGTCTTTCCACTATAGTCTCGACTTTATTCTGTCCACTTTCCACTATTCTCTGTCCACTTTAGTCTTTCCACTATAGTCTCCACTTTATTCTGTCCACAGCAGTCTTTCCACTATAGTCTTTCCACTATAGTCTGTCCACTTTAGTCTTTCCACTATAGTCTCCACTTTATTCTGTACACTACAGTCTTTCCACTATAGTCTTTCCACTATAGTCTGTCCACTTTAGTCTTTCCACTTTAGTCTTTCAACTATAGTCTCCACTTTATTCTGTCCACTACAGTCTCTCCACTGTAGTCTTTCCACTATAGTCTGTCCACTTAAGTCTTTCCACTATTCTCTGTCCACTTTATTCTTTCCACTATACTCTCCAATTTATTCTGTCCACTATAGTCTTTCCACTATAGTCTGTCCACTTTAGTCTTTCCACTATAGTCTGTCCACTATAGTCTTTCCACTTAAGTCTTTCCGCTTTAGTCTTTCCACTTTAGTCTGTCCACTTTCCACTATTCTCTGTCCACTTTAGTCTTTCCACTATAGTCTCCACTTTATTCTGTCCACAGCAGTCTTTCCACTATAGTCTTTCCACTATAGTCTGTCCTCTTTAGTCTTTCCACTTTTCTCTGCCCACTTTAGTCTTTCCACTATAGTCTACACTTTATTCTGTCCACTACAGTCTTTCCACTTTAGTTTTTCCACTTTAGTCTGTCCACTTCAGTCTTTCCACTATAGTCTGTCCACTTTAGTCTTTCCACTTTAGTCTTTCCACTTTAGTCTTTCAACTATAGTCTCCACTTTATTCTGCCCACTACAGTCTTTCCACTATAGTCTGTCCACTTTAGTCTTTTCACTAATCTCTGTCCACTTTAGTCTTTCCACTTTAGTCTTTCCACTATAGTCTCCACTTTATTCTGTCCACTACAGTCTTTCCACTATAGTCTTTCCACTAAAGTCTGTCCACTTCAGTCTTTCCACTTTAGTCATTCCTATTTAGTCTGTCCACTTTAGTCTTTCCACTTCAGTCTTTCCACTAGAGTCTGTCCAATTTAGTCTTTCCACTTTAGTCTTTCCACTTTAGTCTTTCCACTATAGTCTCCACTTTATTCTGTTCACTAGATTCTCCACTTTCTACTATAGTCTACACTTTATTCTGTCAACTTCAGTATTTCCACTAGAGTCTGTCCACTTTAGTCTTTCCACTTTAGCCTGTCCACTTTAGTCTGTCCACTTTAGTCTTTCCACTTTAGTCTTTCCACTTTAGTCATTTCCACTTTAGTCTGTCCACTTTAGTCTGTCCAGTTTAGTCTTCCCACTATAGTCTTTCCACTTTAGTCTTTCCATTTTAGTCTTTCCACTTTTGTCTGTCCACTTTAGTCTTTCCACTTCAGTCTTTCCACTAGAGTCTGTCAACTTTAGTCTTTCCACTTTAGTCTTTCCACTTTAGTCTGTCCACTTTAGTCTTTCCACTTCAGTCTTTCCACTAGAGTCTGTCCACTTTAGTCTTTCCACTTTAGTCTTTCCAATTTAGTCTTTCCACTATAGTCTCCACTTTATTCTGTCCACTAGAGTCTCCACTTTCTACTATAGTCACACTTTATTCTGTCCACTTCAGTCTCTCCACTAGAGTCTGTCCACTTTAGTCTTTCCACTTTAGTCTGTCCACTTCAGTCTTTCCACTATAGTCTGTCCGCTTTAGTCTTTCCACTTTAGTCTTTTCACTATAGTCTACACTTTATTCTGTCCACTTCAGTCTCTCCACTAGAGTCTGTCCACTTTAGTCTTTCCACTTTTGTCTGTCCACTTTAGTCTTTCCACTTCAGTCTTTCCACTAGAGTCTGTCCACTTTAGTCTTTCCACTTTAGTCTTTCCACTTTAGTCTGTCCACTTTAGTCTTTCCACTTCAGTCTCTCCACTAGAGTCGGTCCACTTTAGTCTTTCCACTTTAGTCTTTCCACTTCAGTCTTTCCACTAGAGTCTGTCCAATTTAGTCTTTCCACTTTAGTCTTTCCACTTTAGTCTGTCCACTTTAGTCTTTCCACTTCAGTCTTTCCACTAGAGTCTGTCCACTTTAGTCTTTCCACTTTAGTCTTTCCACTTTAGTCTGTCCACTTTAGTCTTTCCACTTCAGTCTTTCCACTAGAGTCTGTCCACTTTAGTCTTTCCACTTTAGTCTTTCCAATTTAGTCTTTCCACTTTAGTCATTTCCACTATAGTCTCCACTTTATTCTGTTCACTAGAGTCTACACTTTCTACTATAGTCTACACTTTATTCTGTCAACTTCAGTCTTTCCACTAGAGTCTGTCCACTTTAGTCTTTCCACTTTAGTCTGTCCACTTTAGTCTGTCCACTTTAGTCTTTCCACTTTAGTCTTTCCACTTTAGTCATTTCCACTTTAGTCTGTCCACTTTAGTCTTTCTACTTTAGTCTTTTCACTATAGTCTCCACTTTATTCTGTACACTAAAGTCTTTCCACTAAAGTCTTTCCACTACAGTCTGTCCACTTTAGTCTTTCCACTATTCTCTGTCCACTTAAGTCTTTTCACTATAGTCTCCACTTTATTCTGTCCACTACAGTCTTTCCCACTCTTTTCCACTTTGGTCTTTCCACTTTAGTCTTTCCACTTTATTCTTTCAACTTTAGTCTATCCACTTCAGTCTTTCCAATTTAGTTTTCCCACTTTAGTCTGTCCACTTCAGTCTTTCCACTATAGTCTGTCCACTTTAGTCTTTCCACTTTAGTCTGTCCACTTTAGTCTGTCCACTTTAGTCTTTCCACTTTAGTCTTTCCAATTTAGTCTTTCCACTTTAGTCATTTCCACTATAGTCTCCACTTTATTCTGTTCACTAGAGTCTACACTTTCTACTATAGTCTACACTTTATTCTGTCAACTTCAGTCTTTCCACTAGAGTCTGTCCACTTTAGTCTTTCCACTTTAGTCTGTCCACTTTAGTCTGTCCACTTTAGTCTTTCCACTTTAGTCTTTCCAATTTAGTCTTTCCACTTTAGTCATTTCCACTATAGTCTCCACTTTATTCTGTTCACTAGAGTCTACACTTTCTACTATAGTCTACACTTTATTCTGTCAACTTCAGTCTTTCCACTAGAGTCTGTCCACTTTAGTCTTTCCACTTTAGTCTGTCCACTTTAGTCTGTCCACTTTAGTCTTTCCACTTTAGTCTTTCCACTTTAGTCATTTCCACTTTAGTCTGTCCACTTTAGTCTTTCTACTTTAGTCTTTTCACTATAGTCTCCACTTTATTCTGTACACTAAAGTCTTTCCACTAAAGTCTTTCCACTACAGTCTGTCCACTTTAGTCTTTCCACTATTCTCTGTCCACTTAAGTCTTTCCACTATAGTCTCCACTATAGTCTGTCCACTTTAGTCTTTCCACTATAGTGTGTCCACTTTAGTCTTTCCACTTTAGTCTTTCCACTTTAGTCTTTCCACTTTATTCTCTCCACTTCAGTGTGTACACTTTAGTTTGTCCACTTTAGTCTTTCCACTTTAGTTTGTCCACTTTAGTCTTTCCACTATAGTCTGTCAACTTTAGTCTTTCCACTATAGTCTGTCCACTTTAGTCTTTCCACTTTAGTCTTTCCACTTTAGTCTGTCCACTTTAGTCTTTCCACTATAGTCTGTCCACTATAGTCTGTCCACTTTGGTCTTTCCACTTTAGTTTTTCCACTTTATTCTTTCAACTTTAGTCTATCCACTTTAGTCTGTCCACTTTAGTCTTTCCACTTTAGTCATTTCCACTATCGTCTGTCCACTTTAGTCTTTCCACTTTAGACTTTCCACTTTAGTCTGTCCACTTTTGTCTTTCCAATATAGTCTATACACTTTAGTCTTTCCACTATAGTGTGTCCACTTTAGTCTTTCCACTTTAGTCTGTCCACTTTAGTCTTTCCACTATAGTCTGTCCACTTTAGTCTTTCCACTTTAGTCTTTCCACTTTAGTCTTTCCACTTTATTCTCTCCACTTCAGTGTGTACACTTTAGTTTGTCCACTTTAGTCTTTCCACTTTAGTTTGTCCACTTTAGTCTTTCCACTATAGTCTGTCAACTTTAGTCTTTCCACTATAGTCTGTCCACTTTAGTCTTTCCACTTTAGTCATTCCACTTTAGTCTGTCCACGTTAGTCTTTCCACTATAGTCTGTCCACTTTAGTCTTTCCACTTTAGTCTTTCCACTTTAGTCTGTCCACTTTAGTCTTTCAACTATAGTCTCCACTTTATTCTGCCCACTACAGTCTTTCCACTATAGTCTGTCCACTTTAGTCTTTTCACTAATCTCTGTCCACTTTAGTCTTTCCACTTTAGTCTTTCCACTATAGTCTCCACTTTATTTTGTCCACTACAGTCTTTCCACTATAGTCTTTCCACTAAAGTCTGTCCACTTCAGTCTTTCCACTTTAGTCATTCCACTTTAGTCTGTCCACTTTAGTCTTTCCACTTCAGTCTTTCCACTAGAGTCTGTCCAATTTAGTCTTTCCACTTTAGTCTTTCCACTTTAGTCTTTCCACTTTATTCTCTCCACTTCAGTGTGTACACTTTAGTTTGTCCACTTTAGTCTTTCCACTTTAGTTTGTCCACTTTAGTCTTTCCACTATAGTCTGTCAACTTTAGTCTTTCCACTATAGTCTGTCCACTTTAGTCTTTCCACTTTAGTCTTTCCACTTTAGTCTGTCCACTTTAGTCTTTCCACTATAGTCTGTCCACTATAGTCTGTCCACTTTAGTCTTTCCACTATAGTCTGTCCACTTTAGTCTTTCCACTATAGTCTGTCCACTTTAGTCTTTCCACTATTCTCTGTCCACTTAAGTCTTTCCACTATAGTCTCCACTTTATTTTGTCCACTACAGTCTTTCCCACTCTTTTCCACTTTGGTCTTTCCACTTTAGTTTTTCCACTTTATTCTTTCAGCTTTAGTCTATCCACTTTAGTCTGTCCACTTTAGTCTTTCCACTTTAGTCATTTCCACTATCGTCTGTCCACTTTAGTCTTTCCACTTTAGACTTTCCACTTTAGTCTGTCCACTTTTGTCTTTCCAATATAGTCTATACACTTTAGTCTTTCCACTATAGTGTGTCCACTTTAGTCTTTCCACTTTAGTCTGTCCACTTTAGTCTTTCCACTATAGTCTGTCCACTTTAGTCTTTCCACTTTAGTCTTTCCACTTTAGTCTTTCCACTTTATTCTCTCCACTTCAGTGTGTACACTTTAGTT
>JAUPMV010000067.1:0-262998 GCA_030848855.1 Branchinecta sandiegonensis | reverse complement strand
CGGTCCACTACAGTCTTTTCACTATAGTCTTTCCACTATAGTCTGTCCACTTTAGTCTTTCCACTTTAGTAGTTCCACTATAGTCTCCACTTTATTTTGACCACTACAGTCTTTCCACTTTAGTCTTTCCACTATTCTCTGTCTACTTTAGTCTTTCCACTATAGTCTCCACTTTATTCTGTCCACTACAGTCTATTCACTTTAGTCTTTCCACTATTCTCTGTCTACTTTAGTCTTTCCACTATATTCTCCACTTTATTCTGTCCACTACAGTCTTTCCACTATAGTCTTTCCACTATAGTCTGTCCACTTTAGTCTTTCCACTATTCTCTGTCCACTTTAGTCTTTCCACTATACTCTCCACTTTATTCTGTCCACTACAGTCTTTCCACTATAGTCTTTCCACTATAGTCTGTCCACTTTAGTCTTTCCACTTTAGTCTTTCCACTTTAGTCTGTCCACTTTAGTCTTTCCACTTTAGTCTGTCAACTTTAGTCTTTCCACTATACTCTCCACTTTATTCTGTCCACTACAGTCTTTCCACTACTGTCTTTCCACTATAGTCTGTCCACTTTAGTCTTTCCACTATTCTCTGTCCACTTTAGTCTTTCCACTATACTCTCCACTTTATTCTGTCCACTACAGTCTTTCCACTATAGTCTTTCCACTTTAGTCTGTCCACTTTAGTCTTTCCACTTTAGTCTTTCCACTTTAGTCTGTCCACTTTAGTCTTTCCACTATAGTCTGTCCACTTTAGTCTTTCCACTATTCTCTGTCCACTTTATTCTTTCTACTATAGTCTCCACTTTATTCTGTCCACTAAAGTCTTTCCACTATAGTCTTTCCACTATAGTCTGTCCACTTTAGTCTTTCCACTATTCTCTGTCCACTTTAGTCTTTCCACTATACTCTCCACTTTATTCTGTCCACTACAGTCTTTCCACTATAGTCTTTCCACTTTAGTCTGTCCGCTTTAGTCTGTCCACTTTAGTCTTTCCACTTTAGTCTGTCCACTTTAGTCTTTCCACCATAGTCTGTCCACTTTAGTCTTTCCACTATTCTCTGTCCACTTCATTCTTTCCACTATAGTCTCCACTTCATTCTGTCCACTACAGTCTTTCCACTTTAGTCTTTCCACTATAGTCTGTCCACTTTAGTCTTTCCACTATTCTCTGTCCACTTTAGTCTTTCCACTATAGTCTCCACTTTATTCGGTCCACTACAGTCTTTTCACTATAGTCTTTCCACTATAGTCTGTCCACTTTAGTCTTTCCACTTTAGTCTTTCCACTATAGTCTCCACTTTATTTTGACCACTACAGTCTTTCCACTTTAGTCTTTCCACTATTCTCTGTCTACTTTAGTCTTTCCACTATAGTCTCCACTTTATTCTGTCCACTACAGTCTATTCACTTTAGTCTTTCCACTATTCTCTGTCTACTTTAGTCTTTCCACTATAGTCTCCACTTTATTCTGTCCACTACAGTCTTTCCACTATAGTCTTTCCACTATAGTCTGTCCACTTTAGTCTTTCCACTATTCTCGGTCCACTTTAGTCTTTCCACTATAGTCTCCACTTTATTCTTTCCACTTTATTCTTTCCACTATAGTCTTTCCACTACAGTCTGTCCACTTTAGTCTTTCCACTTTTCTCTGTCCACTTTAGTCTTTCCACTATAGTCTCCACTTTATTCTGTCCACTACAGTCTTTCCACTATAGTCTTTCCACTATAGTCTGTCCACTTTAGTCTTTCCATTTTAGTTTTTCCACTTTAGTCTTTCCACTATAGTCTGTCCACTTTTGTCTTTCCACCATTCTCTGTCCACTTTAGTCTTTCCACCAAAGTCTGCACTTTATTCTGTCCACTACAGTCTTTCCACTATAGTCTTTCCATAATAGTCTGTCAACTTTATTCTTTCCACTATTTTCTGTCCACTTCAGTCTTTCCACTATAGTCTGTCCACTTTAGTCTTTCCACTATTCTCTGTCCACTTTACTCTTTCCACTATACTCTCCACTTTATTCTGTCCACTACAGTCTTTCCACTATAGACTTTCCACTATAGTCTATCCACTTTTGTCTTTCCACTTTATTCTTTCCACTTTATTCTGTCCACTATAGTCTACACTTTATTCTGTCCACTACAGTCTTTCCACTATAGTCTTTCCTCTATATTCTGTCCACTTCAGTTTTTCCACTTTAGTCTGTCCACTTATTCTTTCCACTATAGTCTTTCCAAAGTCTTTCCAATTCAGTCTTTCCACTATAGTCTCCACTTTATTCTGTCCACTACAGTCTTTCCACTATAGTCTTTCCACTATAGTCTGTCCACTTTAGTCTTTCCATTTTAGTCTTTCCACTTTATTCTGTCCACTTCAGTGTGTACACTTTAGTCTGTCCACTGATTCTTTCCACTTCAGTCTTTCCACTATAGTCTGTCCACTTTAGTCTTTCCACTTTAGTCTTTCCACTGAAGTCTCCACTTTATTCTGTCCACTACAGTCTTTCCACTTTAGTCTTTCCAATACTCTCTGTCCACTTTAGTCTTTCCACTTTAGTCTTTCCACTATAGTCTCCACTTTATTCTGTCCACTACAGTCTTTCCACTATAGTCTGTCCACTTCAGTCTTTCCACTATTCTCTGTCCACTTTAGTCTTTCCACTATAGTCTATACTTTATTCTGTCCACGACAGTCTTTTCACTATAGTCTTTCCAATATGGTCTGTCCACTTTAGTCTTTCCACTTTAGTTTTTCCACTTTAGTCTTTCCACTATAGTCTGTCAACTTTAGTCTTTCCACTATTTTCTGTCCACTTTAGTCTTTCCACTATTCTCTGTCCACTTTAGTCTTTCCACTATAGTCTCCACTTTATTTTGTCCACTACAGTCTTTCTACTTTAGTCTTTCCACTATTCTCTGTCTACTTTAGTCTTTCCACTATAGTCTCCACTTTATTCTGTCCACTACAGTCTTTCCACTATAGTCTTTCCACTATAGTCTGTCCACTTTAGTCTTTCCACTATTCTCTGTCCACTTTAGTCTTTCCACTATACTCTCCACTTTATTCTGTCCACTACAGTCTTTCCACTATAGTCTTTCCACTATAGTCTGTTCACTTTAGTCTTTCCACTTTAGTCTCTCCACTTTAGTCTGTCCACTTTATTCTTTCCACTATAGTCTGTCCACTTTAGTCTTTCCACTATTCTATGTCCACTTTAGTCTTTCCACTATTGTCTCCACTTTATTCTGTCCACTACAGTCTTTCCACTATAGTCTGTCCACTTTAGTCTTTCCACCATTCTCTGTCCACTACAGTCTTACCACTATAGTCTGTCCACTTTAGTCTTTCCACTATTCTCTGTCCACTTTAGTCTTTCCACTATAGTCTCCACTTTATTCTGTCCACTACAGTCTTTCCACTATAGACTTTCCACTATAGTCTATCCACTTTAGTCTTTCCACTTTAGTCTTTCCACTTTATTCTGTCCACTATAGTCTCCACTTTATTCTGTCCACTACAGTCTTTCCACTATAGTCTTTCCTCTATAGTCTGTCCACTTTAGTTTTTCCACTTTAGTCTGTCCACTTATTCTTTCCACTATAGTCTATCCACTTTAGTCTTTCCAATTCAGTCTTTCCACTATTCTCTGTCCACTTTAGTCTTTCCACTATAGTCTCCACTTTATTCTGTCCACTACAGTCTTTCCACTATAGTCTTTCCACTATAGTCTTTCCACTTTAGTCTTTCCACTTTAGTCTTTCTACTATAGTCTCCACTTTATTTTGTCCACTACAGTCTTTCCACTTTAGTCTTTCCACTATTCTCTGTCTACTTTAGTCTTTCCATTATAGTCTCCACTTTATTCTGTCCACTACAGTCTTTCCACTATAGTCTTTCCACTATAGTCCGTCCACTTTAGTCTTTCCACTATTCTCTGTCCACTTTAGTCTTTCCACTATACTCTCCACTTTATTCTGTCCACTACAGTCTTTCCACTATAGTCTTTCCACTATCGTCTGTCCACTTTAGTCTTTCCACTTTAGTCTTTCCACTTTAGTCTGTCCACTTTAGTCTTTCCACTATAGTCTGTCCACTTTAGTCTTTCCACTATTCTCTGTCCACTTTAGTCTTTCCACTATAGTCTCCACTTTATTCTGTCCACTACAGTCTTTCCACTTTAGTCTGTCCACTTTAGTTTTTCCACTTTAGTCTGTCCACTTATTCTTTCCACTATAGTCTATCCACTTTAGTCTTTCCAATTCAGTCTTTCCACTATAGTCTCCACTTTATTCTGTCCACTACAGTCTTTCCACTATAGTCTTTCCACTATAGTCTGTCCACTTTAGTCTTTCCACTATTCTCTGTCCACTTTAGTCTTTCCACTATAGTCTCCACTTTATTCTGTCCACTACAGTCTTTCCACTATAGTCTTTCCACTATAGTCTTTCCACTTTAGTCTTTCCACTTTAGTCTTTCTACTATAGTCTCCACTTTATTTTGTCCACTACAGTCTTTCCACTTTAGTCTTTCCACTATTCTCTGTCCACTTTAGTCTTTCCACTATAGTCTCCACTTTATTCTGCCCACTACAGTCTTTCCACTGTAGTCTCTTTCCACTATAGTCTTTCCACTATAGTCTGTCCACTTTAGTCTTTCCACTTTAGTCTTTCCACTATAGTCTCCACTTTATTTTGTCCACTACAGTCTTTCCACTTTAGTCTTTCCACTATTCTCTGTCTACTTTAGTCTTTCCACTATAATCTCCACTTTATTCTGTCCACTACAGTCTTTCCACTATAGTCTTTCCACTATAGTCTGTCCACTTTAGTCTTTCCACTATTCTCTGTCCACTTTAGTCTTTCCACTATACTCTCCACTTTATTCTGTCCACTACAGTCTTTCCACTATTGTCTTTCCACTAAAGTCTGTCCACTTTAGTCTTTCCACTTTAGTCTTTCCACTTTAGTCTGTCCACTTTAGTCTTTCCACTATAGTCTGTCCACTTTAGTCTTTCCACTATTCTCTGTCCACTTTAGTCTTTCCACTATAGTCTCCACTTTATTCTGTCCACTACAGTCTTTCCACTATAGTCTTTCCGCTATAGTCTGTCCACTTTAGTTTTTAGTCTCCACTTTATTTTGTCCACTACAGTCTTTCCACTTTAGTCTTTCCACTATTCTCTGTCTACTTTAGTCTTTCCACTATAGTCTCCACTTTATTCTGTCCACTACAGTCTTTCCACTATAGTGTTTCCACTATAGTTTCCACTATATTCTCCACTTTATTCTGTCCACTACAGTCTTTACACTATTTTCTTTCCACTATAGTCTGTCCACTTTAGTCTTTCCACTATTCTCTGTCCACTTTAGTCTTTCCACTATAGTCTCCACTTTATTCTGTCCACTACAGTCTTTCCACTATAGTATTTCCACTCTATAGTCTCCACTCTATTCTGTCCACTACAGTCTTTCCACTATAGTCTTTCCACTATAGTCTCCACTTTATTCTGTCCACTACAGTCTTTCCACTATAGTCTTTCCACTATAGTCTGTCCACTTTAGTCTTTCCACTTTAGTCTTTCCACTATTCTCTGTCTACTTTAGTCTTTCCACTATAGTCTCCACTTTATTCTGTCCACTACGGTCTTTCCACTATAGTCTTTCCACTATAGTCTGTCCACTTTAGTCTTTCCACTATTCTCTGTCCACTTTAGTCTTTCCACTATAGTCTCCACTTTATTCTGTCCACTACAGTCTTTCCACTATAGTCTTTCCACTTTAGTCTTTCCACTTTAGTCTTTTCACTATAGTCTCCACTTTATTTTGTCCACTACAGTCTTTCCACTTTAGTCTTTCCCATATTCTCTGTCTACTTTAGTCTTTCCACTATATTCTCCACTTTATTCTGTCCACTACAGTCTTTCCACTACTGTCTTTCCACTATAGTCTGTCCACTTTAGTCTTTCCACTATTCTCTGTCCACTTTAGTCTTTCCACTATACTCTCCACTTTATTCTGTCCACTACAGTCTTTCCACTATAGTCTTTCCACTTTAGTCTGTCCACTTTAGTCTTTCCACTTTAGTCTTTCCACTTTAGTCTGTCCACTTTAGTCTTTCCACCATAGTCTGTCCACTTTAGTCTTTCCACTATTCTCTGTCCACTTTATTCTTTCTACTATAGTCTCCACTTTATTCTGTCCACTACAGTCTTTCCACTATAGTCTTTCCACTATAGTCTGTCCACTTTAGTCTTTCCACTATTCTCTGTCCACTTTAGTCTTTCCACTATACTCTCCACTTTATTCTGTCCACTACAGTCTTTCCACTATAGTCTTTCCACTTTAGTCTGTCCGCTTTAGTCTGTCCACTTTAGTCTTTCCACTTTAGTCTGTCCACTTTAGTCTTTCCACCATAGTCTGTCCACTTTAGTCTTTCCACTATTCTCTGTCCACTTCATTCTTTCCACTATAGTCTCCACTTCATTCTGTCCACTACAGTCTTTCCACTTTAGTCTTTCCACTATAGTCTGTCCACTTTAGTCTTTCCACTATTCTCTGTCCACTTTTGTCTTTCCACTATAGTCTCCACTTTATTCGGTCCACTACAGTCTTTTCACTATAGTCTTTCCACTATAGTCTGTCCACTTTAGTCTTTCCACTTTAGTAGTTCCACTATAGTCTCCACTTTATTTTGACCACTACAGTCTTTCCACTTTAGTCTTTCCACTATTCTCTGTCTACTTTAGTCTTTCCACTATAGTCTCCACTTTATTCTGTCCACTACAGTCTATTCACTTTAGTCTTTCCACTATTCTCTGTCTACTTTAGTCTTTCCACTATATTCTCCACTTTATTCTGTCCACTACAGTCTTTCCACTATAGTCTTTCCACTATAGTCTGTCCACTTTAGTCTTTCCACTATTCTCTGTCCACTTTAGTCTTTCCACTATACTCTCCACTTTATTCTGTCCACTACAGTCTTTCCACTATAGTCTTTCCACTATAGTCTGTCCACTTTAGTCTTTCCACTTTAGTCTTTCCACTTTAGTCTGTCCACTTTAGTCTTTCCACTTTAGTCTGTCAACTTTAGTCTTTCCACTATACTCTCCACTTTATTCTGTCCACTACAGTCTTTCCACTACTGTCTTTCCACTATAGTCTGTCCACTTTAGTCTTTCCACTATTCTCTGTCCACTTTAGTCTTTCCACTATACTCTCCACTTTAGTCTGTCCACTTTAGTCTTTCCACTATAGTCTGTCCACTTTAGTCTTTCCACTATTCTCTGTCCACTTTAGTCTTTCCACTATAGTCTCCGCTTTATTCTGTCCACTACAGTCTTTCCACTATAGTCTTTCCGCTATAGTCTGTCCACTTTAGTTTTTAGTCTCCACTTTATTTTGTCCACTACAGTCTTTCCACTTTAGTCTTTCCACTATTCTCTGTCTACTTTAGTCTTTCCACTATAGTCTCCACTTTATTCTGTCCACTACAGTCTTTCCACTATAGTGTTTCCACTATAGTCTGTCCACTTTAGTCTTTCCACTATTCTCTGTCCACTTTAGTCTTTCCACTATACTCTCCACTTTATTCTGTCCACTACTGTCTTTCCACTATTGTCTTTCCACTAAAGTCTGTCCACTTTAGTCTTTCCACTTTAGTCTTTCCACTTTAGTCTGTCCACTTTAGTCTTTCCACTATAGTCTGTCCACTTTAGTCTTTCCACTATTCTCTGTCCACTTTAGTCTTTCCACTATAGTCTCCACATTATTCTGTCAACTAAAGTCTTTCCACTATAGACTTTCCACTATAGTCTATCCACTTTAGTCTTTCCACTTTAGTCTTTCCACTTTATTCTGTCCACTATAGTCTCCACTTTATTCTGTCCACTACAGTCTTTCCACTATAGTCTTTCCTCTATAGTCTGCCCGCTTTAGTCTTTCCACTTTAGTTTTTCCACTTTAGTATGTCCACTTATTCTTTCCACTATAGTCTATCCACTTTAGTCTTTCCAATTCAGTCTTTCCACTATAGTCTCCACTTTATTCTGTCCACTACAGTCTTTCCACTATAGTCTTTCCACTTTAGTCTTTCCACTTTAGTCTTTTCACCATAGTCTCCACTTTATTTTGTCCACTACAGTCTTTCCACTTTAGTCTTTCCACTATTCTCTGTCTACTTTAGTCTTTCCACTATATTCTCCACTTTATTCTGTCCACTACAGTCTTTACACTATTTTCTTTCCACTATAGTCTGTCCACTTTAGTCTTTCCACTATTCTCTGTCCACTTTAGTCTTTCCACTATAGTCTCCACTTTATTCTGTCCACTACAGTCTTTCCACTATGGTATTTCCACTCTATAGTCTCCACTCTATTCTGTCCACTACAGTCTTTCCACTATAGTCTTTCCACTATAGTCTCCACTTTATTCTGTCCACTACAGTCTTTCCACTATAGTCTTTCCACTATAGTCTGTCCACTTTAGTCTTTCCACTTTAGTCTTTCCACTATTCTCTGTCTACTTTAGTCTTTCCACTATAGTCTCCACTTTATTCTGTCCACTACGGTCTTTCCACTATAGTCTTTCCACTATAGTCTGTCCACTTTAGTCTTTCCACTATTCTCTGTCCACTTTAGTCTTTCCACTATAGTCTCCACTTTATTCTGTCCACTACAGTCTTTCCACTATAGTCTTTCCACTTTAGTCTTTCCACTTTAGTCTTTTCACTATAGTCTCCACTTTATTTTGTCCACTACAGTCTTTCCACTTTAGTCTTTCCCATATTCTCTGTCTACTTTAGTCTTTCCACTATATTCTCCACTTTATTCTGTCCACTACAGTCTTTCCACTACTGTCTTTCCACTATAGTCTGTCCACTTTAGTCTTTCCACTATTCTCTGTCCACTTTAGTCTTTCCACTATACTCTCCACTTTATTCTGTCCACTACAGTCTTTCCACTATAGTCTTTCCACTTTAGTCTGTCCACTTTAGTCTTTCCACTTTAGTCTTTCCACTTTAGTCTGTCCACTTTAGTCTTTCCACCATAGTCTGTCCACTTTAGTCTTTCCACTATTCTCTGTCCACTTTATTCTTTCTACTATAGTCTCCACTTTATTCTGTCCACTACAGTCTTTCCACTATAGTCTTTCCACTATAGTCTGTCCACTTTAGTCTTTCCACTATTCTCTGTCCACTTTAGTCTTTCCACTATACTCTCCACTTTATTCTGTCCACTACAGTCTTTCCACTATAGTCTTTCCACTTTAGTCTGTCCGCTTTAGTCTGTCCACTTTAGTCTTTCCACTTTAGTCTGTCCACTTTAGTCTTTCCACCATAGTCTGTCCACTTTAGTCTTTCCACTATTCTCTGTCCACTTCATTCTTTCCACTATAGTCTCCACTTCATTCTGTCCACTACAGTCTTTCCACTTTAGTCTTTCCACTATAGTCTGTCCACTTTAGTCTTTCCACTATTCTCTGTCCACTTTTGTCTTTCCACTATAGTCTCCACTTTATTCGGTCCACTACAGTCTTTTCACTATAGTCTTTCCACTATAGTCTGTCCACTTTAGTCTTTCCACTTTAGTAGTTCCACTATAGTCTCCACTTTATTTTGACCACTACAGTCTTTCCACTTTAGTCTTTCCACTATTCTCTGTCTACTTTAGTCTTTCCACTATAGTCTCCACTTTATTCTGTCCACTACAGTCTATTCACTTTAGTCTTTCCACTATTCTCTGTCTACTTTAGTCTTTCCACTATATTCTCCACTTTATTCTGTCCACTACAGTCTTTCCACTATAGTCTTTCCACTATAGTCTGTCCACTTTAGTCTTTCCACTATTCTCTGTCCACTTTAGTCTTTCCACTATACTCTCCACTTTATTCTGTCCACTACAGTCTTTCCACTATAGTCTTTCCACTATAGTCTGTCCACTTTAGTCTTTCCACTTTAGTCTTTCCACTTTAGTCTGTCCACTTTAGTCTTTCCACTTTAGTCTGTCAACTTTAGTCTTTCCACTATACTCTCCACTTTATTCTGTCCACTACAGTCTTTCCACTACTGTCTTTCCACTATAGTCTGTCCACTTTAGTCTTTCCACTATTCTCTGTCCACTTTAGTCTTTCCACTATACTCTCCACTTTATTCTGTCCACTACAGTCTTTCCACTATAGTCTTTCCACTTTAGTCTGTCCACTTTAGTCTTTCCACTTTAGTCTTTCCACTTTAGTCTGTCCACTTTAGTCTTTCCACTATAGTCTGTCCACTTTAGTCTTTCCACTATTCTCTGTCCACTTTATTCTTTCTACTATAGTCTCCACTTTATTCTGTCCACTAAAGTCTTTCCACTATAGTCTTTCCACTATAGTCTGTCCACTTTAGTCTTTCCACTATTCTCTGTCCACTTTAGTCTTTCCACTATACTCTCCACTTTATTCTGTCCACTACAGTCTTTCCACTATAGTCTTTCCACTTTAGTCTGTCCGCTTTAGTCTGTCCACTTTAGTCTTTCCACTTTAGTCTGTCCACTTTAGTCTTTCCACCATAGTCTGTCCACTTTAGTCTTTCCACTATTCTCTGTCCACTTCATTCTTTCCACTATAGTCTCCACTTCATTCTGTCCACTACAGTCTTTCCACTTTAGTCTTTCCACTATAGTCTGTCCACTTTAGTCTTTCCACTATTCTCTGTCCACTTTAGTCTTTCCACTATAGTCTCCACTTTATTCGGTCCACTACAGTCTTTTCACTATAGTCTTTCCACTATAGTCTGTCCACTTTAGTCTTTCCACTTTAGTCTTTCCACTATAGTCTCCACTTTATTTTGACCACTACAGTCTTTCCACTTTAGTCTTTCCACTATTCTCTGTCTACTTTAGTCTTTCCACTATAGTCTCCACTTTATTCTGTCCACTACAGTCTATTCACTTTAGTCTTTCCACTATTCTCTGTCTACTTTAGTCTTTCCACTATAGTCTCCACTTTATTCTGTCCACTACAGTCTTTCCACTATAGTCTTTCCACTATAGTCTGTCCACTTTAGTCTTTCCACTATTCTCGGTCCACTTTAGTCTTTCCACTATAGTCTCCACTTTATTCTTTCCACTTTATTCTTTCCACTATAGTCTTTCCACTACAGTCTGTCCACTTTAGTCTTTCCACTTTTCTCTGTCCACTTTAGTCTTTCCACTATAGTCTCCACTTTATTCTGTCCACTACAGTCTTTCGACTATAGTCTTTCCACTATAGTCTGTCCACTTTAGTCTTTCCATTTTAGTTTTTCCACTTTAGTCTTTCCACTATAGTCTGTCCACTTTTGTCTTTCCACCATTCTCTGTCCACTTTAGTCTTTCCACCAAAGTCTGCACTTTATTCTGTCCACTACAGTCTTTCCACTATAGTCTTTCCATAATAGTCTGTCAACTTTATTCTTTCCACTATTTTCTGTCCACTTCAGTCTTTCCACTATAGTCTGTCCACTTTAGTCTTTCCACTATTCTCTGTCCACTTTACTCTTTCCACTATACTCTCCACTTTATTCTGTCCACTACAGTCTTTCCACTATAGACTTTCCACTATAGTCTATCCACTTTTGTCTTTCCACTTTATTCTTTCCACTTTATTCTGTCCACTATAGTCTACACTTTATTCTGTCCACTACAGTCTTTCCACTATAGTCTTTCCTCTATATTCTGTCCACTTCAGTTTTTCCACTTTAGTCTGTCCACTTATTCTTTCCACTATAGTCTTTCCAAAGTCTTTCCAATTCAGTCTTTCCACTATAGTCTCCACTTTATTCTGTCCACTACAGTCTTTCCACTATAGTCTTTCCACTATAGTCTGTCCACTTTAGTCTTTCCATTTTAGTCTTTCCACTTTATTCTGTCCACTTCAGTGTGTACACTTTAGTCTGTCCACTGATTCTTTCCACTTCAGTCTTTCCACTATAGTCTGTCCACTTTAGTCTTTCCACTTTAGTCTTTCCACTGAAGTCTCCACTTTATTCTGTCCACTACAGTCTTTCCACTTTAGTCTTTCCAATACTCTCTGTCCACTTTAGTCTTTCCACTTTAGTCTTTCCACTATAGTCTCCACTTTATTCTGTCCACTACAGTCTTTCCACTATAGTCTGTCCACTTCAGTCTTTCCACTATTCTCTGTCCACTTTAGTCTTTCCACTATAGTCTATACTTTATTCTGTCCACGACAGTCTTTTCACTATAGTCTTTCCAATATGGTCTGTCCACTTTAGTCTTTCCACTTTAGTTTTTCCACTTTAGTCTTTCCACTATAGTCTGTCAACTTTAGTCTTTCCACTATTTTCTGTCCACTTTAGTCTTTCCACTATTCTCTGTCCACTTTAGTCTTTCCACTATAGTCTCCACTTTATTTTGTCCACTACAGTCTTTCTACTTTAGTCTTTCCACTATTCTCTGTCTACTTTAGTCTTTCCACTATAGTCTCCACTTTATTCTGTCCACTACAGTCTTTCCACTATAGTCTTTCCACTATAGTCTGTCCACTTTAGTCTTTCCACTATTCTCTGTCCACTTTAGTCTTTCCACTATACTCTCCACTTTATTCTGTCCACTACAGTCTTTCCACTATAGTCTTTCCACTATAGTCTGTTCACTTTAGTCTTTCCACTTTAGTCTCTCCACTTTAGTCTGTCCACTTTATTCTTTCCACTATAGTCTGTCCACTTTAGTCTTTCCACTATTCTATGTCCACTTTAGTCTTTCCACTATTGTCTCCACTTTATTCTGTCCACTACAGTCTTTCCACTATAGTCTGTCCACTTTAGTCTTTCCACCATTCTCTGTCCACTACAGTCTTACCACTATAGTCTGTCCACTTTAGTCTTTCCACTATTCTCTGTCCACTTTAGTCTTTCCACTATAGTCTCCACTTTATTCTGTCCACTACAGTCTTTCCACTATAGACTTTCCACTATAGTCTATCCACTTTAGTCTTTCCACTTTAGTCTTTCCACTTTATTCTGTCCACTATAGTCTCCACTTTATTCTGTCCACTACAGTCTTTCCACTATAGTCTTTCCTCTATAGTCTGTCCACTTTAGTTTTTCCACTTTAGTCTGTCCACTTATTCTTTCCACTATAGTCTATCCACTTTAGTCTTTCCAATTCAGTCTTTCCACTATTCTCTGTCCACTTTAGTCTTTCCACTATAGTCTCCACTTTATTCTGTCCACTACAGTCTTTCCACTATAGTCTTTCCACTATAGTCTTTCCACTTTAGTCTTTCCACTTTAGTCTTTCTACTATAGTCTCCACTTTATTTTGTCCACTACAGTCTTTCCACTTTAGTCTTTCCACTATTCTCTGTCTACTTTAGTCTTTCCATTATAGTCTCCACTTTATTCTGTCCACTACAGTCTTTCCACTATAGTCTTTCCACTATAGTCCGTCCACTTTAGTCTTTCCACTATTCTCTGTCCACTTTAGTCTTTCCACTATACTCTCCACTTTATTCTGTCCACTACAGTCTTTCCACTATAGTCTTTCCACTATCGTCTGTCCACTTTAGTCTTTCCACTTTAGTCTTTCCACTTTAGTCTGTCCACTTTAGTCTTTCCACTATAGTCTGTCCACTTTAGTCTTTCCACTATTCTCTGTCCACTTTAGTCTTTCCACTATAGTCTCCACTTTATTCTGTCCACTACAGTCTTTCCACTTTAGTCTGTCCACTTTAGTTTTTCCACTTTAGTCTGTCCACTTATTCTTTCCACTATAGTCTATCCACTTTAGTCTTTCCAATTCAGTCTTTCCACTATAGTCTCCACTTTATTCTGTCCACTACAGTCTTTCCACTATAGTCTTTCCACTATAGTCTGTCCACTTTAGTCTTTCCACTATTCTCTGTCCACTTTAGTCTTTCCACTATAGTCTCCACTTTATTCTGTCCACTACAGTCTTTCCACTATAGTCTTTCCACTATAGTCTTTCCACTTTAGTCTTTCCACTTTAGTCTTTCTACTATAGTCTCCACTTTATTTTGTCCACTACAGTCTTTCCACTTTAGTCTTTCCACTATTCTCTGTCCACTTTAGTCTTTCCACTATAGTCTCCACTTTATTCTGCCCACTACAGTCTTTCCACTGTAGTCTCTTTCCACTATAGTCTTTCCACTATAGTCTGTCCACTTTAGTCTTTCCACTTTAGTCTTTCCACTATAGTCTCCACTTTATTTTGTCCACTACAGTCTTTCCACTTTAGTCTTTCCACTATTCTCTGTCTACTTTAGTCTTTCCACTATAATCTCCACTTTATTCTGTCCACTACAGTCTTTCCACTATAGTCTTTCCACTATAGTCTGTCCACTTTAGTCTTTCCACTATTCTCTGTCCACTTTAGTCTTTCCACTATACTCTCCACTTTATTCTGTCCACTACAGTCTTTCCACTATTGTCTTTCCACTAAAGTCTGTCCACTTTAGTCTTTCCACTTTAGTCTTTCCACTTTAGTCTGTCCACTTTAGTCTTTCCACTATAGTCTGTCCACTTTAGTCTTTCCACTATTCTCTGTCCACTTTAGTCTTTCCACTATAGTCTCCACTTTATTCTGTCCACTACAGTCTTTCCACTATAGTCTTTCCGCTATAGTCTGTCCACTTTAGTTTTTAGTCTCCACTTTATTTTGTCCACTACAGTCTTTCCACTTTAGTCTTTCCACTATTCTCTGTCTACTTTAGTCTTTCCACTATAGTCTCCACTTTATTCTGTCCACTACAGTCTTTCCACTATAGTGTTTCCACTATAGTCTGTCCACTTTAGTCTTTCCACTATTCTCTGTCCACTTTAGTCTTTCCACTATACTCTCCACTTTATTCTGTCCACTACTGTCTTTCCACTATTGTCTTTCCACTAAAGTCTGTCCACTTTAGTCTTTCCACTTTAGTCTTTCCACTTTAGTCTGTCCACTTTAGTCTTTCCACTATAGTCTGTCCACTTTAGTCTTTCCACTATTCTCTGTCCACTTTAGTCTTTCCACTATAGTCTCCACATTATTCTGTCAACTAAAGTCTTTCCACTATAGACTTTCCACTATAGTCTATCCACTTTAGTCTTTCCACTTTAGTCTTTCCACTTTATTCTGTCCACTATAGTCTCCACTTTATTCTGTCCACTACAGTCTTTCCACTATAGTCTTTCCTCTATAGTCTGCCCGCTTTAGTCTTTCCACTTTAGTTTTTCCACTATAGTATGTCCACTTATTCTTTCCACTATAGTCTATCCACTTTAGTCTTTCCAATTCAGTCTTTCCACTATAGTCTCCACTTTATTCTGTCCACTACAGTCTTTCCACTATAGTCTTTCCACTTTAGTCTTTCCACTTTAGTCTTTTCACCATAGTCTCCACTTTATTTTGTCCACTACAGTCTTTCCACTTTAGTCTTTCCACTATTCTCTGTCTACTTTAGTCTTTCCACTATATTCTCCACTTTATTCTGTCCACTACAGTCTTTACACTATTTTCTTTCCACTATAGTCTGTCCACTTTAGTCTTTCCACTATTCTCTGTCCACTTTAGTCTTTCCACTATAGTCTCCACTTTATTCTGTCCACTACAGTCTTTCCACTATAGTATTTCCACTCTATAGTCTCCACTCTATTCTGTCCACTACAGTCTTTCCACTATAGTCTTTCCACTATAGTCTCCACTTTATTCTGTCCACTACAGTCTTTCCACTATAGTCTTTCCACTATAGTCTGTCCACTTTAGTCTTTCCACTTTAGTCTTTCCACTATTCTCTGTCTACTTTAGTCTTTCCACTATAGTCTCCACTTTATTCTGTCCACTACGGTCTTTCCACTATAGTCTTTCCACTATAGTCTGTCCACTTTAGTCTTTCCACTATTCTCTGTCCACTTTAGTCTTTCCACTATAGTCTCCACTTTATTCTGTCCACTACAGTCTTTCCACTATAGTCTTTCCACTTTAGTCTTTCCACTTTAGTCTTTTCACTATAGTCTCCACTTTATTTTGTCCACTACAGTCTTTCCACTTTAGTCTTTCCCATATTCTCTGTCTACTTTAGTCTTTCCACTATATTCTCCACTTTATTCTGTCCACTACAGTCTTTCCACTACTGTCTTTCCACTATAGTCTGTCCACTTTAGTCTTTCCACTATTCTCTGTCCACTTTAGTCTTTCCACTATACTCTCCACTTTATTCTGTCCACTACAGTCTTTCCACTATAGTCTTTCCACTTTAGTCTGTCCACTTTAGTCTTTCCACTTTAGTCTTTCCACTTTAGTCTGTCCACTTTAGTCTTTCCACCATAGTCTGTCCACTTTAGTCTTTCCACTATTCTCTGTCCACTTTATTCTTTCTACTATAGTCTCCACTTTATTCTGTCCACTACAGTCTTTCCACTATAGTCTTTCCACTATAGTCTGTCCACTTTAGTCTTTCCACTATTCTCTGTCCACTTTAGTCTTTCCACTATACTCTCCACTTTATTCTGTCCACTACAGTCTTTCCACTATAGTCTTTCCACTTTAGTCTGTCCGCTTTAGTCTGTCCACTTTAGTCTTTCCACTTTAGTCTGTCCACTTTAGTCTTTCCACCATAGTCTGTCCACTTTAGTCTTTCCACTATTCTCTGTCCACTTCATTCTTTCCACTATAGTCTCCACTTCATTCTGTCCACTACAGTCTTTCCACTTTAGTCTTTCCACTATAGTCTGTCCACTTTAGTCTTTCCACTATTCTCTGTCCACTTTTGTCTTTCCACTATAGTCTCCACTTTATTCGGTCCACTACAGTCTTTTCACTATAGTCTTTCCACTATAGTCTGTCCACTTTAGTCTTTCCACTTTAGTAGTTCCACTATAGTCTCCACTTTATTTTGACCACTACAGTCTTTCCACTTTAGTCTTTCCACTATTCTCTGTCTACTTTAGTCTTTCCACTATAGTCTCCACTTTATTCTGTCCACTACAGTCTATTCACTTTAGTCTTTCCACTATTCTCTGTCTACTTTAGTCTTTCCACTATATTCTCCACTTTATTCTGTCCACTACAGTCTTTCCACTATAGTCTTTCCACTATAGTCTGTCCACTTTAGTCTTTCCACTATTCTCTGTCCACTTTAGTCTTTCCACTATACTCTCCACTTTATTCTGTCCACTACAGTCTTTCCACTATAGTCTTTCCACTATAGTCTGTCCACTTTAGTCTTTCCACTTTAGTCTTTCCACTTTAGTCTGTCCACTTTAGTCTTTCCACTTTAGTCTGTCAACTTTAGTCTTTCCACTATACTCTCCACTTTATTCTGTCCACTACAGTCTTTCCACTACTGTCTTTCCACTATAGTCTGTCCACTTTAGTCTTTCCACTATTCTCTGTCCACTTTAGTCTTTCCACTATACTCTCCACTTTATTCTGTCCACTACAGTCTTTCCACTATAGTCTTTCCACTTTAGTCTGTCCACTTTAGTCTTTCCACTTTAGTCTTTCCACTTTAGTCTGTCCACTTTAGTCTTTCCACTATAGTCTGTCCACTTTAGTCTTTCCACTATTCTCTGTCCACTTTATTCTTTCTACTATAGTCTCCACTTTATTCTGTCCACTAAAGTCTTTCCACTATAGTCTTTCCACTATAGTCTGTCCACTTTAGTCTTTCCACTATTCTCTGTCCACTTTAGTCTTTCCACTATACTCTCCACTTTATTCTGTCCACTACAGTCTTTCCACTATAGTCTTTCCACTTTAGTCTGTCCGCTTTAGTCTGTCCACTTTAGTCTTTCCACTTTAGTCTGTCCACTTTAGTCTTTCCACCATAGTCTGTCCACTTTAGTCTTTCCACTATTCTCTGTCCACTTCATTCTTTCCACTATAGTCTCCACTTCATTCTGTCCACTACAGTCTTTCCACTTTAGTCTTTCCACTATAGTCTGTCCACTTTAGTCTTTCCACTATTCTCTGTCCACTTTAGTCTTTCCACTATAGTCTCCACTTTATTCGGTCCACTACAGTCTTTTCACTATAGTCTTTCCACTATAGTCTGTCCACTTTAGTCTTTCCACTTTAGTCTTTCCACTATAGTCTCCACTTTATTTTGACCACTACAGTCTTTCCACTTTAGTCTTTCCACTATTCTCTGTCTACTTTAGTCTTTCCACTATAGTCTCCACTTTATTCTGTCCACTACAGTCTATTCACTTTAGTCTTTCCACTATTCTCTGTCTACTTTAGTCTTTCCACTATAGTCTCCACTTTATTCTGTCCACTACAGTCTTTCCACTATAGTCTTTCCACTATAGTCTGTCCACTTTAGTCTTTCCACTATTCTCGGTCCACTTTAGTCTTTCCACTATAGTCTCCACTTTATTCTTTCCACTTTATTCTTTCCACTATAGTCTTTCCACTACAGTCTGTCCACTTTAGTCTTTCCACTTTTCTCTGTCCACTTTAGTCTTTCCACTATAGTCTCCACTTTATTCTGTCCACTACAGTCTTTCCACTATAGTCTTTCCACTATAGTCTGTCCACTTTAGTCTTTCCATTTTAGTTTTTCCACTTTAGTCTTTCCACTATAGTCTGTCCACTTTTGTCTTTCCACCATTCTCTGTCCACTTTAGTCTTTCCACCAAAGTCTGCACTTTATTCTGTCCACTACAGTCTTTCCACTATAGTCTTTCCATAATAGTCTGTCAACTTTATTCTTTCCACTATTTTCTGTCCACTTCAGTCTTTCCACTATAGTCTCCAATTAATTCTGTCCACTACAGTCTTTCCACTATAGTCTTTCCACTATAGTCTGTCCACTTTAGTCTTTCCATTTTAGTTTTTCCACTTTAGTCTTTCCACTATAGTCTGTCCACTTTAGTCTTTCCACTTTAGTCTTTCCACTATAGTCTCCACTTTATTTTGTCCACTACAGTCTTTCCACTTTAGTCTTTCCACTATTCTCTATCTACTTTAGTCTTTCCACTATAGTCTCCACTTTATTCTGTCCACTACAGTCGTTCCACTATAGTGTTTCCACTATAGTCTGTCCACTTTAGTCTTTCCACTATTCTCAGTCCACTTTAGTCTTTCCACTATACTCTCCACTTTATTCTGTCCACTACAGTCTTTCCACTATTGTCTTTCCACTAAAGTCTGTCCACTTTAGTCTTTCCACTTTAGTCTTTCCACTTTAGTCTGTCCACTTTAGTCTTTCCACTATAGTCTTTCCACTTTAGTCTTTCCACTATTCTCTGTCCACTTTAGTCTTTCCACTATAGTCTCCACTTTATTCTGTCCACTACAGTCTTTCCACTATAGTCTTTCCGCTATAGTCTGTCCACTTTAGTTTTTCCACTATTCTCTGTCCACTACAGTTTTTCCACTATAGTCTGTCCACTTTAGTCTTTCCACTATTCTCTGTCCACTTTAGTCTTTCCACTATAGTCTCCACTTTATTCTGTCCACTAAAGTCTTTCCACTATAGACTTTCCACTATAGTCTATCCACTTTAGTCTTTCCACTTTAGTCTTTCCACTTTATTCTGTCCACTATAGTCTCCACTTTATTCTGTCCACTACAGTCTTTCCACTATAGTCTTTCCTCTATAGTCTGCCCACTTTAGTCTTTCCACTTTAGTTTTTCCACTTTAGTATGTCCACTTATTCTTTCCACTATAGTCTATCCACTTTAGTCTTTCCAATTCAGTCTTTCCACTATAGTCTCCACTTTATTCTGTCCACTACAGTCTTTCCACTATAGTCTTTCCACTATAGTCTGTCCACTTTAGTCTTTCCACTATTCTCTGTCCACTTTAGTCTTTCCACTATAGTCTCCACTTTATTCTGTCCACTACAGTCTTTCCACTATAGTCTTTCCACTATAGTCTTTCCACTTTAGTCTTTCCACTTTAGTCTTTCCACTATAGTCTCCACTTTATTTTGTCCACTACAGTCTTTCCACTTTAGTCTTTCCACTATTCTCTGTCTACTTTAGTCTTTCCATTATAGTCTCCACTTTATTCTGTCCACTACAGTCTTTCCACTATAGTCTTTCCACTATAGTCCGTCCACTTTAGTCTTTCCACTATTCTCTGTCCACTTTAGTCTTTCCACTATACTCTCCACTTTATTCTGTCCACTGCAGTCTTTCCACTATAGTCTTTCCACTATCGTCTGTCCACTTTAGTCTTTCCACTTTAGTCTTTCCACTTTAGTCTGTCCACTTTAGTCTTTCCACTATAGTCTGTCCACTTTAGTCTTTCCACTATTCTCTGTATACTTTAGTCTTTCCACTATAGTCTCCACTTTATTCTGTCCACTACAGTCTTTCCACTATAGTCTTTCCACTATAGTCTGTCCACTTTAGTCTTTCCACTATTCTCTGTCCACTTTAGTCTTTCCACTATAGTCTCCACTTTATTCTGCCCACTACAGTCTTTCCACTATAGTCTCTTTCCACTATAGTCTTTCCACTATAGTCTGTCCACTTTAGTCTTTCCACTTTAGTCTTTCCACTATAGTCTCCACTTTATTTTGTCCACTACAGTCTTTCCACTTTAGTCTTTCCACTATTCTCTATCTACTTTAGTCTTTCCACTATAGTCTCCACTTTATTCTGTCCACTACAGTCGTTCCACTATAGTGTTTCCACTATAGTCTGTCCACTTTAGTCTTTCCACTATTCTCAGTCCACTTTAGTCTTTCCACTATACTCTCCACTTTATTCTGTCCACTACAGTCTTTCCACTATTGTCTTTCCACTAAAGTCTGTCCACTTTAGTCTTTCCACTTTAGTCTTTCCACTTTAGTCTGTCCACTTTAGTCTTTCCACTATAGTCTTTCCACTTTAGTCTTTCCACTATTCTCTGTCCACTTTAGTCTTTCCACTATAGTCTCCACTTTATTCTGTCCACTACAGTCTTTCCACTATAGTCTTTCCGCTATAGTCTGTCCACTTTAGTTTTTCCACTATTCTCTGTCCACTACAGTTTTTCCACTATAGTCTGTCCACTTTAGTCTTTCCACTATTCTCTGTCCACTTTAGTCTTTCCACTATAGTCTCCACTTTATTCTGTCCACTAAAGTCTTTCCACTATAGACTTTCCACTATAGTCTATCCACTTTAGTCTTTCCACTTTAGTCTTTCCACTTTATTCTGTCCACTATAGTCTCCACTTTATTCTGTCCACTACAGTCTTTCCACTATAGTCTTTCCTCTATAGTCTGCCCACTTTAGTCTTTCCACTTTAGTTTTTCCACTTTAGTATGTCCACTTATTCTTTCCACTATAGTCTATCCACTTTAGTCTTTCCAATTCAGTCTTTCCACTATAGTCTCCACTTTATTCTGTCCACTACAGTCTTTCCACTATAGTCTTTCCACTATAGTCTGTCCACTTCAGTCTTTCCACTATAGTCTTTCCACCATAGTCTTTCCACTGTAGTCTCCGCTTTATTCTGTCCACTACAGTCTTTCCACTATAGTCTTTCCACTATAGTCTTTCCACTTTAGTCTTTCCACTTTAGTCTTTCCACTATTCTCTGTCTACTTTAGTCTTTCCACTATATTCTCCACTTTATTCTGTCCACTACAGTCTTTCCACTATTGTCTTTCCACTATAGTCTGCACTTTAGTCTTTCCACTATTCTCTGTCCACTTTAGTCTTTCCACTATACTCTGTCCACTTCATTCTTTCCACTATAGTCTCAACTTTATTCTGTCCACTACAGTCTTTCCACTTTATTCTGTCCACTATAGTCTTTCCACTTTAGTCTTTCCACTTTAGTCTTTTCACTATAGTCTCCACTTTATTCTCTGTCCACTTTAGTCTTTCCACTATAGTCTCCACTTTATTCTGTCACTGCAGTCTTTTCACTATAGTCTTTCCACTTTAGTCTTTCCACGATAGTCTCCACTTTATTTTGTCCCACTACAGTCTTTCCACTTTAGTCTTTCCACTATTATCTGTCTACTTTAGTCTTTCCACTATAGTCTCCACTTTATTCTGTCCACTACAGTCTATCCACTTTAGTCTTTCCACTATTCTCTGTCTACTTTAGTCTTTCCACTGTAGTCTCCACTTTATTCTGTCCACTACAGTCTTTCCACTATAGTCTTTCCACTATAGTCTGTCCACTTTAGTCTTTCCACTGAAGTCTCCACTTTATTCTGTCCACTACAGTCTTTCCACTTTAATCTTTCCAATACTCTCTGTCCACTTTAGTCTTTCCACTTTAGTCTTTCCACTATAGTCTCCACTTTATTCTGTCCACTACAGTCTTTTCACTATAGTCTGTCAACTTTAGTCTTTCCACTTTAGTCTTTCCACTTTAGTCTCCACTTTATTTTGTCCACTACAGTCTTTCCACTTTAGTCTTTCCACTATTCTCTGTCTACTTTAGTCTTTCCGCTATAGTCTCCACTTTATTCTGTCCACTACAGTCTTTCCACTATAGTCTGTCCACTATAGTCTGTCCACTTTAGTCTTTCCACTATTCTCTGTCCACTTTACTCTTTACTCTTTCTATTCTCTGTCTACTTTAGTCTTTCCACTATAGTCTCCACTTTATTCTGTCCACTACAGTCGTTCCACTATAGTGTTTCCACTATAGTCTGTCCACTTTAGTCTTTCCACTATTATCAGTCCACTTTAGTCTTTCCACTATACTCTCCACTTTATTCTGTCCACTACAGTCTTTCCATTATTGTCTTTCCACTAAAGTCTGTCCACTTTAGTCTTTCCACTTTAGTCTTTCCACTTTAGTCTGTCCACTTTAGTCTTTCCACTATAGTCTGTCCACTTTAGTCTTTCCACTATTCTCTGTCCACTTTAGTCTTTCCACTATAGTCTCCACTTTATTCTGTCCACTACAGTCTTTCCACTATAGTCTTTCCGCTATAGTCTGTCCACTTTAGTTTTTCCACTATTCTCTGTCCACTACAGTTTTTCCACTATAGTCTGTCCACTTTAGTCTTTCCACTATTCTCTGTCCACTTTAGTCTTTCCACTATAGTCTCCACTTTATTCTGTCCACTAAAGTCTTTCCACTATAGACTTTCCACTAAAGTCTATCCACTTTAGTCTTTCCACTTTAGTCTTTCCACTTTATTCTGTCCACTATAGTCTCCACTTTATTCTGTCCACTACAGTCTTTCCACTATAGTCTGTCCACTTTAGTCTTTCCACCATTCTCTGTCCACTACAGTCTTTCCACTATAGTCTGTCCACTTTAGTCTTTCCACAATTCTCTGTCCACTTTAGTCTTTCCACTATAGTCTCCACTTTATTCTGTCCACTACAGTCTTTCCACCATAGCCTTTCCACTATAGTCTATCCACTTTAGTCTTTCCACTACAGTCTTTCCACTATAGTCTTTCCTTTATAGTCTGTCCACTTTAGTTTTTCCACTTTAGTCTGTCCACTTATTCTTTCCACTATAGTCTATCCACTTTAGTCTTTCCAATACAGTCTTTCCACTATAGTCTCCACTTTATTCTGTCCACTACAGTCTTTCCACTATAGTCTTTCCACTATAGTCTGTCCACTTTAGTCTTTCCACTATTCTCTGTCCACTTTAGTCTTTCCACTATAGTCTCCACTTTATTCTGTCCACTACAGTCTTTCCACTATAGTCTTTCCACTATAGTCTTTCCACTTTAGTCTTTCCACTTTAGTCTTTCCACTATAGTCTCCATTTTATTTTGTCCACTACAGTCTTTCCACTTTAGTCTTTCCACTATTCTCTGTCTACTTTAGTCTTTCCATTATAGTCTCCACTTTATTCTGTCCACTACAGTCTTTCCACTATAGTCTTTCCACTATAGTCCGTCCACTTTAGTCTTTCCACTATTCTCTGTCCACTTTAGTCTTTCCACTATACTCTCCACTTTATTCTGTCCACTGCAGTCTTTCCACTATAGTCTTTCCACTATCGTCTGTCCACTTTAGTCTTTCCACTGTAGTCTTTCCACTTTAGTCTGTCCACTTTAGTCTTTCCACTATAGTCTGTCCACTTTAGTCTTTCCACTATTCTCTGTATAATTTAGTCTTTCCACTATAGTCTCCACTTTATTCTGTCCACTACAGTCTTTCCACTATAGTCTTTCCACTATAGTCTGTCCACTTTAGTCTTTCCACTATTCTCTGTCCACTTTAGTCTTTCCACTATAGTCTCCACTTTATTCTGCCCACTACAGTCTTTCCACTATAGTCTCTTTCCACTATAGTCTTTCCACTATAGTCTGTCCACTTTAGTCTTTCCACTTTAGTCTTTCCACTATAGTCTCCACTTTATTTTGTCCACTACAGTCTTTCCACTTTAGTCTTTCCACTATTCTCTATCTACTTTAGTCTTTCCACTATAGTCTCCACTTTATTCTGTCCACTACAGTCGTTCCACTATAGTGTTTCCACTATAGTCTGTCCACTTTAGTCTTTCCACTATTCTCAGTCCACTTTAGTCTTTCCACTATACTCTCCACTTTATTCTGTCCACTACAGTCTTTCCACTATTGTCTTTCCACTAAAGTCTGTCCACTTTAGTCTTTCCACTTTAGTCTTTCCACTTTAGTCTGTCCACTTTAGTCTTTCCACTATAGTCTTTCCACTTTAGACTTTCCACTATTCTCTGTCCACTTTAGTCTTTCCACTATAGTCTCCACTTTATTCTGTCCACTACAGTCTTTCCACTATAGTCTTTCCGCTATAGTCTGTCCACTTTAGTTTTTCCACTATTCTCTGTCCACTACAGTTTTTCCACTATAGTCTGTCCACTTTAGTCTTTCCACTATTCTCTGTCCACTTTAGTCTTTCCACTATAGTCTCCACTTTATTCTGTCCACTAAAGTCTTTCCACTATAGACTTTCCACTATAGTCTATCCACTTTAGTCTTTCCACTTTAGTCTTTCCACTTTATTCTGTCCACTATAGTCTCCACTTTATTCTGTCCACTACAGTCTTTCCACTATAGTCTTTCCTCTATAGTCTGCCCACTTTAGTCTTTCCACTTTAGTTTTTCTACTTTAGTATGTCCACTTATTCTTTCCACTATAGTCTATCCACTTTAGTCTTTCCAATTCAGTCTTTCCACTATAGTCTCCACTTTATTCTGTCCACTACAGTCTTTCCACTATAGTCTTTCCACTATAGTCTGTCCACTTCAGTCTTTCCACTATAGTCTTTCCACCATAGTCTTTCCACTGTAGTCTCCGCTTTATTCTGTCCACTACAGTCTTTCCACTATAGTCTTTCCACTATAGTCTTTCCACTTTAGTCTTTCCACTTTAGTCTTTCCACTATTCTCTGTCTACTTTAGTCTTTCCACTATATTCTCCACTTTATTCTGTCCACTACAGTCTTTCCACTATTGTCTTTCCACTATAGTCTGCACTTTAGTCTTTCCACTATTCTCTGTCCACTTTAGTCTTTCCACTATACTCTGTCCACTTCATTCTTTCCACTATAGTCTCAACTTTATTCTGTCCACTACAGTCTTTCCACTTTATTCTGTCCACTATAGTCTTTCCACTTTAGTCTTTCCACTTTAGTCTTTTCACTATAGTCTCCACTTTATTCTCTGTCCACTTTAGTCTTTCCACTATAGTCTCCACTTTATTCTGTCCACTGCAGTCTTTTCACTATAGTCTTTCCACTATAGTCTGTCCACTTTAGTCTTTCCACTTTAGTCTTTCCACGATAGTCTCCACTTTATTTTGTCCACTACAGTCTTTCCACTTTAGTCTTTCCACTATTACCTGTCTACTTTAGTCTTTCCACTATAGTCTCCACTTTATTCTGTCCACTACAGTCTATCCACTTTAGTCTTTCCACTATTCTCTGTCTACTTTAGTCTTTCCACTGTAGTCTCCACTTTATTCTGTCCACTACAGTCTTTCCACTATAGTCTTTCCACTATAGTCTGTCCACTTTAGTCTTTCCACTATAGTCTGTCCACTTTAGTCTTTCCACTATTCTCTGTCCACTTTAGTCTTGATACTATAGTCTCCACTTTATTCTGTCCACTACAGTCTTTCCACTATAGTCTTTCCACTATAGTCTGTCCACTTTAGTCTTTCCACTAGTCTCTGTCCACTTTAGTCTTGTTACTATAGTCTCCACTTTATTCTGTCCACTACAGTCTATCCACTTTAGTCTTTCCACTATTCTCTGTCTACTTTAGTCTTTCCACTATAGTCTGTCCACTTTAGTCTTTCCACTTTAGTCTTTCCACGATAGTCTCCACTTTATTTTGTCCACTACAGTCTTTCCACTTTAGTCTTTCCACTATTATCTGTCTACTTTAGTCTTTCCACTATAGTCTCCACTTTATTTTGTCCACTACAGTCTTTCCACTCTAGTCTTTCCCATATTCTCTGTCCACTTTAGTCTTTCCACTATATTCTCCACTTTATTCTGTCCACTACAGTCTTTCCACTTTAGTCTTTCCACTATTATCTGTCTACTTTAGTCTTTCCACTATAGTCTCCACTTTATTTTGTCCACTACAGTCTTTCCACTCTAGTCTTTCCCATATTCTCTGTCCACTTTAGTCTTTCCACTATATTCTCCACTTTATTCTGTCCACTACAGTCTTTCCACTACTGTCTTTCCACTATAGTCTGTCCACTTTAGTCTTTCCACTATTCTCTGTCCACTTTAGTCTTTCCACTATACTCTCCACCTTATTCTGTCCACTACAGTCTTTCCACTATAGTCTTTCCACTTTAGTCTGTCCACTTTAGTCTTTCCACTTTAGTCTTTCCACTTTAGTCTGTCCACTTTAGTCTTTCCACTATATTCTCCACTTTATTCTGTCCACTACAGTCTTTCCACTACTGTCTTTCCACTATAGTCTGTCCACTTTAGTCTTTCCACTATTCTCTGTCCACTTTAGTCTTTCCACTATACTCTCCACTTTATTCTGTCCACTACAGTCTTTCCACTATTGTCTTTCCACTATAGTCTGCACTTTAGTCTTTCCACTATTCTCTGTCCACTTTAGTCTTTCCACTATACTCTGTCCACTTCATTCTTTCCACTATAGTCTCAACTTTATTCTGTCCACTACAGTCTTTCCACTTTATTCTGTCCACTATAGTCTTTCCACTTTAGTCTTTCCACTTTAGTCTTTTCACTATAGTCTCCACTTTATTCTCTGTCCACTTTAGTCTTTCCACTATAGTCTCCACTTTATTCTGTCCACTGCAGTCTTTTCACTATAGTCTTTCCACTATAGTCTGTCCACTTTAGTCTTTCCACTTTAGTCTTTCCACGATAGTCTCCACTTTATTTTGTCCACTACAGTCTTTCCACTTTAGTCTTTCCACTATTACCTGTCTACTTTAGTCTTTCCACTATAGTCTCCACTTTATTCTGTCCACTACAGTCTATCCACTTTAGTCTTTCCACTGTAGTCTCCACTTTATTCTGTCCACTACAGTCTTTCCACTATAGTCTTTCCACTATAGTCTGTCCACTTTAGTCTTTCCACTATAGTCTGTCCACTTTAGTCTTTCCACTATTCTCTGTCCACTTTAGTCTTGATACTATAGTCTCCACTTTATTCTGTCCACTACAGTCTTTCCACTATAGTCTTTCCACTATAGTCTGTCCACTTTAGTCTTTCCACTAGTCTCTGTCCACTTTAGTCTTGTTACTATAGTCTCCACTTTATTCTGTCCACTACAGTCTATCCACTTTAGTCTTTCCACTATTCTCTGTCTACTTTAGTCTTTCCACTATAGTCTGTCCACTTTAGTCTTTCCACTTTAGTCTTTCCACGATAGTCTCCACTTTATTTTGTCCACTACAGTCTTTCCACTTTAGTCTTTCCACTATTATCTGTCTACTTTAGTCTTTCCACTATAGTCTCCACTTTATTTTGTCCACTACAGTCTTTCCACTCTAGTCTTTCCCATATTCTCTGTCCACTTTAGTCTTTCCACTATATTCTCCACTTTATTCTGTCCACTACAGTCTTTCCACTACTGTCTTTCCACTATAGTCTGTCCACTTTAGTCTTTCCACTATAGTCTGTCCACTTTAGTCTTTCCACTATTCTCTGTATAATTTAGTCTTTCCACTATAGTCTCCACTTTATTCTGTCCACTACAGTCTTTCCACTATAGTCTTTCCACTATAGTCTGTCCACTTTAGTCTTTCCACTATTCTCTGTCCACTTTAGTCTTTCCACTATAGTCTCCACTTTATTCTGCCCACTACAGTCTTTCCACTATAGTCTCTTTCCACTATAGTCTTTCCACTATAGTCTGTCCACTTTAGTCTTTCCACTTTAGTCTTTCCACTATAGTCTCCACTTTATTTTGTCCACTACAGTCTTTCCACTTTAGTCTTTCCACTATTCTCTATCTACTTTAGTCTTTCCACTATAGTCTCCACTTTATTCTGTCCACTACAGTCGTTCCACTATAGTGTTTCCACTATAGTCTGTCCACTTTAGTCTTTCCACTATTCTCAGTCCACTTTAGTCTTTCCACTATACTCTCCACTTTATTCTGTCCACTACAGTCTTTCCACTATTGTCTTTCCACTAAAGTCTGTCCACTTTAGTCTTTCCACTTTAGTCTTTCCACTTTAGTCTGTCCACTTTAGTCTTTCCACTATAGTCTTTCCACTTTAGTCTTTCCACTATTCTCTGTCCACTTTAGTCTTTCCACTATAGTCTCCACTTTATTCTGTCCACTACAGTCTTTCCACTATAGTCTTTCCGCTATAGTCTGTCCACTTTAGTTTTTCCACTATTCTCTGTCCACTACAGTTTTTCCACTATAGTCTGTCCACTTTAGTCTTTCCACTATTCTCTGTCCACTTTAGTCTTTCCACTATAGTCTCCACTTTATTCTGTCCACTAAAGTCTTTCCACTATAGACTTTCCACTATAGTCTATCCACTTTAGTCTTTCCACTTTAGTCTTTCCACTTTATTCTGTCCACTATAGTCTCCACTTTATTCTGTCCACTACAGTCTTTCCACTATAGTCTTTCCTCTATAGTCTGCCCACTTTAGTCTTTCCACTTTAGTTTTTCCACTTTAGTATGTCCACTTATTCTTTCCACTATAGTCTATCCACTTTAGTCTTTCCAATTCAGTCTTTCCACTATAGTCTCCACTTTATTCTGTCCACTACAGTCTTTCCACTATAGTCTTTCCACTATAGTCTGTCCACTTCAGTCTTTCCACTATAGTCTTTCCACCATAGTCTTTCCACTGTAGTCTCCGCTTTATTCTGTCCACTACAGTCTTTCCACTATAGTCTTTCCACTATAGTCTTTCCACTTTAGTCTTTCCACTTTAGTCTTTCCACTATTCTCTGTCTACTTTAGTCTTTCCACTATATTCTCCACTTTATTCTGTCCACTACAGTCTTTCCACTATTGTCTTTCCACTATAGTCTGCACTTTAGTCTTTCCACTATTCTCTGTCCACTTTAGTCTTTCCACTATACTCTGTCCACTTCATTCTTTCCACTATAGTCTCAACTTTATTCTGTCCACTAAAGTCTTTCCACTTTATTCTGTCCACTATAGTCTTTCCACTTTAGTCTTTCCACTTTAGTCTTTTCACTATAGTCTCCACTTTATTCTCTGTCCACTTTAGTCTTTCCACTATAGTCTCCACTTTATTCTGTCCACTGCAGTCTTTTCACTATAGTCTTTCCACTATAGTCTGTCCACTTTAGTCTTTCCACTTTAGTCTTTCCACGATAGTCTCCACTTTATTTTGTCCACTACAGTCTTTCCACTTTAGTCTTTCCACTATTACCTGTCTACTTTAGTCTTTCCACTATAGTCTCCACTTTATTCTGTCCACTACAGTCTATCCACTTTAGTCTTTCCACTATTCTCTGTCTACTTTAGTCTTTCCACTGTAGTCTCCACTTTATTCTGTCCACTACAGTCTTTCCACTATAGTCTTTCCACTATAGTCTGTCCACTTTAGTCTTTCCACTATAGTCTGTCCACTTTAGTCTTTCCACTATTCTCTGTCCACTTTAGTCTTGATACTATAGTCTCCACTTTATTCTGTCCACTACAGTCTTTCCACTATAGTCTTTCCACTATAGTCTGTCCACTTTAGTCTTTCCACTAGTCTCTGTCCACTTTAGTCTTGTTACTATAGTCTCCACTTTATTCTGTCCACTACAGTCTATCCACTTTAGTCTTTCCACTATTCTCTGTCTACTTTAGTCTTTCCACTATAGTCTGTCCACTTTAGTCTTTCCACTTTAGTCTTTCCACGATAGTCTCCACTTTATTTTGTCCACTACAGTCTTTCCACTTTAGTCTTTCCACTATTATCTGTCTACTTTAGTCTTTCCACTATAGTCTCCACTTTATTTTGTCCACTACAGTCTTTCCACTCTAGTCTTTCCCATATTCTCTGTCCACTTTAGTCTTTCCACTATATTCTCCACTTTATTCTGTCCACTACAGTCTTTCCACTACTGTCTTTCCACTATAGTCTGTCCACTTTAGTCTTTCCACTATTCTCTGTCCACTTTAGTCTTTCCACTATACTCTCCACTTTATTCTGTCCACTACAGTCTTTCCACTATAGTCTTTCCACTTTAGTCTGTCCACTTTAGTCTTTCCACTTTAGTCTTTCCACTTTAGTCTGTCCACTTTAGTCTTTCCACTATAGTCTGTCCACTTTAGTCTTTCCACTATTCTCTGTCCACTTTATTCTTTCTACTATAGTCTCCACTTTATTCTGTCCACTACAGTCTTTCCACTATAGTCTTTCCACTATAGTCTGTCCACTTTAGTCTTTCCACTATTCTCTGTCCACTTTAGTCTTTCCACTATACTCTCCACTTTATTCTGTCCACTACAGTCTTTCCACTATAGTCTTTCCACTTTAGTCTGTCCGCTTTAGTCTGTCCACTTTAGTCTTTCCACTTTAGTCTGTCCACTTTAGTCTTTCCACCATAGTCTGTCCACTTTAGTCTTTCCACTATTCTCTGTCCACTTCATTCTTTCCACTATATACTCTCCACTTTATTCTGTCCACTACAGTCTTTCCACTATAGTCTTTCTACTATAGTCTGTCCACTTTAGTCTTTCCACTTTAGTCTTTCCACTTTAGTCTGTCCACTTTAGTCTTTCCATTTTAGTCTGTCCACTTTAGTCTTTCGACTATACTCTCCACTTTATTCTGTCCACTACAGTCTTTCCACTTTAGTCTTTCCACTATTCTCTGTCCACTTTAGTCTTTCCACTATAGTCTCCACTTTATTCTTTCCACTTCAGTCTTTCCACTATAGTCTTTCCACTACAGTCTGTCCACTTTAGTCTTTCCACTATTCTCTGTCCACTTTAGTCTTTCCACTATAGTCTCCACTTTATTCTGTCCACTACAGTCTTTCCACTATAGTCTTTCCACTATAGTCTGTCCACTTTAGTCTTTCCACTTTAGTTTTTCCACTTTAGTCTTTCCACTATAGTCTGTCCACTATACTCTCCACTTTATTCTGTCCACTACAGTCTTTCCACTTTAGTCTTTCCACTATTCTCTGTCCACTTTAGTCTTTCCACTATAGTCTCCACTTTATTCTTTCCACTACAGTCTTTCCACTATAGTCTTTCCACTATAGTCTCTCCACTTTAGTCTTTCCACTATTTTCTGTCCACTTTAGTCTTTCCACTATAGTCTCCAATTTATTCTGTCCACTACAGTCTTTCCACTATAGTCTTTCCACTATAGTCTGTCCACTTTAGTCTTTCCACTCCAGTCTTACCACTATCGTCTTTCCGCTATAGTCTGTCCACTTTAGTCTTTCCACTAGAGTCTGTCCACTTTAGTATTTCCACTATTCTCTGTCCACTATAGTCTTTCCACTATAGTCTGTCCACTTTAGTCTTTCCACTTTAATCTTTCCACTTTGGTCTGTCCACTTTATTCTTTCCACTATAGTCTGTCCACTTTAGTCTTTCCACTTTAGTCTTTCCACTTTAGTCTTTCCACTTTATTCTGTCCACTTCAGTGTGTACACTTTAGTCTGTCCACTGAGTCTTTCAACTTCAGTCTTTCCACTATAGTCTGTCCACTTTAGTCTATCCACTTTAGTCTTTCCACTGAAGTCTCCACTTTATTCTGTCCACTACAGTCTTTCCACTTTAATCTTTCCAATACTCTCTGTCCACTTTAGTCTTTCCACTTTAGTCTTTCCACTATAGTCTCCACTTTATTCTGTCCACTACAGTCTTTTCACTATAGTCTGTCCACTTTAGTCTTTCCACTTTAGTCTTTCCACTTTAGTCTCCACTTTATTTTGTCCACTACAGTCTTTCCACTTTAGTCTTTCCACTATTCTCTGTCTACTTTAGTCTTTCCGCTATAGTCTCCACTTTATTCTGTCCACTACAGTCTTTCCACTATAGTCTGTCCACTATAGTCTGTCCACTTTAGTCTTTCCACTATTCTCTGTCCACTTTACTCTTTACTCTTTCTATTCTCTGTCTACTTTAGTCTTTCCACTATAGTCTCCACTTTATTCTGTCCACTACAGTCGTTCCACTATAGTGTTTCCACTATAGTCTGTCCACTTTAGTCTTTCCACTATTCTCAGTCCACTTTAGTCTTTCCACTATACTCTCCACTTTATTCTGTCCACTACAGTCTTTCCATTATTGTCTTTCCACTAAAGTCTGTCCACTTTAGTCTTTCCACTTTAGTCTTTCCACTTTAGTCTGTCCACTTTAGTCTTTCCACTATAGTCTGTCCACTTTAGTCTTTCCACTATTCTCTGTCCACTTTAGTCTTTCCACTGTAGTCTCCACTTTATTCTGTCCACTACAGTCTTTCCACTATAGTCTTTCCGCTATAGTCTGTCCACTTTAGTTTTTCCACTATTCTCTGTTCACTACAGTTTTTCCACTATAGTCTGTCCACTTTAGTCTTTCCACTATTCTCTGTCCACTTTAGTCTTTCCACTATAGTCTCCACTTTATTCTGTCCACTAAAGTCTTTCCACTATAGACTTTCCACTATAGTCTATCCACTTTAGTCTTTCCACTTTAGTCTTTCCACTTTATTCTGTCCACTATAGTCTCCACTTTATTCTGTCCACTACAGTCTTTCCACTATAGTCTGTCCACTTTAGTCTTTCCACCATTCTCTGTCTACTACAGTCTTTCCACTATAGTCTGTCCACTTTAGTCTTTCCACTATTCTCTGTCCACTTTAGTCTTTCCACTATAGTCTCCACTTTATTCTGTCCACTACAGTCTTTCCACCATAGCCTTTCCACTATAGTCTATCCACTTTAGTCTTTCCACTACAGTCTTTCCACTATAGTCTTTCCTCTATAGTCTGTCCACTTTAGTTTTTCCACTTTAGTCTGTCCACTTATTCTTTCCACTATAGTCTATCCACTTTAGTCTTTCCAATACAGTCTTTCCACTATAGTCTCCACTTTATTCTGTCCACTACAGTCTTTCCACTATAGTCTTTCCACTATAGTCTGTCCACTTTAGTCTTTCCACTATTCTCTGTCCACTTTAGTCTTTCCACTATAGTCTCCACTTTATTCTGTCCACTACAGTCTTTCCACTATAGTCTTTCCACTATAGTCTTTCCACTTTAGTCTTTCCACTTTAGTCTTTCCACTATAGTCTCCACTTTATTTTGTCCACTACAGTCTTTCCACTTTAGTCTTTCCACTATTCTCTGTCTACTTTAGTCTTTCCATTATAGTCTCCACTTTATTCTGTCCACTACAGTCTTTCCACTATAGTCTTTCCACTATAGTCCGTCCACTTTAGCCTTTCCACTATTCTCTGTCCACTTTAGTCTTTCCACTATACTCTCCACTTTATTCTGTCCACTGCAGTCTTTCCACTATAGTCTTTCCACTATCGTCTGTCCACTTTAGTCTTTCCACTTTAGTCTTTCCACTTTAGTCTGTCCACTTTAGTCTTTCCACTTTAGTCTGTCCACTTTAGTCTTTCCACTATTCTCTGTATACTTTAGTCTTTCCACTATAGTCTCCACTTTATTCTGTCCACTACAGTCTTTCCACTATAGTCTTTCCACTATAGTCTGTCCACTTTAGTCTTTCCACTATTCTCTGTCCACTTTAGTCTTTCCACTATAGTCTCCACTTTATTCTGCCCACTACAGTCTTTCCACTATAGTCTCTTTCCACTATAGTCTTTCCACTATAGTCTGTCCACTTTAGTCTTTCCACTTTAGTCTTTCCACTATAGTCTCCACTTTATTTTGTCCACTACTGTCTTTCCACTTTAGTCTTTCCACTGTTCTCTATCTACTTTAGTCTTTCCACTATAGTCTCCACTTTATTCTGTCCACTACAGTCGTTCCACTATAGTGTTTCCACTATAGTCTGTCCACTTTAGTCTTTCCACTATTCTCAGTCCACTTTAGTCTTTCCACTATACTCTCCACTTTATTCTGTCCACTACAGTCTTTCCACTATTGTCTTTCCACTAAAGTCTGTCCACTTTAGTCTTTCCACTTTAGTCTTTCCACTTTAGTCTGTCCACTTTAGTCTTTCCACTATAGTCTTTCCACTTTAGTCTTTCCACTATTCTCTGTCCACTTTAGTCTTTCCACTATAGTCTCCACTTTATTCTGTCCACTACAGTCTTTCCACTATAGTCTTTCCGCTATAGTCTGTCCACTTTAGTTTTTCCACTATTCTCTGTCCACTACAGTTTTTCCACTATAGTCTGTCCACTTTAGTCTTTCCACTATTCTCTGTCCACTTTAGTCTTTCCACTATAGTCTCCACTTTATTCTGTCCACTAAAGTCTTTCCACTATAGACTTTCCACTATAGTCTATCCACTTTAGTCTTTCCACTTTAGTCTTTCCACTTTATTCTGTCCTCTATAGTCTCCACTTTATTCTGTCCACTACAGTCTTTCCACTATAGTCTTTCCTCTATAGTCTGCCCACTTTAGTCTTTCCACTTTAGTTTTTCCACTTTAGTATGTCCACTTATTCTTTCCACTATAGTCTATCCACTTTAGTCTTTCCAATTCAGTCTTTCCACTATAGTCTCCACTTTATTCTGTCCACTACAGTCTTTCCACTATAGTCTTTCCACTATAGTCTGTCCACTTCAGTCTTTCCACTATAGTCTTTCCACCATAGTCTTTCCACTGTAGTCTCCGCTTTATTCTGTCCACTACAGTCTTTCCACTATAGTCTTTCCAATATAGTCTTTCCACTTTAGTCTTTCCACTATTCTCTGTCTACTTTAGTCTTTCCACTATATTCTCCACTTTATTCTGTCCACTACAGTCTTTCCACTATTGTCTTTCCACTATAGTCTGCACTTTAGTCTTTCCACTATTCTCTGTCCACTTTAGTCTTTCCACTATACTCTGTCCACTTCATTCTTTCCACTATAGTCTCAACTTTATTCTGTCCACTACAGTCTTTCCACTTTATTCTGTCCACTATAGTCTTTCCACTTTAGTCTTTCCACTTTAGTCTTTTCACTATAGTCTCCACTTTATTCTCTGTCCACTTTAGTCTTTCCACTATAGTCTCCACTTTATTCTGTCCACTGCAGTCTTTTCACTATAGTCTTTCCACTATAGTCTGTCCACTTTAGTCTTTCCACTTTAGTCTTTCCACGATAGTCTCCACTTTATTTTGTCCACTACAGTCTTTCCACTTTAGTCTTTCCACTATTATCTGTCTACTTTAGTCTTTCCACTATAGTCTCCACTTTATTCTGTCCACTACAGTCTATCCACTTTAGTCTTTCCACTATTCTCTGTCTACTTTAGTCTTTCCACTGTAGTCTCCACTTTATTCTGTCCACTACAGTCTTTCCACTATAGTCTTTCCACTATAGTCTGTCCACTTTAGTCTTTCCACTATAGTCTGTCCACTTTAGTCTTTCCACTATTCTCTGTCCACTTTAGTCTTGTTACTATAGTCTCCACTTTATTCTGTCCACTACAGTCTTTCCACTATAGTCTTTCCACTATAGTCTGTCCACTTTAGTCTTTCCACTAGTCTCTGTCCACTTTAGTCTTTCCACTATAGTCTCCACTTTATTCTGTCCACTACAGTCTTTCCACTATAGTCTTTCCACTATAGTCTTTCCACTTTAGTCTTTCCACTTTAGTCTTTTCACTATAGTCTCCACTTTATTTTGTCCACTACAGTCTTTCCACTTTAGTCTTTCCACTATTCTCTGTCTACTTTAGTCTTTCCACTATATTCTCCACTTTATTCTGTCCACGACAGTCTTTCCACTATTGTCTTTCCACTATAGTCTGTCCACTTTAGTCTTTCCACTATTCTCTGTCCACTTTAGTCTTTCCACTATACTCTGTCCTCTTCATTCTTTCCACTATAGTCTCCACTTTATTCTGTCCACTACAGTCTTTCCACTTTATTCTGTCGACTACAGTCTTTCCACTATAGTCTTTCCACTATAGTCTTTCCACTATAGTCTGTCCACTTTAGTCTTTCCACTATTCTCTGTCCACTTCATTCTGTCCACTATAGTCTCCACTTTATTCTGTCCACTACAGTCTTTCCACTTTATTCTGTCCACTACAGTCTTTCCACTATAGTCTTTCCACTATAGTCTGTCCACTTTAGTCTTTCCACTATTCTCTGTCCACTTTAGTCTTTTTACTATAGTCTCCACTTTATTCTTTCCACTACAGTCTTTTCACTATAGTCTTTCCACTATAGTCTGTCCACTTTAGTCTTTCCACTTTAGTCTTTCCACTATAGTCTCCACTTTATTCTGTCCACTACAGTCTATCCACTTTAGTCTTTCCACTATTCTCTGTCTACTTTAGTCTTTCCACTATAGTCTCAACTTTATTCTGTCCACTACAGTCTTTCCACTATAGTCTTTCCACTATAGTCTGTCCACTTTAGTCTTTCCACTATTCTCTGTCCACTTTAGTCTTTTCACTATACTCTCCACTTTATTCTGTCCACTACAGTCTTTCCACTATAGTCTTTCCACTATAGTCTGTCCACTTTAGTCTTTCCACTTTAGTCTTTCCACTTTAGTCTGTCCACTTTAGTCTTTCCACTTTAGTCTGTCCACTTTAGTCTTTCCACTATAGTCTGTCCACTTTAGTCTTTCTACTATTCTCTGTCCCCTTTATTCTTTCCACTATAGTCTCCACTTTATTCTGTCCACTACAGTCTTTCCACTATAGTGTTTCCACTATAGTCTGTCCACTTTAGTCTTTCCACTATTCTCTGTCCACTTTAGTCTTTCCACTATAGTCTCCACTTTATTCTGTCCACTACAGTCTTTCCACTATAGTATTTCCACTCTATAGTCTCCACTTTATTCTGTCCACTACAGTCTTTCCACTATAGTCTTTCTACTATAGTCTGTCCACTTTTGTCTTTCCACTATTCTCTGTCCACTTTAGTCTTTCCACTATAGTCTCTACTTTATTCTGTCCACTACAGTCTTTCCACTATAGTCTTTCCACTATAGTCTGTCCGCTTTAGTCTTTCCACTTTAGTCTTTCCACTATTCTCTGTCTACTTTAGTCTTTCCACTATAGTCTCCACTTTATTCTGTCCACTACGGTATTTCCACTATAGTCTTTCCACTATAGTCTGTCCACTTTAGTCTTTCCACTATTCTCTGTCCACTTTAGTCTTTCCACTATAGTCTCCACTTTATTCTGTCCACTACAGTCTTTCCACTATAGTCTTTTCACTATAGTCTTTCCACTTTAGTCTTTCCACTTTAGTCTTTTCACTATAGTCTCCACTTTATTTTGTCCACTACAGTCTTTCCACTTTAGTCTTTCCACTATTCTCTGTCTACTTTAGTCTTTCCACTATATTCTCCACTTTATTCTGTCCACTACAGTCTTTCCACTACTGTCTTTCCACTATAGTCTGTCCACTTTAGTCTTTCCACTATTCTCTGTCCCCTTTAGTCTTTCCACTATACTCTCCACTTTATTCTGTCCACTACAGTCTTTCCACTATAGTCTTTCCACTTTAGTCTGTCCACTTTAGTCTTTCCACTTTAGTCTTTCCACTTTAGTCTGTCCACTTTAGTCTTTCCACTATAGTCTGTCCACTTTAGTCTTTCCACTATTCTCTGTCCACTTTATTCTTTCCACTATAGTCTCCACTTTATTCTGTCCACTACAGTCTTTCCACTATAGTCTTTCCACTATAGTCTGTCCACTTTAGTCTTTCCACTGTTCTCTGTCCACTTAAGTCTTTCCACTATACTCTCCACTTTATTCTGTCCACTACAGTCTTTCCACTATAGTCTTTCCACTTTAGTCTGTCCGCTTTAGTCTGTCCACTTTAGTCTTTCCACTTTAGTCTGTCCACTTTAGTCTTTCCACCATAGTCTGTCCACTTTAGTCTTTCCACTATTCTCTGTCCACTTCATTCTTTCCACTATAGTCTCCCCTTTATTCTGTCCACTACAGTCTTTCCACTTTATTCTGTCCACTAAAGTCTTTCCACTATAGTCTTTCACCTATAGCCTGTCCACTTTAGTCTTTCCACTATTCTCTGTCCACTTTATTCTTTCCACTATAGTCTCCACTTTATTCTGTCCACTACAGTCTTTCCACTATAGTCTTTCCACTATAGTCTGTCCACTTTAGTCTTTCCACTGTTCTCTGTCCACTTAAGTCTTTCCACTATACTCTCCACTTTATTCTGTCCACTACAGTCTTTCCACTATAGTCTTTCCACTTTAGTCTGTCCGCTTTAGTCTGTCCACTTTAGTCTTTCCACTTTAGTCTGTCCACTTTAGTCTTTCCACCATAGTCTGTCCACTTTAGTCTTTACACTATTCTCTGTCCACTTCATTCTTTCCACTATAGTCTCCCCTTTATTCTGTCCACTACAGTCTTTCCACTTTATTCTGTCCACTAAAGTCTTTCCACTTTAGTCTTTCTACTATAGTCTGTCCACTTTAGTCTTTCCACTATTCTCTGTCCACTTTAGTCTTTCCACTATAGTCTCCACTTTATTCTGTCCACTACAGTCTTTTCACTATAGTCTTTCCACTATAGTCTGTCCACTTTAGTCTTTCCACTTTAGTCTTTCCACTATAGTCTCCACTATATTTTGTCCACTACAGTCTTTCCACTTTAGTCTTTCCACTATTCTCTGTCTACTTTAGTCTTTCCACTATAGTCTCCACTTTATTCTGTCCACTACAGTCTTTCCACTATAGTCTTTCCACTATAGTCTGTCCACTTTAGTCTTTCCACTATTCTCTGTCCACTTTAGTCTTTCCACTATACTCTCCACTTTATTCTGTCCACTACAGTCTTTCCACTATAGTCTTTCCACTATAGTCTGTCCACTTTAGTCTTTCCACTTTAGTCTTTCCACTTTAGTCTGTCCACTTTAGTCTTTCCACTTTAGTCTGTCCACTTTAGTCTTTCCACTATACTCTCCACTTTATTCTGTCCACTACAGTCTTTCCACTTTAGTCTTTCCACTATTCTCTGTCCACTTTAGTCTTTCCACTATAGTCTCCACTTTATTCTTTCCACTTTATTCTTTCCACTATAGTCTTTCCACTACAGTCTATCCACTTTAGTCTTCCCACTATTCTCTGTCCACTTTAGTCTTTCCACTATAGTCTCCACTTTATTCTGTCCACTACAGTCTTTCCACTATAGTCTTTCCACTATAGTCTGTCCACTTTAGTCTTTCCACTTTAGTTTTTCCACTTTAGTCTTTCCACTATAGTCTGTCCACTTTAGTCTTTCCACCATTCTCTGTCCACTTTAGTCTTTCCACTAAAGTCTGCACTTTATTCTGTCCACTACAGTCTTTCCACTATTGTCTTTCCACTATAGTCTGTCCACTTTAGTCTTTCCACTATTCTCTGTCCACTTTAGTCTTTCCACTATACTCTGTCCTCTTCATTCTTTCCACTATAGTCTCCACTTTATTCTGTCCACTACAGTCTTTCCACTTTATTCTGTCCACTACAGTCTTTCCACTATAGTCTTTCCACTATAGTCTGTCCACTTTAGTCTTTCCACTATTCTCTGTCCACTTCATTCTTTCCACTACAGTCTCCACTTTATTCTGTCCACTACAGTCTTTCCACTTTATTCTGTCCACTACAGTCTTTCCACTATAGTCTTTCCACTATAGTCTGTCCACTTTAGTCTTTCCACTATTCTCTGTCCACTTTAGTCTTTTTACTATAGTCTCCACTTTATTCTGTCCACTACAGTCTTTTCACTATAGTCTTTCCACTATAGTCTGTCCACTTTAGTCTTTCCACTTTAGTCTTTCCACTATAGTCTCCACTTTATTCTGTCCACTACAGTCTATCCACTTTAGTCTTTCCACTATTCTCTGTCTACTTTAGTCTTTCCACTATAGTCTCCACTTTATTCTGTCCACTACAGTCTTTCCACTATAGTCTTTCCACTATAGTCTGTCCACTTTAGTCTTTCCACTATTCTCTGTCCACTTTAGTCTTTTCACTATACTCTCCACTTTATTCTGTCCACTACAGTCTTTCCACTATAGTCTTTCCACTATAGTCTGTCCACTTTAGTCTTTCCACTTTAGTCTTTCCACTTTAGTCTGTCCACTTTAGTCTTTCCACTTTAGTCTGTCCACTTTAGTCTTTCCACTATAGTCTGTCCACTTTAGTCTTTCTACTATTCTCTGTCCACTTTATTCTTTCACTATAGTCTCCACTTTATTCTGTTCACTACAGTCTTTCCGCTATAGTCTTTCCACTATAGTCTGTCCACTTTAGTCTTTCCACTATTCTCTGTCCACTTTAGTCTTTCCACTATAGTCTCCACTTTATTCTGTCCACTACAGTCTTTCCACTATAGTATTTCCACTCTATAGTCTCCACTTTATTCTGTCCACTACAGTCTTTCCACTATAGTCTTTCCACTATAGTCTGTCCACTTTTGTCTTTCCACTGTTCTCTGTCCACTTTAGTCTTTCCACTATAGTCTCTACTTTATTCTGTCCACTACAGTCTTTCCACTATAGTCTTTCCACTATAGTCTGTCCACTTTAGTCTTTCCACTTTAGTCTTTCCACTATTCTCTGTCTACTTTAGTCTTTCCACTATAGTCTCCACTTTATTCTGTCCACTACGGTCTTTCCACTATAGTCTTTCCACTATAGACTGTCCACTTTAGTCTTTCCACTATTCTCTGTCCACTTTAGTCTTTCCACTATAGTCTCCACTTTATTCTGTCCACTACAGTCTTTCCACTATAGTCTTTCCACTATAGTCTTTCCACTTTAGTCTTTCCACTTTAGTCTTTTCACTATAGTCTCCACTTTATTTTGTCCACTACAGTCTTTCCACTTTAGTCTTTCCACTATTCTCTGTCTACTTTAGTCTTTCCACTATATTCTCCACTTTATTCTGTCCACTACAGTCTTTCCACTACTGTCTTTCCACTATAGTCTGTCCACTTTAGTCTTTCCACTATTCTCTGTCCCCTTTAGTCTTTCCACTATACTCTCCACTTTATTCTGTCCACTACAGTCTTTCCACTATAGTCTTTCCACTTTAGTCTGTCCACTTTAGTCTTTCCACTTTAGTCTTTCCACTTTAGTCTGTCCACTTTAGTCTTTCCACTATAGTCTGTCCACTTTAGTCTTTCCACTATTCTCTGTCCACTTTATTCTTTCCACTATAGTCTCCACTTTATTCTGTCCACTAAAGTCTTTCCACTCTAGTCGTTCCACTATAGTCTGTCCACTTTCGTCTTTCCACTATTCTCTGTCCACTTTAGTCTTTTCACTATACTCTCCACTTTATTCTGTCCACTACAGTCTTTCCACTATAGTCTTTCTACTTTAGTCTTTCCACCATAGTCTGTCCACTTTAGTCTTTCCACTATAGTCTGTCCACTTTAGTCTTTCCACTATTCTCTGTCCACTTTATTCTTTCCACTATAGTCTCCACTTTATTCTGTCCACTACAGTCTTTCCACTCTAGTCGTTCCACTATAGTCTGTCCACTTTCGTCTTTCCACTATTCTCTGTCCACTTTAGTCTTTCCACTATAGTCTCCACTTTATTCTGTCCACTACAGTCTTTCCACTATAGTCTTTCCACTATAGTCTGTCCACTTTAGTCTTTCCACTATTCTCTGTCCACTTCATTCTTTCCACTACAGTCTCCACTTTATTCTGTCCACTACAGTCTTTCCACTTTATTCTGTCCACTACAGTCTTTCCACTATAGTCTTTCCACTATAGTCTGTCCACTTTAGTCTTTCCACTATTCTCTGTCCACTTTAGTCTTTTTACTATAGTCTCCACTTTATTCTGTCCACTACAGTCTTTTCACTATAGTCTTTCCACTATAGTCTGTCCACTTTAGTCTTTCCACTTTAGTCTTTCCACTATAGTCTCCACTTTATTCTGTCCACTACAGTCTATCCACTTTAGTCTTTCCACTATTCTCTGTCTACTTTAGTCTTTCCACTATAGTCTCCACTTTATTCTGTCCACTACAGTCTTTCCACTATAGTCTTTCCACTATAGTCTGTCCACTTTAGTCTTTCCACTATTCTCTGTCCACTTTAGTCTTTTCACTATACTCTCCACTTTATTCTGTCCACTACAGTCTTTCCACTATAGTCTTTCCACTATAGTCTGTCCACTTTAGTCTTTCCACTTTAGTCTTTCCACTTTAGTCTGTCCACTTTAGTCTTTCCACTTTAGTCTGTCCACTTTAGTCTTTCCACTATAGTCTGTCCACTTTAGTCTTTCTACTATTCTCTGTCCACTTTATTCTTTCACTATAGTCTCCACTTTATTCTGTTCACTACAGTCTTTCCGCTATAGTCTTTCCACTATAGTCTGTCCACTTTAGTCTTTCCACTATTCTCTGTCCACTTTAGTCTTTCCACTATAGTCTCCACTTTATTCTGTCCACTACAGTCTTTCCACTATAGTATTTCCACTCTATAGTCTCCACTTTATTCTGTCCACTACAGTCTTTCCACTATAGTCTTTCCACTATAGTCTGTCCACTTTTGTCTTTCCACTGTTCTCTGTCCACTTTAGTCTTTCCACTATAGTCTCTACTTTATTCTGTCCACTACAGTCTTTCCACTATAGTCTTTCCACTATAGTCTGTCCACTTTAGTCTTTCCACTTTAGTCTTTCCACTATTCTCTGTCTACTTTAGTCTTTCCACTATAGTCTCCACTTTATTCTGTCCACTACGGTCTTTCCACTATAGTCTTTCCACTATAGTCTGTCCACTTTAGTCTTTCCACTATTCTCTGTCCACTTTAGTCTTTCCACTATAGTCTCCACTTTATTCTGTCCACTACAGTCTTTCCACTATAGTCTTTCCACTATAGTCTGTCCACTTTAGTCTTTCCACTATTCTCTGTCCACTTTAGTCTTTCCACTATATTCTCCACTTTATTCTGTCCACTACAGTCTTTCCACTACTGTCTTTCCACTATAGTCTGTCCACTTTAGTCTTTCCACTATTCTCTGTCCCCTTTAGTCTTTCCACTATACTCTCCACTTTATTCTGTCCACTACAGTCTTTCCACTTTAGTCTTTCCACTATTCTCTGTCTACTTTAGTCTTTCCACTATATTCTCCACTTTATTCTGTCCACTACAGTCTTTCCACTACTGTCTTTCCACTATAGTCTGTCCACTTTAGTCTTTCCACTATTCTCTGTCCCCTTTAGTCTTTCCACTATACTCTCCACTTTATTCTGTCCACTACAGTCTTTCCACTATAGTCTTTCCACTTTAGTCTGTCCACTTTAGTCTTTCCACTTTAGTCTTTCCACTTTAGTCTGTCCACTTTAGTCTTTCCACTATAGTCTGTCCACTTTAGTCTTTCCACTATTCTCTGTCCACTTTATTCTTTCCACTATAGTCTCCACTTTATTCTGTCCACTACAGTCTTTCCACTATAGTCTTTCCACTATAGTCTGTCCACTTTAGTCTTTCCACTGTTCTCTGTCCACTTAAGTCTTTCCACTATACTCTCCACTTTATTCTGTCCACTACAGTCTTTCCACTATAGTCTTTCCACTTTAGTCTGTCCGCTTTAGTCTGTCCACTTTAGTCTTTCCACTTTAGTCTGTCCACTTTAGTCTTTCCACCATAGTCTGTCCACTTTAGTCTTTCCACTATTCTCTGTCCACTTCATTCTTTCCACTATAGTCTCCCCTTTATTCTGTCCACTACAGTCTTTCCACTTTATTCTGTCCACTAAAGTCTTTCCACTATAGTCTTTCACCTATAGCCTGTCCACTTTAGTCTTTCCACTATTCTCTGTCCACTTTAGTCTTTCCACTATAGTCTCCACTTCATTCTGTCCACTGCAGTCTTTCCACTTTAGTCTTTCTACTATAGTCTGTCCACTTTAGTCTTTCCACTATTCTCTGTCCACTTTAGTCTTTCCACTATAGTCTCCACTTTATTCTGTCCACTACAGTCTTTTCACTATAGTCTTTCCACTATAGTCTGTCCACTTTAGTCTTTCCACTTTAGTCTTTCCACTATAGTCTCCACTATATTTTGTCCACTACAGTCTTTCCACTTTAGTCTTTCCACTATTATCTGTCTACTTTAGTCTTTCCACTATAGTCTCCACTTTATTCTGTCCACTACAGTCTATCCACTTTAGTCTTTCCACTATTCTCTGTCTACTTTAGTCTTTCCACTATAGTCTCCACTTTATTCTGTCCACTACAGTCTTTCCACTATAGTCTTTCCACTATAGTCTGTCCACTTTAGTCTTTCCACTATTCTCTGTCCACTTTAGTCTTTCCACTATACTCTCCACTTTATTCTGTCCACTACAGTCTTTCCACTATAGTCTTTCCACTATAGTCTGTCCACTTTAGTCTTTCCACTTTAGTCTTTCCACTTTAGTCTGTCCACTTTAGTCTTTCCACTTTAGTCTGTCCACTTTAGTCTTTCCACTATACTCTCCACTTTATTCTGTCCACTACAGTCTTTCCACTTTAGTCTTTCCACTATTCTCTGTCCACTTTAGTCTTTCCACTATAGTCTCCACTTTATTCTTTCCACTTTATTCTTTCCACTATAGTCTTTCCACTACAGTCTATCCACTTTAGTCTTCCCACTATTCTCTGTCCACTTTAGTCTTTCCACTATAGTCTCCACTTTATTCTGTCCACTACAGTCTTTCCACTATAGTCTTTCCACTATAGTCTGTCCACTTTAGTCTTTCCACTTTAGTTTTTCCACTTTAGTCTTTCCACTATAGTCTGTCCACTTTAGTCTTTCCACCATTCTCTGTCCACTTTAGTCTTTCCACTAAAGTCTGCACTTTATTCTGTCCACTACAGTCTTTCCACTATTGTCTTTCCACTATAGTCTGTCCACTTTAGTCTTTCCACTATTCTCTGTCCACTTTAGTCTTTCCACTATACTCTGTCCTCTTCATTCTTTCCACTATAGTCTCCACTTTATTCTGTCCACTACAGTCTTTCCACTTTATTCTGTCCACTACAGTCTTTCCACTATAGTCTTTCCACTATAGTCTGTCCACTTTAGTCTTTCCACTATTCTCTGTCCACTTCATTCTTTCCACTACAGTCTCCACTTTATTCTGTCCACTACAGTCTTTCCACTTTATTCTGTCCACTACAGTCTTTCCACTATAGTCTTTCCACTATAGTCTGTCCACTTTAGTCTTTCCACTATTCTCTGTCCACTTTAGTCTTTTTACTATAGTCTCCACTTTATTCTGTCCACTACAGTCTTTTCACTATAGTCTTTCCACTATAGTCTGTCCACTTTAGTCTTTCCACTTTAGTCTTTCCACTATAGTCTCCACTTTATTCTGTCCACTACAGTCTATCCACTTTAGTCTTTCCACTATTCTCTGTCTACTTTAGTCTTTCCACTATAGTCTCCACTTTATTCTGTCCACTACAGTCTTTCCACTATAGTCTTTCCACTATAGTCTGTCCACTTTAGTCTTTCCACTATTCTCTGTCCACTTTAGTCTTTTCACTATACTCTCCACTTTATTCTGTCCACTACAGTCTTTCCACTATAGTCTTTCCATTATAGTCTGTCCACTTTAGTCTTTCCACTTTAGTCTTTCCACTTTAGTCTGTCCACTTTAGTCTTTCCACTTTAGTCTGTCCACTTTAGTCTTTCCACTATAGTCTGTCCACTTTAGTCTTTCTACTATTCTCTGTCCACTTTATTCTTTCACTATAGTCTCCACTTTATTCTGTTCACTACAGTCTTTCCGCTATAGTCTTTCCACTATAGTCTGTCCACTTTAGTCTTTCCACTATTCTCTGTCCACTTTAGTCTTTCCACTATAGTCTCCACTTTATTCTGTCCACTACAGTCTTTCCACTATAGTATTTCCACTCTATAGTCTCCACTTTATTCTGTCCACTACATTCTTTCCTCTATTGTCTTTTCACTATAGTCTGTCCACTTTTGTCTTTCTACTGTTCTCTGTCCACTTTAGTCTTTCCACTATAGTCTCTACTTTATTCTGTCCACTACAGTCTTTCCACTATAGTCTTTCCACTATAGTCTGTCCACTTTAGTCTTTCCACTTTAGTCTTTCCACTATTCTCTGTCTACTTTAGTCTTTCCACTATAGTCTCCACTTTATTCTGTCCACTACGGTCTTTCCACTATAGCCTTTCCACTATAGTCTGTCCACTTTAGTCTTTCCACTATTCTCTGTCCACTTTAGTCTTTCCACTATAGTCTCCACTTTATTCTGTCCACTACAGTCTTTCCACTATAGTCTTTCCACTATAGTCTTTCCACTTTAGTCTTTCCACTTTAGTCTTTTCACTATAGTCTCCACTTTATTTTGTCCACTACAGTCTTTCCACTTTAGTCTTTCCACTATTCTCTGTCTACTTTAGTCTTTCCACTATATTCTCCACTTTATTCTGTCCACTACAGTCTTTCCACTACTGTCTTTCCACTATAGTCTGTCCACTTTAGTCTTTCCACTATTCTCTGTCCCCTTTAGTCTTTCCACTATACTCTCCACTTTATTCTGTCCACTACAGTCTTTCCACTATAGTCTTTCCACTTTAGTCTGTCCACTTTAGTCTTTCCACTTTAGTCTTTCCACTTTAGTCTGTCCACTTTAGTCTTTCCACTATAGTCTGTCCACTTTAGTCTTTCCACTATTCTCTGTCCACTTTATTCTTTCCACTATAGTCTCCACTTTATTCTGTCCACTACAGTCTTTCCACTCTAGTCGTTCCACTATAGTCTGTCCACTTTCGTCTTTCCACTATTCTCTGTCCACTTTAGTCTTTTCACTATACTCTCCACTTTATTCTGTCCACTACAGTCTTTCCACTATAGTCTTTCTACTTTAGTCTTTCCACCATAGTCTGTCCACTTTAGTCTTTCAACTATTCTCTGTCCACTTCATTCTTTCCACTATAGTCTCCCCTTTATTCTGTCCACTACAGTCTTTCCACTTTATTCTATCCACTAAAGTCTTTCCACTATAGTCTCCACTTTATTCTGTCCACTACAGTCTTTCCACTATAGTCTTTCCACTTTAGTCTGTCCGCTTTAGTCTGTCCACTTTAGTCTTTCCACTTTAGTCTGTCCACTTTAGTCTTTCCACCATAGTCTGTCCACTTTAGTCTTTCCACTATAGTCTCCACTTTATTCTGTCCACTACAGTCTATCCACTTTAGTCTTTCCACTATTCTCTGTCTACTTTAGTCTTTCCACTATAGTCTCCCCTTTATTCTGTCCACTTTAGTCTTTCCACTATTCTCTGTCAACTTTAGTCTTTCCACTATAGTCTCCACTTTATTCTGTCCACTACAGTCTTTCCACTATAGTCTTTCCACTTTAGTCTTTCCACCATAGTCTGTCCACTTTAGTCTTTCAACTATTCTCTGTCCACTTCATTCTTTCCACTATAGTCTCCCCTTTATTCTGTCCACTACAGTCTTTCCACTTTATTCTATCCACTAAAGTCTTTCCACTATAGTCTCCACTTTATTCTGTCCACTACAGTCTTTCCACTATAGTCTTTCCACTTTAGTCTGTCCGCTTTAGTCTGTCCACTTTAGTCTTTCCACTTTAGTCTGTCCACTTTAGTCTTTCCACCATAGTCTGTCCACTTTAGTCTTTCCACTATAGTCTCCACTTTATTCTGTCCACTACAGTCTATCCACTTTAGTCTTTCCACTATTCTCTGTCTACTTTAGTCTTTCCACTATAGTCTCCCCTTTATTCTGTCCACTTTAGTCTTTCCACTTTAGTCTGTCCACTTTAGTCTTTCCACCATAGTCTGTCCACTTTAGTCTTTCAACTATTCTCTGTCCACTTCATTCTTTCCACTATAGTCTCCCCTTTATTCTGTCCACTACAGTCTTTCCACTTTATTCTATCCACTAAAGTCTTTCCACTATAGTCTCCACTTTATTCTGTCCACTACAGTCTTTCCACTATAGTCTTTCCACTTTAGTCTGTCCGCTTTAGTCTGTCCACTTTAGTCTTTCCACTTTAGTCTGTCCACTTTAGTCTTTCCACCATAGTCTGTCCACTTTAGTCTTTCCACTATAGTCTCCACTTTATTCTGTCCACTACAGTCTATCCACTTTAGTCTTTCCACTATTCTCTGTCTACTTTAGTCTTTCCACTATAGTGTCCCCTTTATTCTGTCCACTTTAGTCTTTCCACTATTCTCTGTCCACTTTAGTCTTTCCACTATAGTCTCCACTTTATTCTGTAAACTACAGTCTTTCCACTTTAGTCTGTCCACTTTAGTCTTTCCACCATAGTCTGTCCACTTTAGTCTTTCCACTATAGTCTCCACTTTATTCTGTCCACTACAGTCTATCCACTTTAGTCTTTCCACTATTCTCTGTCTACTTTAGTCTTTCCACTATAGTCTCCACTTTATTCTGTCCACTACAGTCTTTCCACTTTAGTCTGTCCACTTTAGTCTTTCCACCATAGTCTGTCCACTTTAGTCTTTCCACTATAGTCTCCACTTTATTCTGTCCACTACATCTATCCACTTTAGTCTTTCCACTATTCTCTGTCTACTTTAGTCTTTCCACTATAGTCTCCACTTTATTTTGTCCACTACAGTCTTTCCACTATAGTCTTTCCACTATAGTCTGTCCACTTTAGTCTTTCCACTATTCTCTGTCCACTTTTGTCTTTCCACTATACTCTCCACTTTATTCTGTCCACTACAGTCTTTCCACTATAGTCTTTCCACTATAGTCTGTCCACTTTAGTCTTTCCACTTTAGTCTTTCCACTTTAATCTGTCCACTTTAGTCTTTCCACTTTAGTCTGTCCACTTTAGTCTTTCAACTATACTCTCGACTTTAATCTGTCCACTACAGTCTTTCCACTTTAGTCTTTCCACTATTCTCTGTCCACTTTAGTCTTTCCACTATACTCTCCACTTTATTCTGTCCACTACAGTCTTTCCACTATAGTCTTTCCACTATAGTCTGTCCACTTTAGTCTTTCCACTTTAGTCTTTCCACTTTAGTCTGTCCACTTTAGTCTTTCCACTTTAGTCTGTCCACTTTAGTCTTTCCACTATACTCTCCACTTTAATCTGTCCACTACAGTCTTTCCACTTTATTCTTTCCACTATAGTCTTTCCACTACAGTCTGTCCACTTTAGTCTTTCCACTATTCTCTGTCCACTTTAGTCTTTCCACTATAGTCTCCACTTTATTCTGTCCACTACAGTCTTTCCACTATAGTCTTTCCACTATAGTCTGTCCACTTTAGTCTTTCCACTTTAGTTTTTCCACTTTAGTCTTTCCACTATAGTCTGTCCACTTTAGTCTTTCCACCATTCTCTGTCCACTTTAGTCTTTCCACTAAAGTCTGCACTTTATTCTGTCCACTACAGTCTTTCCACTATTGTCTTTCCACTATAGTCTGTCCACTTTAGTCTTTCCACTATTCTCTGTCCACTTTAGTCTTTCCACTATACTCTGTCCTCTTCATTCTTTCCACTATAGTCTCCACTTTATTCTGTCCACTACAGTCTTTCCACTTTATTCTGTCCACTACAGTCTTTCCACTATAGTCTTTCCACTATAGTCTGTCCACTTTAGTCTTTCCACTATTCTCTGTCCACTTCATTCTTTCCACTATAGTCTCCACTTTATTCTGTCCACTACAGTCTTTCCACTTTATTCTGTCCACTACAGTCTTTCCACTATAGTCTTTCCACTATAGTCTGTCCACTTTAGTCTTTCCACTATTCTCTGTCCACTTTAGTCTTTTTACTATAGTCTCCACTTTATTCTGTCCACTACAGTCTTGTCACTATAGTCTTTCCACTATAGTCTGTCCACTTTAGTCTTTCCACTTTAGTCTTTCCACTATAGTCTCCACTTTATTCTGTCCACTACAGTCTATCCACTTTAGTCTTTCCACTATTCTCTGTCTACTTTAGTCTTTCCACTATAGTCTCCACTTTATTCTGTCCACTACAGTCTTTCCACTATAGGTTTTCCACTATAGTCTGTCCACTTTAGTCTTTCCACTTTAGTCTTTCCACTATTCTCTGTCCACTTTAGTCTTTCCACTATAGTCTCCACTTTATTCTGTCCACTACAGTCTTTCCACTATAGTCTTTCCACTTTAGTCTTTCCACTTTAGTCTTTTCACTATAGTCTCCACTTTATTTTGTCCACTACAGTCTTTCCACTTTAGTCTTTCCACTATTCTCTGTCTACTTTAGTCTTTCCACTATATTCTCCACTTTATTCTGTCCACTACAGTCTTTCCACTACTGTCTTTCCACTATAGTCTGTCCACTTTAGTCTTTCCACTATTCTCTGTCCCCTTTAGTCTTTCCACTATACTCTCCACTTTATTCTGTCCACTACAGTCTTTCCACTATAGTCTTTCCACTTTAGTCTGTCCACTTTAGTCTTTCCACCACTATAGTCTGTCCACTTTAGTCTTTCCACTTTAGTCTTTCCACTATTCTCTGTCTACTTTAGTCTTTCCACTATAGTCTCCACTTTATTCTGTCCACTACGGTCTTTCCACTATAGTCTTTCCACTATAGTCTTTCCACTTTAGTCTTTCCACTTTAGTCTTTTCACTATAGTCTCCACTTTATTCTCTGTCCACTTTAGTCTTTCCACTATAGTCTCCACTTTATTCTGTCCACTGCAGTCTTTTCACTATAGTCTTTCCACTATAGTCTGTCCACTTTAGTCTTTCCACTTTAGTCTTTCCACTATAGTCTCCACTTTATTTTGTCCACTACAGTCTTTCCACTTTAGTCTTTCCACTATTATCTGTCTACTTTAGTCTTTCCACTATAGTCTCCACTTTATTCTGTCCACTACAGTCTATCCACTTTAGTCTTTCCACTATTCTCTGTCTACTTTAGTCTTTCCACTATAGTCTCCACTTTATTCTGTCCACAACAGTCTTTCCACTATAGTCTTTCCACTATAGTCTGTCCACTTTAGTCTTTCCACTATAGTCTGTCCACTTTACTCTTTCCACTATACTCTCCACTTTATTCTGTCCACTACAGTCTTTCCACTATAGTCTTTCCACTATAGTCTGTCCACTTTAGTCTTTCCACTTTAGTCTTTCCACTTTAGTCTGTCCACTTTAGTCTTTCCACTTTAGTCTTTCCACTTTAGTCTGTCCACTTTAGTCTTTCCACTATACTCTCCACTTTATTCTGTCCACTACAGTCTTTCCACTTTAGTCTTTCCACTATTCTCTGTCCACTTTAGTCTTTCCACTATAGTCTCCACTTTAATCTTTCCACTTTATTCTTTCCACTATAGTCTTTCCACTACAGTCTGTCCACTTTAGTCTTTCCACTATTCTCTGTCCACTTTAGTCTTTCCACTATAGTCTCCACTTTATTCTGTCCACTACAGTCTTTCCACTATAGTCTTTCCACTATAGTCTGTCCACTATAGTCTATCCACTTTAGTCTTTCCACTTTAGTCTTTCCACTGAAGTCTCCACTCTATTCTGTCCACTACAGTCTTTCCACTTTAGTCTTTCCAATACTCTCTGTCCACTTTAGTCTTTCCACTTTAGTCTTTTCACTATAGTCTCCACTTAATTCTGTCCACTACAGTCTTTCCACTATAGTCTTTCCACTATAGTCTGTCCACTTTAGTCTTTCCACTTTAGTCTTTCCACTATAGTCTCCACTTTATTTTGTCCACTAAAGTCTTTCCACTTTAGTCTTTCCACTATTCTCTGTCTACTTTAGTCTTTCCACTATAGTCTCCACTTTATTCTGTCCACTACAGTCTTTCCACTATAGTCTTTCCACTATAGTCTGTCAACTTTAGTCTTTCCACTATTCTCTGTCCACTTTACTCTTTCCACTATACTCTCCACTTTATTCTGTCCACTACGGTCTTTCCACTATAGTCTTTCCACTATAGTCTGTCCACTTTAGTCTTTCCACTTTAGTCTCTCCACTTTAGTCTGTCCACTTTAGTCTTTCCACTATAGTCTGTCCACTTTAGTCTTTCCACTATTCTATGTCCACTTTAGTCTTTCACTATAGTCTCCACTTTATTCTGTCCACTACAGTCTTTCCACTATAGTCTGTCCACTTTAGTCTTTCCACTATTCTCTGTCCACTACAGTCTTTCCACTAGAGTCTGTCCACTTTAGTCTTTCCACTATTCTCTGTCCACTTTAGTCTTTCCACTATAGTCTCCACCTTATTTTGTCCACTACAGTCTTTCTACTATAGACTTTCCACTATAGTCTATCCACTTTAGTCTTTCCACTTTATTCTGTCCACTGTAGTCTCCACTTTATTCTGTCCACTACAGTCTTTCCACTATAGTCTTTCTTCTATAGTCTGTCCACTTTAGTTTTTCCACTTTAGTCTGTCCACTTATTCTTTCCACTATAGTCTATCCACTTTAGTCTTTCCAATTCAGTCTTTCCACTATAGTCTCCACTTTATTCTGTCCACTACAATCTTTCCACTATAGTCTTTCCACTATGGTATGTCCACTTTAGTCTTTCCACTTTAGTCTTTCCACTTTATTCTGTCCACTTCAGTGTGTACACTTTAGTCTGTCCACTGATTCTTTCCACTTCAGTCTTTCCACTATAGTCTGTCCACTTTAGTCTTTCCACTTTAGTCTTTCCACTGAAGTCTCCACTTTATTCTGTCCACTACAGTCTTTCCACTTTAGTCTTTCCAATACTCTATGTCCACTTTAGTCTTTCCACTTTAGTCTTTCCACTATAGTCTCCATTTTATTCTGTCCACTACAGTCTTTCCACTATAGTCTGTCCACTTTAGTCTTTCCACTATTTTCTGTCCACTTTAGTCTTTCCACTATAGTCTCCACTTTATTCTGTCCACTTCAGTCTTTCCACTATAGTCTTTCCACTATAGTCTGTCCACTTTAGTCTTTCCACTTTAGTCTTTCCACTATAGTCTCCACTTTATTTTGTCCACTACAGTCTTTCCACTTTAGTCTTTCCACTTTAGTCTTTCCACTATAGTCTCCACTTTATTTTGTCCACTACAGTCTTTCCACTTTAGTCTTTCCACTATTCTCTGTCTACTTTTGTCTTTCCACTATAGTCTCCACTTTATTCTGTCCACTACAGTCTTTCCACTCTAGTCTTTCCACTATAGTCTGTCCACTTTAGTCTTTCCACTATTCTCTGTCTACTTTAGTCTTTCCACTATCGTCTCCACTTTATTCTGTCCACTATAGTCTTTCCACTATAGTCTGTTCACTTTAGTCTTTCCACTTTAGTCTCTCCACTTTAGTCTGTCCACTATAGTCTGTCCACTTTAGTCTTTCCACTATTCTATGTCCACTTTAGTCTTTCCACTATAGTCTCCACTTTATTCTGTCCACTACAGTCTTTCCACTATAGTCTGTCCACTTTAGTCTGTCCACCATTCTCTGTCCACTACAGTCTTTCCACTATAGTCTGTCCACTTTAGTCTTTCCACTATTCTCTGTCCACTTTAGTCTTTCCACTATAGTCTCCACTTTATTCTGTCCACTACAGTCTTTCCACTAAAGTCTTTCCACTATAGTCTTTCCACTTTAGTCTATCCACTTTATTCTTTCCACTTTAGTCTTTCCACTTTAGTCTGTCCACTTTAGTCTTTCCACTATAGTCTGTCCACTTTAGTCTTTCCACTATTCTCTGTCCACTTTATTCTCTCCACTATAGTCTGTCCACTTTAGTCTTTCCACTATTCTCTGTCCACTTTAGTCTTTCCACTATAGTCTCCACTTTATTCTGTCAACTACAGTCTTTCCACTAAAGTCTTTCCACTATAGTCTTTCCACTTTAGTCTTTCCACTTTAGTCTTTTCACTATAGTCTCCACTTTATTTTGTCCACTACAGTCTTTCCACTTTAGTCTTTCCACTATTATCTGTCTACTTTAGTCTTTCCACTATAGTCTCCACTTTATTCTGTCCACTACAGTCTATCCACTTTAGTCTTTCCACTATTCTCTGTCTACTTTAGTCTTTCCACTATAGTCTCCACTTTATTCTGTCCACTACAGTCTTTCCACTATAGTCTTTCCACTATAGTCTGTCCACTTTAGTCTTTCCACTATTCTCTGTCCACTTTACTCTTTCCACTATACTCTCCACTTTATTCTGTCCACTACAGTCTTTCCACTATAGTCTTTCCACTATATTCTGTCCACTTTAGTCTTTCCACTTTAGTCTTTCCACTTTAGTCTGTCCACTTTAGTCTTTCCACTTTAGTCTGTCCACTTTAGTCTTTCCACTATACTCTCCACTTTATTCTGTCCACTACAGTCTTTCCACTTTAGTCTTTCCACTATTCTCTGTCCACTTTAGTCTTTCCACTATAGTCTCCACTTTAATCTTTCCACTTTATTCTTTCCACTATAGTCTTTCCACTACAGTCTGTCCACTTTAGTCTTTCCACTATTCTCTGTCCACTTTAGTCTTTCCACTATAGTCTCCACTTTATTCTGTCCACTACAGTCTTTCCACTATAGTCTTTCCACTATAGTCTGTCCACTATAGTCTGTCCACTTTAGTCTTTCCACTTTAGTCTTTCCAATACTCTCTGTCCACTTTAGTCTTTCCACTTTAGTCTTTTCACTATAGTCTCCACTTTATTCTGTCCACTACAGTCTTTCCACTATAGTCTTTCCACTATAGTCTGTCCACTTTAGTCTTTCCACTTTAGTCTTTCCACTATAGTCTCCACTTTAATTTGTCCACTACAGTCTTTCCACTTTAGTCTTTCCACTATTCTCTGTCTACTTTAGTCTTTCCACTATAGTCTCCACTTTATTCTGTCCACTACAGTCTTTCCACTATAGTCTTTCCACTATAGTCTGTCCACTTTAGTCTTTCCACTATTCTCAGTCCACTTTACTCTTTCCACTACACTCTCCACTTTATTCTGTCCACTTCGGTCTTTCCACTATAGTCTTTCCACTATAGTCTGTCCACTTTAGTCTTTCCACTTTAGTCTCTCCACTTTAGTCTGTCCACTTTAGTCTTTCCACTATAGTCTGTCCACTTTAGTCTTTCCACTATATTATGTCCACTTTAGTCTTTCACTATAGTCTCCACTTTATTCTGTCCATTACAGTATTTCCACTATAGTCTGTCCACTTTAGTCTTTCCACTATTCTCTGTCCACTACAGTCTTTCCACTAGAGTCTGTCCACTTTAGTCTTTCCACTATTCTCTGTCCACTTTAGTCTTTCCACTATAGTCTCCACCTTATTCTGTCCACTACAGTTTTTCTACTATAGACTTTCCACTATAGTCTATCCACTTTAGTCTATCCACTTTAGTCTTTCCAATTCAGTCTTTCCACTATAGTCTCCACTTTATTCTGTCAAATACAGGCTTTCCACTATAGTCTTTCCGCTATGGTATGTCCACTTTAGTCTTTCCACTTTAGTCTTTCCACTTTATTCTGTCCACTTCAGTGTGTACACTTTAGTCTGTCCACTGATTCTTTCCACTTCAGTCTTTCCACTATAGTCTGTCCACTTTAGTCTTTCCACTTTAGTCTTTCCACTGAAGTCTCCACTTTATTCTGTCCACTACAGTCTTTCCACTTTAGTCTTTCCAATACTCTATGTCCACTTTAGTCTTTCCACTTTAGTCTTTCCACTATAGTCTCCATTTTATTCGTTCCACTACAGTCTTTCCACTATAGTCTGTCCACTTTAGTCTTTCCACTATTTTCTGTCCACTTTAGTCTTTCCACTATAGTCTCCACTTTATTCTGTCCACTTCTGTCTTTCCACTATAGTCTTTCCACTATAGTCTGTCCACTTTAGTCTTTCCACTATTCTCTGTCCACTTCATTCTTTCCACTATAGTCTCCCCTTTATTCTGTCCACTACAGTCTTTCCACTTTATTCTGTCCACTAAAGTCTTTCCACTATAGTCTTTCACCTATAGCCTGTCCACTTTAGTCTTTCCACTATTCTCTGTCCACTTTAGTCTTTCCACTATAGTCTCCACTTCATTCTGTCCACTGCAGTCTTTCCACTTTAGTCTTTCTACTATAGTCTGTCCACTTTAGTCTTTCTACTATTCTCTGTCCACTTTAGTCTTTCCACTATTCTCTGTCCACTTTAGTCTTTCCACTATAGTCTCCACTTTATTCTGTCCACTACAGTCTTTCCACTATAGTATTTCCACTCTATAGTCTCCACTTTATTCTGTCCACTACAGTCTTTCCACTATAGTCTTTCCACTATAGTCTGTCCACTTTTGTCTTTCCACTATTCTCTGTCCACTTTAGTCTTTCCACTATAGTCTCTACTTTATTCTGTCCACTACAGTCTTTCCACTATAGTCTGTCCACTTTAGTCTTTCCACTTTAGTCTTTCCACTATTCTCTGTCTACTTTAGTCTTTCCACTATAGTCTCCACTTTATTCTGTCCACTACGGTCTTTCCACTATAGTCTTTCCACTATAGTCTTTCCACTTTAGTCTTTCCACTTTAGTCTTTTCACTATAGTCTCCACTTTATTCTCTGTCCACTTTAGTCTTTCCACTATAGTCTCCACTTTATTCTGTCCACTGCAGTCTTTTCACTATAGTCTTTCCACTATAGTCTGTCCACTTTAGTCTTTCCACTTTAGTCTTTCCACTATAGTCTCCACTTTATTTTGTCCACTACAGTCTTTCCACTTTAGTCTTTCCACTATTATCTGTCTACTTTAGTCTTTCCACTATAGTCTCCACTTTATTCTGTCCACTACAGTCTATCCACTTTAGTCTTTCCACTATTCTCTGTCTACTTTAGTCTTTCCACTATAGTCTCCACTTTATTCTGTCCACTACAGTCTTTCCACTATAGTCTTTCCACTATAGTCTGTCCACTTTAGTCTTTCCATTATAGTCTGTCCACTTTACTCTTTCCACTATACTCTCCACTTTATTCTGTCCACTACAGTCTTTCCACTATAGTCTTTCCACTATAGTCTGTCCACTTTAGTCTTTCCACTTTAGTCTTTCCACTTTAGTCTGTCCACTTTAGTCTTTCCACTTTAGTCTGTCCACTTTAGTCTTTCCACTATACTCTCCAATTTATTCTGTCCACTACAGTCTTTCCACTTTAGTCTTTCCACTATTCTCTGTCCACTTTAGTCTTTCCACTATAGTCTCCACTTTAATCTTTCCACTTTATTTTTTCCACTATAGTCTTTCCACTACAGTCTGTCCACTTTAGTCTTTCCACTATTCTCTGTCCACTTTAGTCTTTCCACTATAGTCTCCACTTTATTCTGTCCACTACAGTCTTTCCACTATAGTCTTTCCACTATAGTCTGTCCACTATAGTCTGTCCACTTTAGTCTCTCCACTTTAGTCTTTCCACTGAAGTCTCCACTTTATTCTGTCCACTACAGTCTTTCCACTTTAGTCTTTCCAATACTCTCTGTCCACTTTAGTCTTTCCACTTTAGTCTTTTCACTATAGTCTCCACTTTATTCTGTCCACTACAGTCTTTCCACTATAGTCTTTCCACTATAGTCTGTCCACTTTAGTCTTTCCACTTTAGTCTTTCCACTATAGTCTCCACTTTATTTTGTCCACTAAAGTCTTTCCACTTTAGTCTTTCCACTATTCTCTGTCTACTTTAGTCTTTCCACTATAGTCTCCACTTTATTCTGTCCACTACAGTCTTTCCACTATAGTCTTTCCACTATAGTCTGTCCACTTTAGTCTTTCCACTATTCTCTGTCCACTTTACTCTTTCCACTATACTCTCCACTTTATTCTGTCCACTACGGTCTTTCCACTATAGTCTTTCCACTATAGTCTGTCCACTTTAGTCTGTCCACTTTAGTCTCTCCACTTTAGTCTGTCCACTTTAGTCTTTCCACTATAGTCTGTCCACTTTAGTCTTTCCACTATTCTATGTCCACTTTAGTCTTTCACTATAGTCTCCACTTTATTCTGTCCACTACAGTCTTTCCACTATAGTCTGTCCACTTTAGTCTTTCCACTATTCTCTGTCCACTACAGTCTTTCCACTAGAGTCTGTCCACTTTAGTCTTTCCACTATTCTCTGTCCACTTTAGTCTTTCCACTATAGTCTCCACCTTATTCTGTCCACTACAGTCTTTCTACTATAGACTTTCCACTATAGTCTATCCACTTTAGTCTTTCCACTTTAGTCTTTCCACTTTATTCTGTCCACTATAGTCTCCACTTTATTCTGTCCAATTCAGTCTTTCCACTATAGTCTCCACTTTATTCTGTCAAATACAGGCTTTCCACTATAGTCTTTCCACTATGGTATGTCCACTTTAGTCTTTCCACTTTAGTCTTTCCACTTTATTCTGTCCACTTCAGTGTGTACACTTTAGTCTGTCCACTGATTCTTTCCACTTCAGTCTTTCCACTATAGTCTGTCCACTTTAGTCTTTCCACTTTATTCTTTCCACTGAAGTCTCCACTTTATTCTGTCCACTACAGTCTTTCCACTTTAGTCTTTCCAATACTCTATGTCCACTTTAGTCTTTCCACTTTAGTCTTTCCACTATAGTCTCCATTTTATTCTGTCCACTACAGTCTTTCCACTATAGTCTGTCCACTTTAGTCTTTCCACTATTTTCTGTCCACTTTAGTCTTTCCACTATAGTCTCCACTTTATTCTGTCCACTTCAGTCTTTCCACTATAGTCTTTCCACTATAGTCTGTCCACTTTAGTCTTTCCACTTTAGTCTTTCCACTATAGTCTCCACTTTATTTTGTCCACTACAGTCTTTCCACTTTAGTCTTTCCACTTTAGTCTTTCCACTATAGTCTCCACTTTATTTTGTCCACTACAGTCTTTCCACTTTAGTCTTTCCACTATTCTCTGTCTACTTTTGTCTTGCCACTATAGTCTCCACTTTATTCTGTCCACTACAGTCTTTCCACTCTAGTCTTTCCACTATAGTCTGTCCACTTTAGTCTTTCCACTATTCTCTGTCTACTTTAGTCTTTCCACTATAGTCTCCACTTTATTCTGTCCACTATAGTCTTTCCACTATAGTCTGTTCACTTTAGTCTTTCCACTTTAGTCTCTCCACTTTAGTCTGTCCACTTTAGTCTTTCCACTATAGTCTGTCCACTTTAGTCTTTCCACTATTCTATGTCCACTTTAGTCTTTCCACTATAGTCTCCACTTTATTCTGTCCACTACAGTCTTTCCACTATAGTCTGTCCACTTTAGTCTGTCCACCATTCTCTGTCCACTACAGTCTTTCCACTATAGTCTGTCCACTTTAGTCTTTCCACTATTCTCTGTCCACTTTAGTCTTTCCACTATAGTCTCCACTTTATTCTGTCCACTACAGTCTTTCCACTAAAGTCTTTCCACTATAGTCTTTCCACTTTAGTCTTTCCACTTTAGTCTTTTCACTATAGTCTCCACTTTATTTTGTCCACTACAGTCTTTCCACTTTAGTCTTTCCACTATTCTCTGTCTACTTTAGTCTTTCCACTATATTCTCCACTTTATTCTGTCCACTACAGTCTTTCCACTATTGTCTTTCCACTATAGTCTGTCCACTTTAGTCTTTCCACTATTTTCTGTCCACTTTAGTCTTTCCACTATACTCTCCACTTTATTCTGTCCACTACAGTCTTTCCACTATAGTCTTTCCACTATAGTCTGTCCACTTTAGTCTTTCCACTATTCTCTGTCCACTTTACTCTTTCCACTATACTCTCCACTTTATTCTGTCCACTACGGTCTTTCCACTATAGTCTTTCCACTATAGTCTGTCCACTTTAGTCTGTCCACTTTAGTCTCTCCACTTTAGTCTGTCCACTTTAGTCTTTCCACTATAGTCTGTCCACTTTAGTCTTTCCACTATTCTATGTCCACTTTAGTCTTTCACTATAGTCTCCACTTTATTCTGTCCACTACAGTCTTTCCACTATAGTCTGTCCACTTTAGTCTTTCCACTATTCTCTGTCCACTACAGTCTTTCCACTAGAGTCTGTCCACTTTAGTCTTTCCACTATTCTCTGTCCACTTTAGTCTTTCCACTATAGTCTCCACCTTATTCTGTCCACTACAGTCTTTCTACTATAGACTTTCCACTATAGTCTATCCACTTTAGTCTTTCCACTTTAGTCTTTCCACTTTATTCTGTCCACTATAGTCTCCACTTTATTCTGTCCAATTCAGTCTTTCCACTATAGTCTCCACTTTATTCTGTCAAATACAGGCTTTCCACTATAGTCTTTCCACTATGGTATGTCCACTTTAGTCTTTCCACTTTAGTCTTTTCACTTTATTCTGTCCACTTCAGTGTGTACACTTTAGTCTGTCCACTGATTCTTTCCACTTCAGTCTTTCCACTATAGTCTGTCCACTTTAGTCTTTCCACTTTATTCTTTCCACTGAAGTCTCCACTTTATTCTGTCCACTACAGTCTTTCCACTTTAGTCTTTCCAATACTCTATGTCCACTTTAGTCTTTCCACTTTAGTCTTTCCACTATAGTCTCCATTTTATTCTGTCCACTACAGTCTTTCCACTATAGTCTGTCCACTTTAGTCTTTCCACTATTTTCTGTCCACTTTAGTCTTTCCACTATAGTCTCCACTTTATTCTGTCCACTTCAGTCTTTCCACTATAGTCTTTCCACTATAGTCTGTCCACTTTAGTCTTTCCACTTTAGTCTTTCCACTATAGTCTCCACTTTATTTTGTCCACTACAGTCTTTCCACTTTAGTCTTTCCACTTTAGTCTTTCCACTATAGTCTCCACTTTATTTTGTCCACTACAGTCTTTCCACTTTAGTCTTTCCACTATTCTCTGTCTACTTTTGTCTTGCCACTATAGTCTCCACTTTATTCTGTCCACTACAGTCTTTCCACTCTAGTCTTTCCACTATAGTCTGTCCACTTTAGTCTTTCCACTATTCTCTGTCTACTTTAGTCTTTCCACTATAGTCTCCACTTTATTCTGTCCACTATAGTCTTTCCACTATAGTCTGTTCACTTTAGTCTTTCCACTTTAGTCTCTCCACTTTAGTCTGTCCACTTTAGTCTTTCCACTATAGTCTGTCCACTTTAGTCTTTCCACTATTCTATGTCCACTTTAGTCTTTCCACTATAGTCTCCACTTTATTCTGTCCACTACAGTCTTTCCACTATAGTCTGTCCACTTTAGTCTGTCCACCATTCTCTGTCCACTACAGTCTTTCCACTATAGTCTGTCCACTTTAGTCTTTCCACTATTCTCTGTCCACTTTAGTCTTTCCACTATAGTCTCCACTTTATTCTGTCCACTACAGTCTTTCCACTAAAGTCTTTCCACTATAGTCTTTCCACTTTAGTCTTTCCACTTTAGTCTTTTCACTATAGTCTCCACTTTATTTTGTCCACTACAGTCTTTCCACTTTAGTCTTTCCACTATTCTCTGTCTACTTTAGTCTTTCCACTATATTCTCCACTTTATTCTGTCCACTACAGTCTTTCCACTATTGTCTTTCCACTATAGTCTGTCCACTTTAGTCTTTCCACTATTTTCTGTCCACTTTAGTCTTTCCACTATACTCTCCACTTTATTCTGTCCACTACAGTCTTTCCACTATAGTCTTTCCACTTTAGTCTGTCCACTTTAGTCTTTCCACTTTAGTCTTTCCACTTTAGTCTGTCCACTTTAGTCTTTCCACTATAGTCTGTCCACTTTAGTCTTTCCACTATTCTCTGTCCACTTTATTCTTTCCACTATAGTCTGTCCACTTTAGTCTTTCCACTATTCTCTGTCCACTTTAGTCTTTCCACTATAGTCTCCACTTTATTCTGTCCACTACAGTCTTTCCACTAAAGTCTTTCCACTATAGTCTTTCCACTTTAGTCTTTCCACTTTAGTCTTTTCACTATAGTCTCCACTTTATTTTGTCCACTACAGTCTTTCCACTTTAGTCTTTCCACTATTCTCTGTCTACTTTAGTCTTTCCACTATATTCTCCACTTTATTCTGTCCACTACAGTCTTTCCACTATTGTCTTTCCACTATAGTCTGTCCACTTTAGTCTTTCCACTATTTTCTGTCCACTTTAGTCTTTCCACTATACTCTCCACTTTATTCTGTCCACTACAGTCTTTCCACTATAGTCTTTCCACTTTAGTCTGTCCACTATAGTCTTTCCACTTTAGTCTTTCCACTTTAGTCTGTCCACTTTAGTCTTTCCACTATAGTCTGTCCACTTTAGTCTTTCCACTATTCTCTGTCTACTTTTGTCTTTCCACTATAGTCTCCACTTTATTCTGTCCACTACAGTCTTTCCACTCTAGTCTTTCCACTATAGTCTGTCCACTTTAGTCTTTCCACTATTCTCTGTCTACTTTAGTCTTTCCACTATAGTCTCCACTTTATTCTGTCCACTATAGTCTTTCCACTATAGTCTGTTCACTTTAGTCTTTCCACTTTAGTCTCTCCACTTTAGTCTGTCCACTTTAGTCTTTCCACTATAGTCTGTCCACTTTAGTCTTTCCACTTTAGTCTTTTCACTATAGTCTCCACTTTATTTTGTCCACTACAGTCTTTCCACTTTAGTCTTTCCACTATTCTCTGTCTACTTTAGTCTTTCCACTATATTCTCCACTTTATTCTGTCCACTACAGTCTTTCCACTATTGTCTTTCCACTATAGTCTGTCCACTTTAGTCTTTCCACTATTTTCTGTCCACTTTAGTCTTTCCACTATACTCTCCACTTTATTCTGTCCACTACAGTCTTTCCACTGTAGTCTTTCCACTTTAGTCTGTCCACTTTAGTCTTTCTTCTTTAGTCTTTCCACTTTAGTCTGTCCACTTTAGTCTTTCCACTATAGTCTGTTCACTTTAGTCTTTCCACTATTCTCTGTCTACTTTAGTCTTTCCACTATAGTCTCCACTTTATTCTGTCCACTACAGTCTTTCCACTATAGTCTGTCCACTTTAGTCTGTCCACCATTCTCTGTCCACTACAGTCTTTCCACTATAGTCTGTCCACTTTAGTCTTTCCACTATTCTCTGTCCACTTTAGTCTTTCCACTATAGTCTCAACTTTATTCTGTCCACTACAGTCTTTCCACTAAAGTCTTTCCACTATAGTCATTCCACTTTAGTCTTTCCACTTTAGTCTCTTCACTATAGTCACTATTTTTGTGAGTTTCATTATAGTTTCACTATTTTTGTCCACTACAGTCTTTCCACTTTAGTCTTTCCACTATTCTCTGTCTACTTTAGTCTTTCCACTATATTCTCCACTTTATTCTGTCCACGACAGTCTTTCCACTATTGTCTTTCCACTATAGTCTGTCCACTTTAGTCTTTCCACTATTTTCTGTCCACTTTAGTCTTTCCACTATACTCTCCACTTTATTCTGTCCACTACAGTCTTTCCACTATAGTCTTTCCACTTTAGTCTGTCCACTTTAGTCTTTCCACTTTAGTCTTTCCACTTTAGTCTGTCCACTTTAGTCTTTCCACTATAGTCTGTCCACTTTAGTCTTTCCACTATTCTCTGTCCACTTTATTCTTTCCACTATAGTCTCCACTTTATTCTGTCCACTACAGTCTTTCCACTATAGTCTGTCCACTTTAGTCTTTCCACTATTCTCTGTCCACTTTAGTCTTTCCACTATACTCTCCACTTTATTCTGTCCACTACAGTCTTTCCACTATAGTCTTTCCACTTTAGTCTTTCCACTTTAGTTTGTCCACTTTAGTCTTTCCACTATAGTCTGTCCACTTTAGTCTTTCCACTATTCTCTGTTCACTTTAGTCTTTCCACTATATTATCCACTTTATTCTGTCCACTACAGTCTTTCCACTATAGTCTCTCCACTATAGTCTGTCCACTTTAGTCTTTCCACTATTCTCTGTCCACTTTAGTCTTTCCACTATAGTCTCCACTTTATTCTGCCCACTACAGTCTTTCCACGATAGTCTCTTTCCACTATAGTCTTTCCACTATAGTCTGTCCACTTTAGTCTGTCCACTTTAGTCTTTCCACTATAGTCTACACTTTATTTTGTCCACTACAGTCTTTCCACTTTAGTCTTTCCACTATTCTCTGTCTACTTTAGTCTTTCCACTATAGCCTCCACTTTATTCTGTCCACTACAGTCTTTCCACTATAGTGTTTCCACTATAGTCTGTCCACTTTAGTCTTTCCACTATTCTCTGTCCACTTTAGTCTTTCCACTATACTCTCCACTTTATTCTGTCCACTACAGTCTTTCCACTATCGTCTTTCCTCTAAAGTCTGTCCACTTTAGTCTTTCCACTTTAGTCTTTCCACTTTAGTCTGTCCACTTTAGTCTTTCCACTTTAGTTTTTCCACTTTAGTCTTTCCACTATAGTCTGTCCACTTTAGTCTTTTCACCATTCTCTGTCCACTTTAGTCTTTCCACTAAAGTCTGCACTTTATTCTGTCCACTACAGTCTTTCCACTATAGTCTTTCCACTATAGTCTGTCAACTTTATTCTTTCCACTATTTTCTGTCCACTTTAGTCTTTCCACTATAGTCTCCAATTTATTCTGTCCACTACAGTCTTTCCACTATAGTCTTTCCACTATAGTCTGTCCACTTTAGTCTTTCCACTATTCTCTGTCCACTTTAGTCTTTCCACTATACTCTCCACTTTATTCTGTCCACTCCAGTTTTACCACTATAGTCTTTCCACTATAGTCTGTCCACTTTAGTCTTTCCACTAGAGTCTGTCCACTTTAGTATTTCCACTCTTCTCTGTCCACTATAGTCCTTCCACTATAGTCTGTCCACTTTAGTCTTTCCACTTTAATCTTTCCACTTTAGTCTGTCCACTTTATTCTTTCCACTATAGTCTGTCCACTTTAGTCTTTCCACTTTAGTCTTTCCACTTTATTCTGTCCACTTCAGTGTGTACACTTTAGTCTGTCCACTGAGTCTTTCCACTTCAGTCTTTCCACAATAGTCTTTCCAATACTCTCTGTCCACTTTAGTCTTTCCACTTTAGTCTTTTCACTATAGTCTCCACTTTATTCTGTCCACTACAGTCTTTCCACTATAGTCTTTCCACTATAGTCTGTCCACTTTAGTCTTTCCACTTTAATCTTTCCACTATAGTCTCCACTTTATTTTGTCCACTACAGTCTTTCCACTATTCTCTGTCTACTTTAGTCTTTCCACTATAGTCTCCACTTTATTCTGTCCACTACAGTCTTTCCACTATAGTCTTTCCACTATAGTCTGTCCACTTTAGTCTTTCCACTATTCTCTGTCCACTTTACTCTTTCCACTATACTCTCCACTTTATTCTGTCCACTACGGTCTTTCCACTATAGTCTTTCCACTATAGTCTGTCCACTTTAGTCTTTCCACTTTAGTCTCTCCACTTTAGTCTGTCCACTTTAGTCTTTCCACTATAGTCTGTCCACTTTAGTCTTTCCACTATTCTCTGTCCACTTTAGTCTTTCCACTATACTCTCCACTTTATTCTGTCCACTCCAGTTTTACCACTATAGTCTTTCCACTATAGTCTGTCCACTTTAGTCTTTCCACTAGAGTCTGTCCACTTTAGTATTTCCACTCTTCTCTGTCCACTATAGTCCTTCCACTATAGTCTGTCCACTTTAGTCTTTCCACTTTAATCTTTCCACTTTAGTCTGTCCACTTTATTCTTTCCACTATAGTCTGTCCACTTTAGTCTTTCCACTTTAGTCTTTCCACTTTATTCTGTCCACTTCAGTGTGTACACTTTAGTCTGTCCACTGAGTCTTTCCACTTCAGTCTTTCCACAATAGTCTTTCCAATACTCTCTGTCCACTTTAGTCTTTCCACTTTAGTCTTTTCACTATAGTCTCCACTTTATTCTGTCCACTACAGTCTTTCCACTATAGTCTGTCCACTTTAGTCTTTCCACTTTAATCTTTCCACTATAGTCTCCACTTTATTTTGTCCACTACAGTCTTTCCACTATTCTCTGTCTACTTTAGTCTTTCCACTATAGTCTCCACTTTATTCTGTCCACTACAGTCTTTCCACTATAGTCTTTCCACTATAGTCTGTCCACTTTAGTCTTTCCACTATTCTCTGTCCACTTTCTTCTTTCCACTATACTCTCCACTTTATTCTGTCCACTACGGTCTTTCCACTATAGTCTTTCCACTATAGTCTGTCCACTTTAGTCTTTCCACTTTAGTCTCTCCACTTTAGTCTGTCCACTTTAGTCTTTCCACTATAGTCTGTCCACTTTAGTCTTTCCACTATTCTATGTCCACTTTAGTCTTTCCACTATAGTCTCCACTTTAGTCTGTCCACTACAGTCTTTCCATTATAGTCTGTCCACTTTAGTCTTTCCACTATTCTCTGTCCACTACAGTCTTTCCACTATAGTCTCCACTTTATTCTGTCCACTACAGTCTTTCCACTATAGAATTTCCACTATAGTCTATCCACTTTAGTCGTTCCACTTTAGTCTTTCCACTTTATTCTGTCCACTATAGTCTCCACTTTATTCTGTCCACTACAGTCTTTCCACTATAGTCTTTCCTCTATAGTCTGTCCACTTTAGTTTTTCCACTTTAGTCTGTCCACTTATTCTTTCCACTATAGTCTATCCACTTTAGTCTTTCCAATTCAGTCTTTCCACTATAGTCTCCACTTTATTCTGTCAAATACAGGCTTTCCACTATAGTCTTTCCACTATGGTCTGTCCACTTTAGTCTTTCCACTTTAGTCTTTCCACTTTCTTCTGTCCACTTCAGTCTTTCCACTATAGTCTTTCCACTATAGTCTGTCCACTTTAGTCTTTCCACTATTCTCTGTCCACTTTACTCTTTACACTACAGTCTTTCCACTATAGTCTTTCCACTATAGTCTGTCCACTTTAGTCTTTCCACTTTAATCTTTCCACTATAGTCTCCACTTTATTTTGTCCACTACAGTCTTTCCACTATTCTCTGTCTACTTTAGTCTTTCCACTATAGTCTCCACTTTATTCTGTCCACTACAGTCTTTCCACTATAGTCTTTCCACTATAGTCTGTCCACTTTAGTCTTTCCACTATTCTCTGTCCACTTTACTCTTTCCACTATACTCTCCACTTTATTCTGTCCACTACGGTCTTTCCACTATAGTCTTTCCACTATAGTCTGTCCACTTTAGTCTTTCCACTTTAGTCTCTCCACTTTAGTCTGTCCACTTTAGTCTTTCCACTATAGTCTCCACTTTAGTCTGTCCACTACAGTCTTTCCATTATAGTCTGTCCACTTTAGTCTTTCCACTATTCTCTGTCCACTACAGTCTTTCCACTATAGTCTGTCCACTTTAGTCTTTCCACTATTCTCTGTCCACTTTAGTCTTTCCACTATAGTCTCCACTTTATTCTGTCCACTACAGTCTTTCCACTATAGAATTTCCACTATAGTCTATCCACTTTAGTCGTTCCACTTTAGTCTTTCCACTTTATTCTGTCCACTATAGTCTCCACTTTATTCTGTCCACTACAGTCTTTCCACTATAGTCTTTCTTCTATAATCTGTCCACTTTAGTTTTTCCACTTTAGTCTGTCCACTTATTCTTTCCACTATAGTCTATCCACTTTAGTCTTTCCAATTCAGTCTTTCCACTATAGTCTCCACTTTATTCTGTCAAATACAGGCTTTCCACTATAGTCTTTCCACCATGGTATGTCCACTTTAGTCTTTCCACTTTAGTCTTTCCACTTTATTCTGTCCACTTCAGTGTGTACACTTTAGTCTGTCCACTGATTCTTTCCACTTCAGTCTTTCCACTATAGTCTGTCCACTTTAGTCTTTCCACTTTAGTCTTTCCACTGAAGTCTCCACTTTATTCTGTCCACTACAGTCTTTCCACTTTAGTCTTTCCAATACTCTATGTCCACTTTAGTCTTTCCACTTTAGTCTTTTCACTATAGTCTCCATTTTATTCTGTCCACTACAGTCTTTCCACTATAGTCTGTCCACTTTAGTCTTTCCACTATTTTCTGTCCACTTTAGTCTTTCCACTATAGTCTCCACTTTATTCTGTCCACTTCAGTCTTTCCACTATAGTCTTTCCACTATAGTCTGTCCACTTTAGTCTTTCCACTATTCTCTGTCCACTTTACTCTTTACACTACAGTCTTTCCACTATAGTCTTTCCACTATAGTCTGTCCACTTTAGTCTTTCCACTTTAATCTTTCCACTATAGTCTCCACTTTATTTTGTCCACTACAGTCTTTCCACTATTCTCTGTCTACTTTAGTCTTTCCACTATAGTCTCCACTTTATTCTGTCCACTACAGTCTTTCCACTATAGTCTTTCCACTATAGTCTGTCCACTTTAGTCTTTCCACTATTCTCTGTCCACTTTCTTCTTTCCACTATACTCTCCACTTTATTCTGTCCACTACGGTCTTTCCACTATAGTCTTTCCACTATAGTCTGTCCACTTTAGTCTTTCCACTTTAGTCTTTCCACTATAGTCTGTCCACTCTAGTCTTTCCACTATTCTATGTCCACTTTAGTCTTTCCACTATAGTCTCCACTTTAGTCTGTCCACTACAGTCTTTCCATTATAGTCTGTCCACTTTAGTCTTTCCACTATTCTCTGTCCACTACAGTCTTTCCACTATAGTCTCCACTTTATTCTGTCCACTACAGTCTTTCCACTATAGAATTTCCACTATAGTCTATCCAGTTTAGTCGTTCCACTTTAGTCTTTCCACTTTATTCTGTCCACTATAGTCTCCACTTTATTCTGTCCACTACAGTCTTTCCACTATAGTCTTTCCTCTATAGTCTGTCCACTTTAGTTTTTCCATTTTAGTCTGTCCACTTATTCTTTCCACTATAGTCTATCCACTTTAGTCTTTCCAATTCAGTCTTTCCACTATAGTCTCCACTTTATTCTGTCAAATACAGGCTTTCCACTATAGTCTTTCCACTATGGTCTGTCCACTTTAGTCTTTCCACTTTAGTCTTTCCACTTTATTCTGTCCACTTCAGTGTGTACACTTTAGTCTGTCCACTGATTCTTTCCACTTCAGTCTTTCCACTTTAGTCTGTCCACTTTAGTCTTTCCACTATACTCTCCACTTTATTCTGTCCACTACAGTCTTTCCACTTTAGTCTTTCCACTATTCTCTGTCCACTTTAGTCTTTCCACTATAGTCTCCACTTTATTCTTTCCACTTTATTCTTTCCACTATAGTCTTTCCACTACAGTCTGTCCACTTTAGTCTTTCCACTATTCTCTGTCCGCTTTAGTCTTTCCACTATAGTCTCCACTTTATTCTGTCCACTACAGTCTTTCCACTATAGTCTTTCCACTATAGTCTGTCCACTATAGTCTGTCCACTTTAGTCTTTCCACTTTAGTCTTTCCACTGAAGTCTTCACTTTATTCTGTCCACTACAGTCTTTCCACTTTAGTCTTTCCAATACTCTCTGTCCACTTTAGTCTTTCCACTTTAGTCTTTTCACTATAGTCTCCACTTTATTCTGTTCACTACAGTCTTTCCACTATAGTCTTTCCACTATAGTCTGTCCACTTTAGTCTTTCCACTTTAGTCTTTCCACTATAGTCTCCACTTTATTTTGTCCACTACAGTCTTTCCACTTTAGTCTTTCCACTATTCTCTGTCTACTTTAGTCTTTCCACTATTCTCTGTCCACTTTACTCTTTCCACTATACTCTCCACTTTATTCTGTCCACTACGGTCTTTCCACTATAGTCTTTCCACTATAGTCTGTCCACTTTAGTCTTTCCACTTTAGTCTCTCCACTTTAGTCTGTCCACTTTAGTCTTTCCACTATAGTCTGTCCACTTTAGTCTTTCCACTATTCTATGTCCACTTTAGTCTTTCCACTATAGTCTCCACTTTATTCTGTCCACTACAGTCTTTCCACTATAGTCTGTCCACTTTAGTCTTTCCACTATTCTCTGTCCACTACAGTCTTTCCACTAGAGTCTGTCCACTTTAGTCTTTCCACTTTAGTCTTTCCACTTTATTCTGTCCACTATAGTCTCCACTTTATTCTGTCCACTACAGTCTTTCCACTATAGTCTTTCTTCTATAGTCTGTCCACTTTAGTTTTTCCACTTTAGTCTGTCCACTTATTCTTTCCACTATAGTCTATCCACTTTAGTCTTTCCAATTCAGTCTTTCCACTATAGTCTCCACTTTATTCTGTCAAATACAGGCTTTCCACTATAGTCTTTCCACCATGGTATGTCCACTTTAGTCTTTCCACTTTAGTCTTTCCACTTTATTCTGTCCACTTCAGTGTGTACACTTTAGTCTGTCCACTGATTCTTTCCACTTCAGTCTTTCCACTATAGTCTGTCCACTTTAGTCTTTCCACTTTAGTCTTTCCACTGAAGTCTCCACTTTATTCTGTCCACTACAGTCTTTCCACTTTAGTCTTTCCAATACTCTATGTCCACTTTAGTCTTTCCACTTTAGTCTTTCCACTATAGTCTCCATTTTATTCTGTCCACTACAGTCTTTCCACTATAGTCTGTCCACTTTAGTCTTTCCACTATTTTCTGTCCACTTTAGTCTTTCCACTATAGTCTCCACTTTATTCTGTCCACTTCAGTCTTTCCACTATAGTCTTTCCACTATAGTCTGTCCACTTTAGTCTTTCCACTTTAGTCTTTCCACTATAGTCTCCACTTTATTTTGTCCACTACAGTCTTTCCACTTTAGTCTTTCCACTATAGTCTCCACTTTATTTTGTCCACTACAGTCTTTCCACTTTAGTCTTTCCACTATTCTCTGTCTACTTTAGTCTTTCCACTATAGTCTCCACTTTATTCTGTCCACTACAGTCTTTCCACTCTAGTCTTTCCACTATAGTCTGTCCACTTTAGTCTTTCCACTATTCTCTGTCTACTTTAGTCTTTCCACTATAGTCTCCACTTTATTCTGTCCACTATAGTCTTTCCACTATAGTCTGTTCACTTTAGTCTTTCCACTTTAGTCTCTCCACTTTAGTCTGTCCACTTTAGTCTTTCCACTATAGTCTGTCCACTTTAGTCTTTCCACTATTCTATGTCCACTTTTGTCTTTCCACTATAGTCTCCACTTTATTCTGTCCACTACAGTCTTTCCACTATAGTCTGTCCACTTTAGTCTTTCCACCATTCTCTGTCTACTACAGTCTTTCCACTATAGTCTGTCCACTTTAGTCTTTCCACTATTCTCTGTCCACTTTAGTCTTTCCACTATAGTCTCCACTTTATTCTGTCCACTACAGTCTTTCCACTAAAGTCTTTCCACTATAGTCTTTCCACTTTAGTCTTTCCACTTTAGTCTTTTCACTATAGTCTCCACTTTATTTTGTCCACTACAGTCTTTCCACTTTAGTCTTTCCACTATTCTCTGTCTACTTTAGTCTTTCCACTATATTCTCCACTTTATTCTGTCCACTACAGTCTTTCCACTATTGTCTTTCCACTATAGTCTGTCCACTTTAGTCTTTCCACTATTTTCTGTCCACTTTAGTCTTTCCACTATACTCTCCACTTTATTCTGTCCACTACAGTCTTTCCACTATAGTCTTTCCACTTTAGTCTATCCACTTTAGTCTTTCCACTTTAGTCTTTCCACTTTAGTCTGTCCACTTTAGTCTTTCAACTATAGTCTGTCCACTTTAGTCTTTCCACTATAGTCTCCACTTTATTCTGCCCACTACAGTCTTTCCACGATAGTCTCTTTCCACTATAGTCTTTCCACTATAGTCTGTCCACTTTAGTCTGTCCACTTTAGTCTTTCCACTATAGTCTACACTTTATTTTGTCCACTACAGTCTTTCCACTTTAGTCTTTCCACTATTCTCTGTCTACTTTAGTCTTTCCACTATAGCCTCCACTTTATTCTGTCCACTACAGTCTTTCCACTATAGTGTTTCCACTATAGTCTGTCCACTTTAGTCTTTCCACTATTCTCTGTCCACTTTAGTCTTTCCACTATACTCTCCACTTTATTCTGTCCACTACAGTCTTTCCACTATCGTCTTTCCTCTAAAGTCTGTCCACTTTAGTCTTTCCACTTTAGTCTTTCCACTTTAGTCTGTCCACTTTAGTCTTTCCACTTTAGTTTTTCCACTTTAGTCTTTCCACTATAGTCTGTCCACTTTAGTCTTTTCACCATTCTCTGTCCACTTTAGTCTTTCCACTAAAGTCTGCACTTTATTCTGTCCACTACAGTCTTTCCACTATAGTCTTTCCACTATAGTCTGTCAACTTTATTCTTTCCACTATTTTCTGTCCACTTTAGTCTTTCCACTATAGTCTCCAATTTATTCTGTCCACTACAGTCTTTCCACTATAGTCTTTCCACTATAGTCTGTCCACTTTAGTCTTTCCACTATTCTCTGTCCACTTTAGTCTTTCCACTATACTCTCCACTTTATTCTGTCCACTCCAGTTTTACCACTATAGTCTTTCCACTATAGTCTGTCCACTTTAGTCTTTCCACTAGAGTCTGTCCACTTTAGTATTTCCACTCTTCTCTGTCCACTATAGTCCTTCCACTATAGTCTGTCCACTTTAGTCTTTCCCCTTTAATCTTTCCACTTTAGTCTGTCCACTTTATTCTTTCCACTATAGTCTGTCCACTTTAGTCTTTCCACTTTAGTCTTTCCACTTTATTCTGTCCACTTCAGTGTGTACACTTTAGTCTGTCCACTGAGTCTTTCCACTTCAGTCTTTCCACAATAGTCTTTCCAATACTCTCTGTCCACTTTAGTCTTTCCACTTTAGTCTTTCCACTATAGCCTCCACTTTATTCTGTCCACTACAGTCTTTCCACTATAGTCTGTCCACTTTAGTCTTTCCACTTTAATCTTTCCACTATAGTCTCCACTTTATTTTGTCCACTACAGTCTTTCCACTATTCTCTGTCTACTTTAGTCTTTCCACTATAGTCTCCACTTTATTCTGTCCACTACAGTCTTTCCACTATAGTCTTTCCACTATAGTCTGTCCACTTTAGTCTTTCCACTATTCTCTGTCCACTTTACTCTTTCCACTATACTCTCCACTTTATTCTGTCCACTACGGTCTTTCCACTATAGTCTTTCCACTATAGTCTGTCCACTTTAGTCTTTCCACTTTAGTCTCTCCACTTTAGTCTGTCCACTTTAGTCTTTCCACTATAGTCTGTCCACTTTAGTCTTTCCACTATTCTCTGTCCACTTTAGTCTTTCCACTATACTCTCCACTTTATTCTGTCCACTCCAGTTTTACCACTATAGTCTTTCCACTATAGTCTGTCCACTTTAGTCTTTCCACTAGAGTCTGTCCACTTTAGTATTTCCACTCTTCTCTGTCCACTATAGTCCTTCCACTATAGTCTGTCCACTTTAGTCTTTCCACTTTAATCTTTCCACTTTAGTCTGTCCACTTTATTCTTTCCACTATAGTCTGTCCACTTTAGTCTTTCCACTTTAGTCTTTCCACTTTATTCTGTCCACTTCAGTGTGTACACTTTAGTCTGTCCACTGAGTCTTTCCACTTCAGTCTTTCCACAATAGTCTTTCCAATACTCTCTGTCCACTTTAGTCTTTCCACTTTAGTCTTTTCACTATAGTCTCCACTTTATTCTGTCCACTACAGTCTTTCCACTATAGTCTTTCCACTATAGTCTGTCCACTTTAGTCTTTCCACTTTAATCTTTCCACTATAGTCTCCACTTTATTTTGTCCACTACAGTCTTTCCACTATTCTCTGTCTACTTTAGTCTTTCCACTATAGTCTCCACTTTATTCTGTCCACTACAGTCTTTCCACTATAGTCTTTCCACTATAGTCTGTCCACTTTAGTCTTTCCACTATTCTCTGTCCACTTTACTCTTTCCACTATACTCTCCACTTTATTCTGTCCACTACGGTCTTTCCACTATAGTCTTTCCACTATAGTCTGTCCACTTTAGTCTTTCCACTTTAGTCTCTCCACTTTAGTCTGTCCACTTTAGTCTTTCCACTATAGTCTCCACTTTAGTCTGTCCACTACAGTCTTTCCATTATAGTCTGTCCACTTTAGTCTTTCCACTATTCTCTGTCCACTACAGTCTTTCCACTATAGTCTGTCCACTTTAGTCTTTCCACTATTCTCTGTCCACTTTAGTCTTTCCACTATAGTCTCCACTTTATTCTGTCCACTACAGTCTTTCCACTATACAATTTCCACTATAGTCTATCCACTTTAGTCGTTCCACTTTAGTCTTTCCACTTTATTCTGTCCACTATAGTCTCCACTTTATTCTGTCCACTACAGTCTTTCCACTATAGTCTTTCTTCTATAATCTGTCCACTTTAGTTTTTCCACTTTAGTCTGTCCACTTATTCTTTCCACTATAGTCTATCCACTTTAGTCTTTCCAATTCAGTCTTTCCACTATAGTCTCCACTTTATTCTGTCAAATACAGGCTTTCCACTATAGTCTTTCCACCATGGTATGTCCACTTTAGTCTTTCCACTTTAGTCTTTCCACTTTATTCTGTCCACTTCAGTGTGTACACTTTAGTCTGTCCACTGATTCTTTCCACTTCAGTCTTTCCACTATAGTCTGTCCACTTTAGTCTTTCCACTTTAGTCTTTCCACTGAAGTCTCCACTTTATTCTGTCCACTACAGTCTTTCCACTTTAGTCTTTCCAATACTCTATGTCCACTTTAGTCTTTCCACTTTAGTCTTTCCACTATAGTCTCCATTTTATTCTGTCCACTACAGTCTTTCCACTATAGTCTGTCCACTTTAGTCTTTCCACTATTTTCTGTCCACTTTAGTCTTTCCACTATAGTCTCCACTTTATTCTGTCCACTTCAGTCTTTCCACTATAGTCTTTCCACTATAGTCTGTCCACTTTAGTCTTTCCACTTTAGTCTTTTCACTATAGTCTCCACTTTATTCTGTCCACTACAGTCTTTCCACTATAGTCTTTCCACTATAGTCTGTCCACTTTAGTCTTTCCACTTTAATCTTTCCACTATAGTCTCCACTTTATTTTGTCCACTACAGTCTTTCCACTATTCTCTGTCTACTTTAGTCTTTCCACTATAGTCTCCACTTTATTCTGTCCACTACAGTCTTTCCACTATAGTCTTTCCACTATAGTCTGTCCACTTTAGTCTTTCCACTATTCTCTGTCCACTTTCTTCTTTCCACTATACTCTCCACTTTATTCTGTCCACTACGGTCTTTCCACTATAGTCTTTCCACTATAGTCTGTCCACTTTAGTCTTTCCACTTTAGTCTCTCCACTTTAGTCTGTCCACTTTAGTCTTTCCACTATAGTCTGTCCACTTTAGTCTTTCCACTATTCTATGTCCACTTTAGTCTTTCCACTATAGTCTCCACTTTAGTCTGTCCACTACAGTCTTTCCATTATAGTCTGTCCACTTTAGTCTTTCCACTATTCTCTGTCCACTACAGTCTTTCCACTATAGTCTCCACTTTATTCTGTCCACTACAGTCTTTCCACTATAGAATTTCCACTATAGTCTATCCACTTTAGTCGTTCCACTTTAGTCTTTCCACTTTATTCTGTCCACTATAGTCTCCACTTTATTCTGTCCACTACAGTCTTTCCACTATAGTCTTTCCTCTATAGTCTGTCCACTTTAGTTTTTCCACTTTAGTCTGTCCACTTATTCTTTCCACTATAGTCTATCCACTTTAGTCTTTCCAATTCAGTCTTTCCACTATAGTCTCCACTTTATTCTGTCAAATACAGGCTTTCCACTATAGTCTTTCCACTATGGTCTGTCCACTTTAGTCTTTCCACTTTAGTCTTTCCACTTTATTCTGTCCACTTCAGTGTGTACACTTTAGTCTGTCCACTGATTCTTTCCACTTCAGTCTTTCCACTTTAGTCTGTCCACTTTAGTCTTTCCACTATACTCTCCACTTTATTCTGTCCACTACAGTCTTTCCACTTTAGTCTTTCCACTATTCTCTGTCCACTTTAGTCTTTCCACTATAGTCTCCACTTTATTCTTTCCACTTTATTCTTTCCACTATAGTCTTTCCACTACAGTCTGTCCACTTTAGTCTTTCCACTATTCTCTGTCCGCTTTAGTCTTTCCACTATAGTCTCCACTTTATTCTGTCCACTACAGTCTTTCCACTATAGTCTTTCCACTATAGTCTGTCCACTATAGTCTGTCCACTTTAGTCTTTCCACTTTAGTCTTTCCACTGAAGTCTCCACTTTATTCTGTCCACTACAGTCTTTCCACTTTAGTCTTTCCAATACTCTCTGTCCACTTTAGTCTTTCCACTTTAGTCTTTTCACTATAGTCTCCACTTTATTCTGTTCACTACAGTCTTTCCACTATAGTCTTTCCACTATAGTCTGTCCACTTTAGTCTTTCCACTTTAGTCTTTCCACTATAGTCTCCACTTTATTTTGTCCACTACAGTCTTTCCACTTTAGTCTTTCCACTATTCTCTGTCTACTTTAGTCTTTCCACTATTCTCTGTCCACTTTACTCTTTCCACTATACTCTCCACTTTATTCTGTCCACTACGGTCTTTCCACTATAGTCTTTCCACTATAGTCTGTCCACTTTAGTCTTTCCACTTTAGTCTCTCCACTTTAGTCTGTCCACTTTAGTCTTTCCACTATAGTCTGTCCACTTTAGTCTTTCCACTATTCTATGTCCACTTTAGTCTTTCCACTATAGTCTCCACTTTATTCTGTCCACTACAGTCTTTCCACTATAGTCTGTCCACTTTAGTCTTTCCACTATTCTCTGTCCACTACAGTCTTTCCACTAGAGTCTGTCCACTTTAGTCTTTCCACTTTAGTCTTTCCACTTTATTCTGTCCACTATAGTCTCCACTTTATTCTGTCCACTACAGTCTTTCCACTATAGTCTTTCTTCTATAGTCTGTCCACTTTAGTTTTTCCACTTTAGTCTGTCCACTTATTCTTTCCACTATAGTCTATCCACTTTAGTCTTTCCAATTCAGTCTTTCCACCATAGTCTCCACTTTATTCTGTCAAATACAGGCTTTCCACTATAGTCTTTCCACCATGGTATGTCCACTTTAGTCTTTCCACTTTAGTCTTTCCACTTTATTCTGTCCACTTCAGTGTGTACACTTTAGTCTGTCCACTGATTCTTTCCACTTCAGTCTTTCCACTATAGTCTGTCCACTTTAGTCTTTCCACTTTAGTCTTTCCACTGAAGTCTCCACTTTATTCTGTCCACTACAGTCTTTCCACTTTAGTCTTTCCAATACTCTATGTCCACTTTAGTCTTTCCACTTTAGTCTTTCCACTATAGTCTCCATTTTATTCTGTCCACTACAGTCTTTCCACTATAGTCTGTCCACTTTAGTCTTTCCACTATTTTCTGTCCACTTTAGTCTTTCCACTATAGTCTCCACTTTATTCTGTCCACTTCAGTCTTTCCACTATAGTCTTTCCACTATAGTCTGTCCACTTTAGTCTTTCCACTTTAGTCTTTCCACTATAGTCTCCACTTTATTTTGTCCACTACAGTCTTTCCACTTTAGTCTTTCCACTATAGTCTCCACTTTATTCTGTCCACTACAGTCTTTCCACTTTAGTCTTTCCACTATTCTCTGTCTACTTTAGTCTTTCCACTATAGTCTCCACTTTATTCTGTCCACTACAGTCTTTCCACTCTAGTCTTTCCACTATAGTCTGTCCACTTTAGTCTTTCCACTATTCTCTGTCTACTTTAGTCTTTCCACTATAGTCTCCACTTTATTCTGTCCACTATAGTCTTTCCACTATAGTCTGTTCACTTTAGTCTTTCCACTTTAGTCTCTCCACTTTAGTCTGTCCACTTTAGTCTTTCCACTATAGTCTGTCCACTTTAGTCTTTCCACTATTCTATGTCCACTTTTGTCTTTCCACTATAGTCTCCACTTTATTCTGTCCACTACAGTCTTTCCACTATAGTCTGTCCACTTTAGTCTTTCCACCATTCTCTGTCTACTACAGTCTTTCCACTATAGTCTGTCCACTTTAGTCTTTCCACTATTCTCTGTCCACTTTAGTCTTTCCACTATAGTCTCCACTTTATTCTGTCCACTACAGTCTTTCCACTAAAGTCTTTCCACTATAGTCTTTCCACTTTAGTCTTTCCACTTTAGTCTTTTCACTATAGTCTCCACTTTATTTTGTCCACTACAGTCTTTCCACTTTAGTCTTTCCACTATTCTCTGTCTACTTTAGTCTTTCCACTATATTCTCCACTTTATTCTGTCCACTACAGTCTTTCCACTATTGTCTTTCCACTATAGTCTGTCCACTTTAGTCTTTCCACTATTTTCTGTCCACTTTAGTCTTTCCACTATACTCTCCACTTTATTCTGTCCACTACAGTCTTTCCACTATAGTCTTTCCACTTTAGTCTATCCACTTTAGTCTTTCCACTTTAGTCTTTCCACTTTAGTCTGTCCACTTTAGTCTTTCAACTATAGTCTGTCCACTTTAGTCTTTCCACTATTCTCTGTCCACTTTATTCTTCCCACTATAGTCTCCACTTTATTCTGTCCACTACAGTCTTTCCACTATAGTCTTTCCACTATAGTCTGTCCACTTTAGTCTTTCCACTATTCTCTGTCCACTTTAGTCTTTCCACTATACTCTCCACTTTATTCTGTCCACTACAGTCTTTCCACTATAGTCTTTCCACTTTAGTCTTTCCACTTTAGTCTGTCCACTTTAGTCTTTCCACTATAGTCTGTCCACTTTAGTCTTTCCACTATTCTCTGTTCACTTTAGTCTTTCCACTATAGTCTCCACTTTATTCTGTCCACTACAGTCTTCCCACTATAGTCTCTCCACTATAGTCTGTCCACTTTAGTCTTTCCACTATTCTCTGTCCACTTTAGTCTTTCCACTATAGTCTCCACTTTATTCTGCCCACTACAGTCTTTCCACTATAGTCTCTTTCCACTATAGTCTTTCCACTATAGTCTGTCCACTTTAGTCTGTCCACTTTAGTCTTTCCACTATAGTCTCCACTTTATTTTGTCCACTACACTCTTTCCACTTTAGTCTTTCCACTATTCTCTGTCTACTTTAGTCTTTCCACTATAGCCTCCACTTTATTCTGTCCACTACAGTCTTTCCACTATAGTGTTTCCACTATAGTCTGTCCACTTTAGTCTTTCCACTATTCTCTGTCCACTTTAGTCTTTCCACTATACTCTCCACTTTATTCTGTCCACTACAGTCTTTCCACTATCGTCTTTCCTCTAAAGTCTGTCCACTTTAGTCTTTCCACTTTAGTCTTTCCACTTTAGTCTGTCCACTTTAGTCTTTCCACTTTAGTTTTTCCACTTTAGTCTTTCCACTATAGTCTGACCACTTTAGTCTTTCCACCATTCTCTGTCCACTTTAGTCTTTCCACTATAGCCTCCACTTTATTCTGTCCACTACAGTCTTTCCACTATAGTCTGTCCACTTTAGTCTTTCCACTTTAGTCTCTCCACTTTAGTCTGTCCACTTTAGTCTTTCCACTATAGTCTGTCCACTTTAGTCTTTCCACTATTCTATGTCCACTTTAGTCTTTCCACTATAGTCTCCACTTTAGTCTGTTCACTACAGTCTTTCCATTATAGTCTGTCCACTTTAGTCTTTCCACTATTCTCTGTCCACTACAGTCTTTCCACTATAGTCTGTCCACTTTAGTCTTTCCACTATTCTCTGTCCACTTTAGTCTTTCCACTATAGTCTCCACTTTATTCTGTCCACTACAGTCTTTCCACTATAGAATTTCCACTATAGTCTATCCACTTTAGTCTTTCCACTTTAGTCTTTCCACTTTATTCTGTCCACTATAGTCTCCACTTTATTCTGTCCACTACAGTCTTTCCACTATAGTCTTTCCTCTATAGTCTGTCCACTTTAGTTTTTCCACTTTAGTCTGTCCACTTATTCTTTCCACTATAGTCTATCCACTTTAGTCTTTCCAATTCAGTCTTTCCACTATAGTCTCCACTTTATTCTGTCAAATACAGGCTTTCCACTATAGTCTTTCCACTATGGTCTGTCCACTTTAGTCTTTCCACTTTAGTCTTTCCACTTTATTCTGTCCACTTCAGTGTGTACACTTTAGTCTGTCCACTGATTCTTTCCAATTCAGTCTTTCCACTATAGTCTCCACTTTATTCTGTCAAATACAGTCTTTCCACTATCGTCTTTCCTCTAAAGTCTGTCCACTTTAGTCTTTCCACTTTAGTCTTTCCACTTTAGTCTGTCCACTTTAGTCTTTCCACTATAGTCTCCACTTTATTCTGTCCACTACAGTCTTTCCACTATCGTCTTTCCACTATAGTCTGTCCACTATAGTCTGTCCACTTTAGTCTTTCCACTTTAGTCTTTCCACTGAAGTCTCCACTTTATTCTGTCCACTACAGTCTTTCCACTTTAGTCTTTCCAATACTCTCTGTCCACTTTAGTCATTCCACTTTAGTCTTTTCACTATAGTCTCCACTTTATTCTGTCCACTACAGTCTTTCCACTATAGTCTTTCCACTATAGTCTGTCCACTTTAGTCTTTCCACTTTAGTCTTTCCACTATAGTCTCCACTTTATTTTGTCCACTACAGTCTTTCCACTTTAGTCTTTCCACTATTCTCTGTCTACTTTAGTCTTTCCACTATAGTCTCCACTTTATTCTGTCCACTACAGTCTTTCCACTAGAGTCTTTCCACTATAGTCTGTCCACTTTAGTCTTTCCACTTTAGTCTTTCCACTATAGTCTCCACTTTATTTTGTCCCCTACAGTCTTTCCACTTTAGTCTTTCCACTATTCTCTGTCTACTTTAGTCTTTCCACTATATTCTCCACTTTATTCTGTCCACTACAGTCTTTCCACTATTGTCTTTCCACTATAGTCTGTCCACTTTAGTCTTTCCACTATTTTCTGTCCACTTTAGTCTTTCCACTATACTCTCCACTTTATTCTGTCCACTACAGTCTTTCCACTATAGTCTTTCCACTTTAGTCTATCCACTTTAGTCTTTCCACTTTAGTCTTTCCACTTTAGTCTGTCCACTTTAGTCTTTCCACTATAGTCTGTCCACTTTAGTCTTTCCACTATTCTTTGTCCACTTTATTCTTTCCACTATAGTCTCCACTTTATTCTGTCCACTACAGTTTTTCCACTATAGTCTTTCCACTATAGTCTGTCCACTTTAGTCTTTCCACTATTCTCTGTCCACTTTAGTCTTTCCACTATACTCTCCACTTTATTCTGTCCACTACAGTCTTTCCACTATAGTCTTTCCACTTTAGTCTTTCCACTTTAGTCTGTCCACTTTAGTCTTTCCACTATAGTCTGTCCACTTTAGTCTTTCCACTATTCTCTGTTCACTTTAGTCTTTCCACTATAGTCTCCACTTTATTCTGTCCACTACAGTCTTTCCACTATAGTCTCTCCACTATAGTCTGTCCACTTTAGTCTTTCCACTATTCTCTGTCCACTTTAGTCTTTCCACAATAGTCTCCACTTTATTCTGCCCACTACAGTCTTTCCACTATAGTCTCTTTCCACTATAGTCTTTCCACTATAGTCTGTCCACTTTAGTCTGTCCACTTTAGTCTTTCCACTATAGTCTCCACTTTATTTTGTCCACTACAGTCTTTCCACTTTATTCTTTCCACTATTCTCTGTCTACTTTAGTCTTTCCACTATAGCCTCCACTTTATTCTGTCCACTACAGTCTTTCCACTATAGTGTTTCCACTATAGTCTGTCCACTTTAGTCTTTCCACTATTCTCTGTCCACTTTAGTCTTTCCACTATACTCTCCACTTTATTCTGTCCACTACAGTCTTTCCACTATCGTCTTTCCTCTAAAGTCTGTCCACTTTAGTCTTTCCACTTTAGTCTTTCCACTTTAGTCTGTCCACTTTAGTCTTTCCACTTTAGTTTTTCCACTTTAGTCTTTCCACTATAGTCTGACCACTTTAGTCTTTCCACCATTCTCTGTCCACTTTAGTCTTTCCACTACAGCCTCCACTTTATTCTGTCCACTACAGTCTTTCCACTATAGTCTGTCCACTTTAGTCTTTCCACTTTAGTCTCTCCACTTTAGTCTGTCCACTTTAGTCTTTCCACTATAGTCTGTCCACTTTAGTCTTTCCACTATTCTATGTCCACTTTAGTCTTTCCACTATAGTCTCCACTTTAGTCTGTCCACTACAGTCTTTCCATTATAGTCTGTCCACTTTAGTCTTTCCACTATTCTCTGTCCACTACAGTCTTTCCACTATAGTCTGTCCACTTTAGTCTTTCCACTATTCTCTGTCCACTTTAGTCTTTCCACTATAGTCTCCACTTTATTCTGTCCACTATAGTCTTTCCACTATAGAATTTCCACTATAGTCTATCCACTTTAGTCTTTCCACTTTAGTCTTTCCACTTTATTCTGTCCACTATAGTCTCCACTTTATTCTGTCCACTACAGTCTTTCCACTATAGTCTTTCCTCTATAGTCTGTCCACTTTAGTTTTTCCACTTTAGTCTGTCCACTTATTCTTTCCACTATAGTCTATCCACTTTAGTCTTTCCAATTCAGTCTTTCCACTATAGTCTCCACTTTATTCTGTCAAATACAGGCTTTCCACTATAGTCTTTCCACTATGGTCTGTCCACTTTAGTCTTTCCACTTTAGTCTTTCCACTTTTTTCTGTCCACTACAGTGTGTACACTTTAGTCTGTCCACTGATTCTTTCCACTTCAGTCTTTCCACTTTAGTCTGTCCACTTTAGTCTTTCCACTATACTCTCCACTTTATTCTGTCCACTACAGTCTTTCCACTTTAGTCTTTCCACTATTCTCTGTCCACTTTAGTCTTTCCACTATAGTCTCCACTTTATTCTTTCCACTTTATTCTTTCCACTATAGTCTTTCCACTACAGTCTGTCCACTTTAGTCTTTCCACTATTCTCTGTCCACTTTAGTCTTTCCACTATAGTCTCCACTTTATTCTGTCCACTACAGTCTTTCCACTATAGTCTTTCCACTATAGTCTGTCCACTATAGTCTGTCCACTTTAGTCTTTCCACTTTAGTCTTTCCACTGAAGTCTCCACTTTATTCTGTCCACTACAGTCTTTCCACTTTAGTCTTTCCAATACTCTCTGTCCACTTTAGTCTTTCCACTTTAGTCTTTTCACTATAGTCTCCACTTTATTCTGTCCACTACAGTCTTTCCACTATAGTCTTTCCACTATAGTCTTTCCACTTTAGTCTTTCCACTTTAGTCTTTCCACTATAGTCTCCACTTTATTTTGTCCACTACAGTCTTTCCACTTTAGTCTTTCCACTATTCTCTGTCTACTTTAGTCTTTCCACTATAGTCTCCACTTTATTCTGTCCACTACAGTCTTTCCACTATAGTCTTTCCACTATAGTCTGTCCACTTTAGTCTTTCCACTATTCTCTGTCCACTTTACTCTTTCCACTATACTCTCCACTTTATTCTGTCCACTACGGTCTTTCCACTATAGTCTTTCCACTATAGTCTGTCCACTTTAGTCTTTCCACTTTAGTCTCTCCACTTTAGTCTGTCCACTTTAGTCTTTCCACTATAGTCTGTCCACTTTAGTCTTTCCACTATTCTATGTCCACTTTAGTCTTTCCACTATAGTCTCCACTTTATTCTGTCCACTACAGTCTTTCCACTATAGTCTGTCCACTTTAGTCTTTCCACTATTCTCTGTCCACTACAGTCTTTCCACTAGAGTCTGTCCACTTTAGTCTTTCCACTATTCTCTGTCCACTTTAGTCTTTCCACTATAGTCTCCACCTTATTCTGTCCACTACAGTCTTTCTACTATAGACTTTCCACTATAGTCTATCCACTTTAGTCTTTCCACTTTAGTCTTTCCACTTTATTCTGTCCACTATAGTCTCCACTTTATTCTGTCCACTACAGTCTTTCCACTATAGTCTTTCTTCTATAGTCTGTCCACTTTAGTTTTTCCACTTTAGTCTGTCCACTTATTCTTTCCACTATAGTCTATCCACTTTAGTCTTTCCAATTCAGTCTTTCCACTACAGTCTCCACTTTATTCTGTCAAATACAGGCTTTCCACTATAGTCTTTCCACCATGGTATGTCCACTTTAGTCTTTCCACTTTAGTCTTTCCACTTTTCTCTGTCCACTTCAGTGTGTACACTTTAGTCTGTCCGCTGATTCTTTCCACTTCAGTCTTTCCACTATAGTCTGTCCACTTTAGTCTTTCCACTTTAGTCTTTCCACTGAAGTCTCCACTTTATTCTGTCCACTACAGTCTTTCCACTTTAGTCTTTCCAATACTCTATGTCCACTTTAGTCTTTCCACTTTAGTCTTTCCACTATAGTCTCCATTTTATTCTGTCCACTACAGTCTTTCCACTATAGTCTGTCCACTTTAGTCTTTCCACTATTTTCTGTCCACTTTAGTCTTTCCACTATAGTCTCCACTTTATTCTGTCCACTTCAGTCTTTCCACTATAGTCTTTCCACTATAGTCTGTCCACTTTAGTCTTTCCACTTTAGTCTTTCCACTATAGTCTCCACTTTATTTTGTCCACTACAGTCTTTCCACTTTAGTCTTTCCACTTTAGTCTTTCCACTATAGTCTCCACTTTATTTTGTCCACTACAGTCTTTCCACTATACTCTGTCTACTTTAGTCTTTCCACTATAGTCTCCACTTTATTCTGTCCACTACAGTCTTTCCACTCTAGTCTTTCCACTATAGTCTGTCCACTTTAGTCTTTCCACTATTCTCTGTCTACTTTAGTCTTTCCACTATAGTCTCCACTTTATTCTGTCCACTATAGTCTTTCCACTATAGTCTGTTCACTTTAGTCTTTCCACTTTAGTCTCTCCACTTTAGTCTGTCCACTTTAGTGTTTCCACTATAGTCTGTCCACTTTAGTCTTTCCACTATTCTATGTCCACTTTAGTCTTTCCACTATAGTCTCCACTTTATTCTGTCCACTACAGTCTTTCCACTATAGTCTGTCCACTTTAGTCTTTCCAACATTCTCTGTCCACTACAGTCTTTCCACTATAGTCTGTCCACTTTAGTCTTTCCACTATTCTCTGTCCACTTTAGTCTTTCCACTATAGTCTCCACTTTATTCTGTCCACTACAGTCTTTCCACTAAAGTCTTTCCACTATAGTCTTTCCACTTTAGTCTTTCCACTTTAGTCTTTTCACTATCGTCTCCACTTTATTTTGTCCACTACAGTCTTTCCACTTTAGTCTTTCCACTATTCTCTGTCTACTTTAGTCTTTCCACTATATTCTCCACTTTATTCTGTCCACTTTAGTCTTTCCACTATTGTCTTTCCACTATAGTCTGTCCACTTTAGTCTTTCCACTATTTTCTGTCCACTTTAGTCTTTCCACTATACTCTCCACTTTATTCTGTCCACTACAGTCTTTCCACTATAGTCTTTCCACTTTAGTCTATCCACTTTAGTCTTTCCACTTTATTCTTTCCACTTTAGTCTGTCCACTTTAGTCTTTCCACTATAGTCTGTCCACTTTAGTCTTTCCACTATTCTCTGTCCACTTTATTCTTTCCACTATACTCTCCACTTTATTCTGTCCACTACAGTCTTTCCACTATAGTCTTTCCACTTTAGTCTATCCACTTTAGTCTTTCCACTTTATTCTTTCCACTTTAGTCTGTCCACTTTAGTCTTTCCACTATAGTCTGTCCACTTTAGTCTTTCCACTATTCTCTGTCCACTTTAGTCTTTCCACTATACTCTCCACTTTATTCTGTCCACTACAGTCTTTCCACTGTAGTCTTTCCACTTTAGTCTTTCCACTTTAGTCTGTCCACTTTAGTCTTTCCACTATAGTCTGTCCACTTTAGTCTTTCCACTATTCTCTGTTCACTTTAGTCTTTCCACTATAGTCTCCACTTTATTCTGTCCACTACAGTCTTTCCACTATAGTCTCTCCACTATAGTCTGTCCACTTTAGTCTTTCCACTATTATCTGTCCACTTTAGTCTTTCCACTATAGTCTCCACTTTATTCTGCCCACTACAGTCTTTCCACTATAGTCTCTTTCCACTATAGTCTTTCCACTATAGTCTGTCCACTTTAGTCTGTCCACTTTAGTCTTTCCACTATAGTCTCCACTTTATTTTGTCCACTACAGTCTTTCCACTTTAGTCTTTCCACTATTCTCTGTCTACTTTAGTCTTTCCACTATAGCCTCCACTTTATTCTGTCCACTACAGTCTTTCCACTATAGTGTTTCCACTATAGTCTGTCCACTTTAGTCTATCCACTATTCTCTGTCCACTTTAGTCTTTCCACTATACTCTCCACTTTATTCTGTCCACTACAGTCTTTCCACTATCGTCTTTCCTCTAAAGTCTGTCCACTTTAGTCTTTCCACTTTAGTCTTTCCACTTTAGTCTGTCCACTTTAGTCTTTCCACTTTAGTTTTTCCACTTTAGTCTTTCCACTATAGTCTGACCACTTTAGTCTTTCCACCATTCTCTGTCCACTTTAGTCTTTCCACTAAAGTCTGCACTTTATTCTGTCCACTACAGTCTTTCCACTATAGTCTTTCCACTATAGTCTGTCAACTTTATTCTTTCCACTATTTTCTGTCCACTTTAGTCTTTCCACTATAGTCTGTCCACTTTAGTCTTTCCACTATTCTCTGTCCACTTTAGTCTTTCCACTATACTCTCCACTTTATTCTGTAAACTCCAGTTTTACCACTATAGTCTTTCCACTATAGTCTGTCCACTTTAGTCTTTCCACTAGAGTCTGTCCACTTTAGTATTTCCACTATTCTCTGTCCACTATAGTCCTTCCACTATAGTCTGTCCACTTTAGTCTTTCCACTTTAATCTTTCCACTTTAGTCTGTCCACTTTATTCTTTCCACTATAGTCTGTCCACTTTAGTCTTTCCACTTTAGTCTTTCCACTTTATTCTGTCCACTTCAGTGTGTACACTTTAGTCTGTCCACTGAGTCTTTCCACTTCAGTCTTTCCAATATAGTCTGTCCACTTAAGTCTTTCCAATTTAGTCTTTCCACTGAAGTCTCCACTTTATTCTGTCCACTACAGTCTTTCCACTTTAGTCTTTCCAATACTCTCTGTCCACTTTAGTCTTTCCACTTTAGTCTTTTCACTATAGTCTCCACTTTATTCTGTCCACTACAGTCTTTCCACTATAGTCTTTCCACTATAGTCTGTCCACTTTAGTCTTTCCACTTTAGTCTTTCCACTATAGTCTCCACTTTATTTTGTCCACTACAGTCTTTCCACTTTAGTCTTTCCACTATTCTCTGTCTACTTTAGTCTTTCCACTATAGTCTCCACTTTATTCTGTCCACTACAGTCTTTCCACTATAGTCTTTCCACTATAGTCTGTCCACTTTAGTCTTTCCACTATTCTCTGTCCACTTTACTCTTTCCACTATACTCTCCACTTTATTCTGTCCACTACGGTCTTTCTACTATAGTCTTTCCACTATAGTCTGTCCACTTTAGTCTTTCCACTTTAGTCTCTCCACTTTAGTCTGTCCACTTTAGTCTTTCCACTATAGTCTGTCCACTTTAGTCTTTCAACTATTCTATGTCAACTTTAGTCTTTCCACTATAGTCTCCACTTTAGTCTGTCCACTACAGTCTTTCCATTATAGTCTGTCCACTTTAGTCTTTCCACTATTCTCTGTCCACTACAGTCTTTCACTATAGTCAGTCACTATAGTCTTTCCACTATAGTCTGTTCACTTTAGTCTTTCCACTTTAGTCTCTCCACTTTATTCTGTCCACTACAGTCTTTCCACTATAGTCTGTCCACTTTAGTCTTTCCACCATTCTCTGTCCACTACAATCTTTCCACTATAGTCTGTCCACTTTAGTCTTTCCACTATTCTCTGTCCACTTTAGTCTTTCAACTATAGTCTCCACTTTATTCTGTCCACTACAGTCTTTCCACTATAGTCTTTCTTCTATAGTCTGTCCACTTTAGTTTTTCCACTTTAGTCTGTCCACTGATTCTTTCCACTTCAGTCTTTCCACTATAGTCTTTCCACTATAGTCTGTCCACTTTAGTCTTTCCACTATTCTCTGTCCACTTTAGTCTTTCCACTATACTCTCCACTTTATTCTGTCCACTATAGTCTCTTTCCACTATAGTCTTTCCACTATAGTCTGTCCACTTTAGTCTGTCCACTTTAGTCTTTCCACTATAGTCTCCACTTTATTCTGCCCACTACAGTCTTTCCACTATAGTCTGTCCACTTTAGTCTTTCCACTATTCTCTGTCCACTTTAGTCTTTCTACTATACTCTCCACTTTATTCTGTCCACTACAGTCTTTCCACTATAGTCTTTCCAATATAGTCTGTCCACTTTAGTCTTTCCACTTTAGTATTTCCACCTTAGTCTGTCCACTTTAGTCTTTCCACTATAGTTGGTCCACTTTAGTCTTTCCACTATTCTCTATCCTCTTTAGTCTTTCCACTTTAGTCTTTCCACTATAGTCTCCACTTTATTCTGTCCACTACAGTCTTTCCACTATAGTCTTTCCACTATAGTCTGTCCACTTTAGTCTTTCCACTTTAATCTTTCCACTTTAGTCTGTCCACTTTAGTCTTTCCACTATAGTCTGCACACTTTAGTCTTTCCACTTTAGTCTTTCCACTTTATTCTGTCCACTTCAGTGTGTACACTTTAGTCTGTCCACTGAGTCTTTCCACTTTAGTCTTTCCAATACTCTCTGTCCACTTTAGTCTTTCCACTATAGTCTCCACTTTATTCTGTTCACTACAGTCTTTCCACTATAGTCTTTCCACTATAGTCTGTCCACTTTAGTCTTTCCACTATTCTCTGTCCACTTTAGTCTTTCCACTATAGTCTCCACTTTATTCTGTCCACTACAGTCTTTCCACTATAGTCTTTCCACTATAGTCTGTCCACTTTAGTCTTTCCACTTTAGTTTTTCCACTTTAGTCTCTCCACATTAGTCTTTCCACTATAGTCTATCCACTTTAGTCTTTCCACTTTAGTCTTTCCATTATATTCTGTCCACTTCAGTGTGTACACTTTAGTCTTTCCACTGAGTCTTTCCACTTCAGTCTTTCCACTATAGTCTGTCCACTTTAGTCTTTCCACTTCAGTCTTTCCACTATAGTCTCCACTTTATTTTGTCCACCACAGTCTTTCCAATTTAGTCTTTCCACTATTCTCTGTCCACTTTCGTCTTTCCACTATAGTCTCCACTTTATTCTGTCCACTACAGTCTTTCCACTATAGTCTTTCCACTATAGTCTGTCCACTTTAGTCTTTCCACTTTAGTCTTTCCACTATAGTCTGTCCACTTTAGTCTTTCCACTATTCTCTGTCCACTTTAGTCTTTCCACTATAGTCTCCACTTTATTCTGTCCACTACAGTCTTTCCACTTTAGTCTTTCCAATACTCTATGTCCACTTTAGTCTTTCCACTATAGTCTCCACTTTATTCTGTCCACTACAGTCTTTCCACTATAGTGTGTCCACTTTAGTCTTTCCACTATTCTCTGTCCACTTTAGTCTTTCCACTATAGTCTCCACTTTATTCTGTCCACCACAGTCTTTCCACTATAGTCTTTCCACTATAGTCTGTCCACTTTAGTCTTTCCACTTTAGTTTTTCCACTTTAGTCTCTCCACTTTAGTCTTTCCACTATAGTCTATCCACTTTAGTCTTTCCACTTTAGTCTTTCCACTATATTCTGTCCACTTCAGTGTGTACACTTTAGTCTGTCCACTGAGTCTTTCCACTTCAGTCTTTCAACTATAGTCTGTCTACTTTAGTCTTTCACCTTCAGTCTTTCCACCATAGTCTCCACTTTATTTTGTCCACCACAGTCTTTCCAATTTAGTCTTTCCACTATTCTCTGTCCACTTTAGTCTTTCCACTATAGTCTCAACTTTATTCTGTCCACTACAGTCTTTCCACTATAGTCTTTCCACTATAGTCTGTCCACTTTAGTCTTTCCACTATTCTCTGTCCACTTTAGTCTTTCCACTTTAGTCTCCACTTTATTCTGTCCACTACAGTCTTTCCTCTATAGTCTTTCCACTATAGTCTGTCCACTTTAGTCTTTCCACTTTAGTTTTTCCACTTTAGTCTGTCCACTTCAGACTTTCCACTATAGTCTGTCGACTTTAGTCTTTCCAGTATTGTCTCCACTTTATTCTGTCCACTACAGTCTTTACACTATAGTCTTTCTACTAAAGTCTATCCACTTTAGTCTTTCCACTATTCTCTGTCCACTTTAGTCTTTCCACTATAGTCTCCACTTTATTCTGTCCACTACAGTCTTTCCACTATAGTCTTTCCACTATAGTCTGTCCACTTTAGTCTTACCACTTTAGTCTTTCCACTATAGTCTCCACTTTATTCTGTCCACTACAGTCTTTCCACTATAGTCTGTCCACTTTAGTCTTTCCACTATTCTCTGTCCACTTTTGTCTTTCCACTATACTCTCCACTTTATTCTGTCCACTACAGTCTTTCCACTATAGTCTTTCCAAAATAGTCTGTCCACTTTAGTCTTTCCACTTTAGTATTTCCACCTTAGTCTGTCCACTTTAGTCTTTCCACTATAGTTTGTCCACTTTAGTCTTTCCACTATTCTCTATCCACTTTAGTCTTTCCACTATAGTCTGAACTTTATTCAGTCCACTACAGTCTTTCCACTATAGTCTTTCCACTATAGTCTGTCCACTTTAGTCTTTCCACTTTAATCTTTCCACTTTAGTCTGTCCACGTCTATAGTCTGCACACTTTAGTCTTTCCACTTTAGTCTTTCCACTTTAGTCTTTCCACTATAGTCTGTCCACTTTAGTCTTTCCACTATTCTCTGTCCACTTTAGTCTTTCCACTATAGTCTCCACTTTATTCTGTCCACTACAGTCTTTCCACTTTAGTCTTTCCAATACTCTATGTCCACTTTAGTCTTTCCACTATAGTCTCCACTTTATTCTGTCCACTACAGTCTTTCCACTATAGTGTGTCCACTTTAGTCTTTCCACTATTCTCTGTCCACTTTAGTCTTTCCACTATAGTCTCCACTTTATTCTGTCCACCACAGTCTTTCCACTATAGTCTTTCCACTATAGTCTGTCCACTTTAGTCTTTCCAGTTTAGTTTTTCCACTTTAGTCTTTCCACTTTAGTCCGTCCACTTTAGTCTTTCCACTATTCTCTGTCCACTTTAGTCTTTCCACTATAGTCTCCACTTTATTCTGTCCACTACAGTCTTTCCACTATAGTCTTTCCACTATAGTCTGTCCACTTTAGTCTTTCCACTTTAGTTTTTCCACTTTAGTCTCTCCACATTAGTCTTTCCACTATAGTCTATCCACTTTAGTCTTTCCACTTTAGTCTTTCCATTATATTCTGTCCACTTCAGTGTGTACACTTTAGTCTTTCCACTGAGTCTTTCCACTTCAGTCTTTCCACTATAGTCTGTCCACTTTAGTCTTTCCACTTCAGTCTTTCCACTATAGTCTCCACTTTATTTTGTCCACCACAGTCTTTCCAATTTAGTCTTTCCACTATTCTCTGTCCACTTTCGTCTTTCCACTATAGTCTCCACTTTATTCTGTCCACTACAGTCTTTCCACTATAGTCTTTCCACTATAGTCTGTCCACTTTAGTCTTTCCACTTTAGTCTTTCCACTATAGTCTGTCCACTTTAGTCTTTCCACTATTCTCTGTCCACTTTAGTCTTTCCACTATAGTCTCCACTTTATTCTGTCCACTACAGTCTTTCCACTTTAGTCTTTCCAATACTCTATGTCCACTTTAGTCTTTCCACTATAGTCTCCACTTTATTCTGTCCACTACAGTCTTTCCACTATAGTGTGTCCACTTTAGTCTTTCCACTATTCTCTGTCCACTTTAGTCTTTCCACTATAGTCTCCACTTTATTCTGTCCACCACAGTCTTTCCACTATAGTCTTTCCACTATAGTCTGTCCACTTTAGTCTTTCCACTTTAGTTTTTCCACTTTAGTCTCTCCACTTTAGTCTTTCCACTATAGTCTATCCACTTTAGTCTTTCCACTTTAGTCTTTCCACTATATTCTGTCCACTTCAGTGTGTACACTTTAGTCTGTCCACTGAGTCTTTCCACTTCAGTCTTTCAACTATAGTCTGTCTACTTTAGTCTTTCACCTTCAGTCTTTCCACCATAGTCTCCACTTTATTTTGTCCACCACAGTCTTTCCAATTTAGTCTTTCCACTATTCTCTGTCCACTTTAGTCTTTCCACTATAGTCTCAACTTTATTCTGTCCACTACAGTCTTTCCACTATAGTCTTTCCACTATAGTCTGTCCACTTTAGTCTTTCCACTATTCTCTGTCCACTTTAGTCTTTCCACTTTAGTCTCCACTTTATTCTGTCCACTACAGTCTTTCCTCTATAGTCTTTCCACTATAGTCTGTCCACTTTAGTCTTTCCACTTTAGTTTTTCCACTTTAGTCTGTCCACTTCAGACTTTCCACTATAGTCTGTCGACTTTAGTCTTTCCAGTATTGTCTCCAATTTATTCTGTCCACTACAGTCTTTACACTATAGTCTTTCTACTAAAGTCTATCCACTTTAGTCTTTCCACTATTCTCTGTCCACTTTAGTCTTTCCACTATAGTCTCCACTTTATTCTGTCCACTACAGTCTTTCCACTATAGTCTTTCCACTATAGTCTGTCCACTTTAGTCTTACCACTTTAGTCTTTCCACTATAGTCTCCACTTTATTCTGTCCACTACAGTCTTTCCACTATAGTCTGTCCACTTTAGTCTTTCCACTATTCTCTGTCCACTTTTGTCTTTCCACTATACTCTCCACTTTATTCTGTCCACTACAGTCTTTCCACTATAGTCTTTCCAAAATAGTCTGTCCACTTTAGTCTTTCCACTTTAGTATTTCCACCTTAGTCTGTCCACTTTAGTCTTTCCACTATAGTTTGTCCACTTTAGTCTTTCCACTATTCTCTATCCACTTTAGTCTTTCCACTTTAGTCTTTCCACTATAGTCTGAACTTTATTCAGTCCACTACAGTCTTTCCACTATAGTCTTTCCACTATAGTCTGTCCACTTTAGTCTTTCCACTTTAATCTTTCCACTTTAGTCTGTCCACGTCTATAGTCTGCACACTTTAGTCTTTCCACTTTAGTCTTTCCACTTTATTCTGTCCACTTCAGTGTGTACACTTTAGTCTGTCCACTGAGTCTTTCCACATCAGTCTTTCCACTATAGTCTGTCCACTTTAGTCTTTCCACTATAGTCTCCTCTTTATTCTGTCCACTACAGTCTTTCCACTTTAGTCTTTCCAATACACTCTGTCCACTTTAGTCTTACCACTATAGTCTCCACTTTATTCTGTTCACTACAGTCTTTCCACTATAGTCTTTCCACTATAGTCTGTCCACTTTAGTCTTTCCACTATTCTCTGTCCACTTTAGTCTTTCCACTATAGTCTCCACTTTCTTCTGTCCACTACAGTCTTTCCACTATAGTCTTTCCACTAAAGTCTGTCCACTTTAATCTTTCCACTTTAGTTTTTAAACTTTAGTCTGTCCACTTTAGACTTTCCACTATAGTCTATCCACTTTAGTCTTTCCACTTTAGTCTTTCCACTTTATTCTGTCCACTTCAGTGTGTACACTTTAGTCTGTCCACTGAGTCTTTCCACTTCAGTCTTTCCACTATAGTCTGTCCACCTTAGTCTTTCCACTTTAATCTTTCCACTATAGTCTCCACTTTATTCTGTCCACTACAGTCTTTCCAATTGATTCTTTCCACTATTCTCTGTCCACTTTAGTCTTTCCAATATAGTCTCCACTTTATTCTGTCCACTAGAGTCTTTCCACTGTAGTCTGTTCACTTTAGTCTTTCCACTATTCTCTGTCCATTTTAGTCTTTCCACTATAGTCTCCACTTTATTCTGTCCACTACAGTCTTTCAACTATAGTCTTTCCACTATAGTCTGTCCACTTTAGTCTTTCCACTTTAGTTTTTCCACTTTAGTCTGTCCACTTCAGTCTTTCCACTATAGTCTATCCACTTTAGTCTTTCCACTTTAGTCTTTCCACTATATTCTGTCCACTTCAGTGTGTACACTTTAGTCTGTCCACTGAGTCTTTCCACTTCAGTCTTTCCACTATAGTCTGTCCACTTTAGTCTTTCCACTTCAGTCTTTCCACTATAGTCTCCACTTTATTTTGTCCACCACAATCTTTCCAATTTAGTCTTTCCACTATTCTCTGTCCACTTTAATCTTTCCACTATAGTCTCCACTTTATTCTGTCCACTACAGTCTTTCCACTATAGTCTTTCCACTATAGTCTGTCCACTTTAGTCTTTCCACTTTAGTTTTTCCACTTTAGTCTGTCCACTTCAGACTTTCCACTATAGTCTGTCCACTTTAGTCTTTCCAGTATTGTCTCCACTTTATTCTGTCCACTACAGTCTTTACACTATAGTCTTTCCACTAAAGTCTATCCACTTCAGTCTTTCCACTATTCTCTGTCAACTTTAGTCTTTCCACTATAGTCTCCACTTTATTCTGTCCACTACAGTCTTTCCACTATAGTCTTTCCACTATAGTCTGTCCACTTTAGTCTTTCCACTTTAGTCTTTCCACTATAGTCTCCACTTTATTCTGTCCAGTACAGTCTTTCCACTATAGTCTGTCCACTTTAGTCTTTCCACTATTCTCTGTCCACTTTAGTCTTTCTACTATACTCTCCACTTTATTCTGTCCACTACAGTCTTTCCACTATAGTCTTTCCAATATAGTCTGTCCACTTTAGTCTTTCCACTTTAGTATTTCCACCTTAGTCTGTCCACTTTAGTCTTTCCACTATAGTTTGTCCACTTTAGTCTTTCCACTATTCTCTATCCACTTTAGTCTTTCCACTTTAGTCTTTCCACTATAGTCTCCACTTTATTCTGTCCACTACAGTCTTTCCACTATAGTCTTTCCACTATAGTCTGTCCACTTTAGTCTTTCCACTTTAATCTTTCCACTTTAGTCTGTCCACTTTAGTCTTTCCACTATAGTCTGCACACTTTAGTCTTTCCACTTTAGTCTTTCCACTTTATTCTGTCCACTTCAGTGTATACACTTTAGTCTGTCCACTGAGTCTTTCCACTTTAGTCTTTCCAATACTCTCTGTCCACTTTAGTCTTTCCACTATAGTCTCCACTTTATTCTGTTCACTACAGTCTTTCCACTATAGTCTTTCCACTATAGTCTGTCCACTTTAGTCTTTCCACTATTCTCTGTCCACTTTAGTCTTTCCACTAAAGTCTCCACTTTATTCTGTCCACTACAGTCTTTCCACTATAGTCTTTCCACTATAGTCTGTCCACTTTAGTCTTTCCACTTTAGTTTTTCCACTTTAGGTTTTCCACTATAGTCTGTCCACTTTAGTCTTTCCACTATTCTCTGTCCACTTTAGTCTTTCCACCATAGTCTCCACTTTATTCTGTCCACTACAGTCTTTCCACTATAGTCTGTCCACTTTAGTCTTTCCACTTTTTTAAACTTTAATCTGTCCACTTTAGACTTTCCACTATAGTCTATCCACTTTAGTCTTTCCACTTTAGTCTTTCCACTTTATTCTGTCCACTTCAGTGTGTAAACTTTAGTCTGTCCACTGAGTCTTTCCACTTCAGTCTTTCCACTATAGTCTGTCCACCTTCGTCTTTCCACTTTAATCTTTCCACTATAGTCTCCACTTTATTCTTTCCACTAGAGTCTTTCCACTGTAGTCTGTTCACTTTAGTCTTTCCACTATTCTCTGTCCACTTTAGTCTTTCCACTATAGTCTCCACTTTATTCTGTCCACTACAGTCTTTCAACTATAGTCTTTCCACTATAGTCTGTCCACTTTAGTCTTTCCACTTTAGTTTTTCCACTTTAGTCTGTCCACTTCAGTCTTTCCACTATAGTCTGTCCACTTTAGTCTTTCCACTTTAGTCTTTCCACTATAGTCTCCACTTTAAAGCTGTCCACTACAGTCTTTCCACTATAGTCTTTCCACAATAGTCTGTCCACTTTAGGCTTTCCACTTTAGTCTTTCCACTTTAGTCTGTCCACTTTAGTCTTTCCACTATAGTCTGTCCTCTTTAGTCTTTCCACTTTAGTCTTTCCGCTTTAGTCTGTCCACTTAGTCTTTCCACTGTAGTCTTTCACTATAGTCTGTCCACTTTAGTCTTTCCACTTTAGTCTTTCCACTTTAGTCTTTCCACTTTAGTCTGTCCACTTTAGTCTTTCCACTATAGTCTGTCCTCTTTAGTCTTTCCACTTTAGTCTTTCCGCTTTAGTCTGTCCACTTAGTCTTTCCACTATAGTCTTTCCACTTTAGTCTGTCCACTTTAGTCCTTCCACTATCGTCTATCCACTTTAGTCTTTCCACTTTAGTCTTTCCACTATATTCTGTCCACTTCAGTGTGTACACTTTAGTCTGTCCACTGAGTCTTTCCACTTCAGTCTTTCCACTATAGTCTGTCCACTTTAGTCTTTCCACTTCAGTCTTTCCACTATAGTCTCCACTTTATTTTGTCCACCACAGTCTTTCCAATTTAGTCTTTCCACTATTCTCTGTCCACTTTAGTCTTTCCACTATAGTCTCCACTTTATTCTGTCCACTACAGTCTTTCCACGATAGTCTTTCCACTATAGTCTGTCCACTTTAGTCTTTCAACTATGCTCTGTCCACTTTAGTCTTTCCACTATAGTCTCCACTTTATTCTGTCCACTACAGTCTTTCCACTATAGTCTTTCCACTTTAGTCTTTCCACTTTAGTTTTTCCACTTTAGTCTGTCCACTTCAGTCTTTCCACTATAGTGTATCCACTTTAGTCTTTCCACTTTAGTCTTTCCACTATATTCTGTCCACTTCAGTGTGTACACTTTAGTCTGTCCACTGAGTCTTTCCACTTCAGTCTTTCCACTATAGTCTGTCCACTTTAGTCTTTCCACTTCATTTCCACTTCACTCCACTTTATTTTGTCAACCACAGTCTTTCCAATTTAGTCTTTCCACTATTCTCTGTCCACTTTAGTCTTTCCACTATAGTCTCCACTTTATTCTGTCCACTACAGTCTTTCCACTATAGTCTTTCCACTATAGTCTGTCCACTTTAGTCTTTCCACTATTCTCTGTCCACTTTAGTCTTTCCACTATAGTCTCCACTTTATTCTGTCCACTACAGTCTGTCCACTATAGTCTTTCCACTATAGTCTGTCCACTTTAGTCTTTCCACTTTCGTTTTTCCACTTTAGTCTGTTCACTTCAGACTTTCCACTATAGTCTGTCCACTTTAGTCTTTCCAGTATTGTCTCCACTTTATTCTGTCCACTACAGTCTTTACACGATAGTCTTTCCACTAAAGTCTATCCAATTTAGTCTTTCCACTATTCTCTGTCCACTTTAGTTTTTCCACTATAGTCTCCACTTTATTCTGTCCACTACAGTCTTTCCACTATAGTCTTTCCACTATAGTCTGTCCACTTTAGTCTTTCCACTTTCGTTTTTCCACTTTAGTCTGTTCACTTCAGACTTTCAACTATAGTCTTTCCACTATAGTCTGTCCACTTTAGTCTTTCCACTTTAGTTTTTCCACTTTAGTCTGTCCACTTCAGTCTTTCCACTATAGTCTGTCCACTTTCGTCTTTCCACTTTAATCTTTCCACTATAGTCTCCACTTTATTCTTTCCACTAGAGTCTTTCCACTGTAGTCTGTTCACTTTAGTCTTTCCACTATTCTTAGTCCACTTTAGTCTTTCCACTATAGTCTCCACTTTATTCTGTCCACTACAGTCTTTCAACTATAGTCTTTCCACTATAGTCTGTCCACTTTAGTCTTTCCACTTTAGTTTTTCCACTTTAGTCTGTCCACTTCAGTCTTTCCACTATAGTCTGTCCACTTTAGTCTTTCCACTTTAGTCTTTCCACTATAGTCTCCACTTTAAAGCTGTCCACTACAGTCTTTCCACTATAGTCTTTCCACAATAGTCTGTCCACTTTAGGCTTTCCACTTTAGTCTTTCCACTTTAGTCTGTCCACTTTAGTCTTTCCACTATAGTCTGTCCTCTTTAGTCTTTCCACTTTAGTCTTTCCGCTTTAGTCTGTCCACTTAGTCTTTCCACTGTAGTCTTTCACTATAGTCTGTCCACTTTAGTCTTTCCACTTTAGTCTTTCCACTTTAGTCTTTCCACTTTAGTCTGTCCACTTTAGTCTTTCCACTATAGTCTGTCCTCTTTAGTCTTTCCACTTTAGTCTTTCCGCTTTAGTCTGTCCACTTAGTCTTTCCACTATAGTCTTTCCACTTTAGTCTGTCCACTTTAGTCCTTCCACTATCGTCTATCCACTTTAGTCTTTCCACTTTAGTCTTTCCACTATATTCTGTCCACTTCAGTGTGTACACTTTAGTCTGTCCACTGAGTCTTTCCACTTCAGTCTTTCCACTATAGTCTGTCCACTTTAGTCTTTCCACTTCAGTCTTTCCACTATAGTCTCCACTTTATTTTGTCCACCACAGTCTTTCCAATTTAGTCTTTCCACTATTCTCTGTCCACTTTAGTCTTTCCACTATAGTCTCCACTTTATTCTGTCCACTACAGTCTTTCCACGATAGTCTTTCCACTATAGTCTGTCCACTTTAGTCTTTCAACTATGCTCTGTCCACTTTAGTCTTTCCACTATAGTCTCCACTTTATTCTGTCCACTACAGTCTTTCCACTATAGTCTTTCCACTTTAGTCTTTCCGCTTTAGTTTTTCCACTTTAGTCTGTCCACTTCAGTCTTTCCACTATAGTCTATCCACTTTAGTCTTTCCACTTTAGTCTTTCCACTATATTCTGTCCACTTCAGTGTGTACACTTTAGTCTGTCCACTGAGTCTTTCCACTTCAGTCTTTCCACTATAGTCTGTCCACTTTAGTCTTTCCACTTCATTTCCACTTCACTCCACTTTATTTTGTCAACCACAGTCTTTCCAATTTAGTCTTTCCACTATTCTCTGTCCACTTTAGTCTTTCCACTATAGTCTCCACTTTATTCTGTCCACTACAGTCTTTCCACTATAGTCTTTCCACTATAGTCTGTCCACTTTAGTCTTTCCACTATTCTCTGTCCACTTTAGTCTTTCCACTATAGTCTCCACTTTATTCTGTCCACTACAGTCTGTCCACTATAGTCTTTCCACTATAGTCTGTCCACTTTAGTCTTTCCACTTTCGTTTTTCCACTTTAGTCTGTTCACTTCAGACTTTCCACTATAGTCTGTCCACTTTAGTCTTTCCAGTATTGTCTCCACTTTGTTCCGTCCACTACAGTCTTTCCACTATAGTCTTTCCACTATAGTCTGTCCACTTTAGTCTTTCCACTTTAGTCTTTCCACTTTAGTCTTTCCACTATAGTCTCCACTTTATTCTGTCCACTACAGTCTTTCCACTATAGTCTGTCCACTTTAGTCTTTCCACTATTCTCTGTCCACTTTAGTCTTTCTACTATACTCTCCACTTTATTCTGTCCACTACAGTCTTTCCACTATAGTCTTTCCAATATAGTCTGTCCACTTTAGTCTTTCCACTTTAGTATTTCAACCTTAGTCTGTCCACTTTAGTCTTTCCACTATAGTTTGTCCACTTTAGTCTTTCCACTATTCTCTATCCACTTTAGTCTTTCCACTTTAGTCTTTTCACTATAGTCTCCACTTTATTCTGTCCACTACAGTCTTTCCACTATAGTCTTTCCACTATAGTCTGTCCACTTTAGTCTTTCCACTTTAATCTTTCCACTTTAGTCTGTCCACTTTAGTCTTTCCACTATAGTCTGCACACTTTATTCTTTCCACTTTAGTCTTTCCACTTTATTCTGTCCACTTCAGTGTGTACACTTTAGTCTGTCCACTGACCACTAGTCTTTTCACTAGTCTTTCCACTATAGTCTCCACTTTATTCTGTCCACTACAGTCTTTCCACGATAGTCTTTCCACTATAGTCTGTCCACTTTAGTCTTTCAACTATGCTCTGTCCACTTTAGTCTTTCCACTATAGTCTCCACTTTATTCTGTCCACTACAGTCTTTCCACTATAGTCTTTCCACTTTAGTCTTTCCACTTTAGTTTTTCCACTTTAGTCTGTCCACTTCAGTCTTTCCACTATAGTCTATCCACTTTAGTCTTTCAACTTTAGTCTTTCCACTATATTCTGTCCACTTCAGTGTGTACACTTTAGTCTGTCCACTGAGTCTTTCCACTTCAGTCTTTCCACTATAGTCTGTCCACTTTAGTCTTTCCACTTCAGTCTTTCCACTATAGTCTCCACTTTATTTTGTCAACCACAGTCTTTCCAATTTAGTCTTTCCACTATTCTCTGTCCACTTTAGTCTTTCCACTATAGTCTCCACTTTATTCTGTCCACTACAGTCTTTCCACTATAGTCTTTCCACTATAGTCTGTCCACTTTAGTCTTTCCACTATTCTCTGTCCACTTTAGTCTTTCCACTATAGTCTCCACTTTATTCTGTCCACTACAGTCTTTCCACTATAGTCTTTCCACTATAGTCTGTCCACTTTAGTCTTTCCACTTTCGTTTTTCCACTTTAGTCTGTTCACTTCAGACTTTCCACTATAGTCTGTCCACTTTAGTCTTTCCAGTATTGTCTCCACTTTATTCTGTCCACTACAGTCTTTACACTATAGTCTTTCCACTAAAGTCTATCCAATTTAGTCTTTCCACTATTCTCTGTCCACTTTAGTTTTTCCACTATAGTCTCCACTTTATTCCGTCCACTACAGTCTTTCCACTATAGTCTTTCCACTATAGTCTGTCCACTTTAGTCTTTCCACTTTAGTCTTTCCACTTTAGTCTTTCCACTATAGTCTCCACTTTATTCTGTCCACTACAGTCTTTCCACTATAGTCTGTCCACTTTAGTCTTTCCACTATTCTCTGTCCACTTTAGTCTTTCTACTATACTCTCCACTTTATTCTGTCCACTACAGTCTTTCCACTATAGTCTTTCCAATATAGTCTGTCCACTTTAGTCTTTCCACTTTAGTATTTCAACCTTAGTCTGTCCACTTTAGTCTTTCCACTATAGTTTATCCACTTTAGTCTTCCCACTATTCTCTATCCACTTTAGTCTTTCCACTTTAGTCTTTTCACTATAGTCTCCACTTTATTCTGTCCACTACAGTCTTTCCACTATAGTCTTTCCACTATAGTCTGTCCACTTTAGTCTTTCCACTTTAATCTTTCCACTTTAGTCTGTCCACTTTAGTCTTTCCACTATAGTCTGCACACTTTAGTCTTTCCACTTTAGTCTTTCCACTTTATTCTGTCCACTTCAGTGTGTACACTTTAGTCTGTCCACTGAGTCTTTCCACATCAGTCTTTCCACTATAGCCTGTCCACTTTAGTCTTTCCACTTTAGTCTTTCCACTATAGTCTCCTCTTTATTCTGTCCACTACAGTCTTTCCACTTTAGTCTTTCCAATACTCTCTGTCCACTTTAGTCTTTCCACTATAGTCTCCACTTTATTCTGTTCACTACAGTCTTTCCACTATGGTCTCCACTTTATTCTGTTCACTACAGTCTTTCCACTATAGTCTTTCCACTATAGTCTGTCCACTTTAGTCTTTCCACTATTCTCTGTCCACTTTAGTCTTTCCACTATAGTCTCCACTTTATTCTGTCCACTACAGTCTTTCAACTATAGTCTTTCCACTATAGTCTGTCCGCTTTAGTCTTTCCACTTTAGTTTTTCCACTTTAGTTTTTCCACTATAGTCTGTCCACTTTAGTCTTTCCACTATTCTCTGTCCACTTTAGTCTTTCCACTATAGTCTCCACTTTGTTCTGTCCACTACAGTCTTTCCACTAAAGTCTTACCACTATAGTCTGTCCACTTTAGTCTTTCCACTTTAGTTTTTAAACTTTAGTCTGTCCACTTTAGACTTTCCACTATAGTCTATCCACTTTAGTCTTTCCACTTTAGTCTTTCCACTTTATTCTGTCCACTTCAGTGTGTACACTTTAGTCTGTCCACTGAGTCTTTCCACTTCAGTCTTTCCACTATAGTCTGTCCACCTTAGTCTTTCCACTTTAATCTTTCCACTATAGTCGCCACTTTATTCTGTCCACTACAGTCTTTCCAATTTATTCTTTCCACTATTCTCTGTCCACTTCAGTCTTTCCATTATAGTCTCCACTTTATTCTGTCCACTAGAGTCTTTCCACTGTAGTCTGTTCACTTTAGTCTTTCCACTATTCTCTGTCCACTTTAGTCTTTCCACTATAGTCCCCACTTTATTCTGTCCACTATAGTCTTTCAACTATAGTCTTTCCACTATAGTCTGTCCACTTTAGTCTTTCCACTTTAGTTTTTCCACTTTAGTCTGTCCACTTCAGTCTTTCCACTATAGTCTGTCCACTTTAGTCTTTCCACTTTAGTCTTTCCACTATAGTCTCCACTTTAATCTGTCCACTACAGTCTTTCCACTATAGTCTTTCCACTATAGTCTGTCCACTTTAGTCTTTCCACTTTAGTCTTTCCACTTTAGTCCTTCCACTTTAGTCTGTCCACTTTAGTCTTTCCACTATAGTCTGTCCTCTTTAGTCTTTCCACTTTAGTCTTTCCGCTTTAGTCTGTCCACTTAGTCTTTCCACTATAGTCTTTCCACTATCGTCTGTCCACTATAGTCTTTCCACTTTAGTCTTTCCACTTTAGTCTTTCGACTTTAGTCTGTCCACTTTAGTCGTTCCACTATAGTCTGTCCTCTTTAGTCTTTCCACTTGAGTCTTTCCGCTTTAGTCTGTCCACTTAGTCTTTCCACTATAGTCTTTCCACTTTAGTCTGTCCACTTTAGTCTTTCCACTATAGTCTATCCACTTTAGTCTTTCCACTTTAGTCTTTCCACTATATTCTGTCCACTTCAGTGTGTACACTTTAGTCTGTCCACTGAGTCTTTCCACTTCAGTCTTTCCACTACAGTCTGTCCACTTTAGTCTTTCCACTTCAGTCTTTCCACTATAGTCTCTACTTTATTTTGTCCACCACAGTCTTTCCAATTTAGTCTTTCCACTATTCTCTGTCCACTTTAGTCTTTCCACAATAGTCTCCACTTTATTCTGTCCACTACAGTCTTTCCACTATAGTCTGTCCACTTTAGTCTTTCCGCTATTCTCTGTCCACTTTAGTCTTTCCACTATAGTCTCCACTTTATTCTGTACACTACAGTCTTTCCACTATAGTCTTTCCACTATAGTCTGTCAACTTTAGTCTTTCCACTTTAGTTTTTCCACTTTAGTCTGTCCACTTCAGTCTTTCCACTATAGTCTGTCCAGTTTAGTCTTTCAACTTTAGTCTTTCCACTATAGTCACCACTTTATTCTGTCCACTACAGTCTTTCCACTATAGTCTTTCCACTAAAGTCTATTCACTTTAGTCTTTCCACTATTCTCTGTCCACTTTAGTCTTTCCACTATAGTCTCCACTTTATTCTGTCCACTACATTCTTTCCACTATAGTCTTTCCACTTTAGTCTTTCCACTTTAATCTTTCCACTATAGTCTCCACTTTATTCTGTCCACTACAGTCTTTCCACTTTAGACTTTCCACTATTCTCTGTCAACTTTAGTCTTTCCACTTTAGTCTTTCCACTATAGTCTCCACTTTATTCTGTCCACTACAGTCTTTCCACTATAGTCTTTCCACTATAGTCTGTCCACTTTAGTCTTTCCACTATTCTCTGTCCACTTTAGTCTTTCCACTATAGTATTTCCAATATAGTCTGTCCACTTTAGTCTTTCCTCTTTAGTCTTTCCACCTTAGTCTGTCCACTTTAGTCTTTCCACTATAGTCTGTCCACTTTAGTTTTTCCACTTTTCTCTGTCCACTTTAGTCTTTCCACTTTAGTCTTTCCACTATAGTCTCCACTTTATTCTGTCCACTACAGTCTTTCCACTATAGTCTTTCCACTATAGTCTGTCCACTAGTCTTTCCACTTTAATCTTTCCACTTTAGTCTGTCCACTTTAGTCTTTCCACTATAGTCTGTCCACTTTAGTCTTTCCACTTTAGTCTTTCCACTTTATTCTGTCCACTTCAGTGTGTACACTTTAGTCAGTCCACTGAGTCTTTCCACTTCAGTCTTACCACTATAGTCTGTCCACTTTAGTCTTTATATTTTAGTCTTTCCACTATAGTCTCCACTTTATTCCGTCCACTACAGTCTTTCCACTTTAGTCTTTCCAATACTCTCTGTCCACTTTAGTCTTTCCACTATAGTCTCCACTTTATTCTGTCCACTACAGTCTTTCCACTATAGTCTTTCCACTATAGTCTGTCCACTTTAGTCTTTCCACTTTAATCTTTCCACTTTAGTCTGTCCACTTTAGTCTTTCCGCTATAGTCTTTCCACTTTAGTCTTTCCACTATAGTCTCCACTTTATTTTGTCCACTTCAGTGTGTAAACTTTAGTCTGTCCACTGAGTCTTTCCACTTCAGTCTTTCCACGATAGTCTGTCCACTTTAGCCTTTCCACTTTAGTCTTTCCACTATAGTCTCCACTTTATTCTGTCCACTACAGTCATTCCACTTTAGTCTTTACAATACTCTATGTCCACTTTAGTCTTTCCACTATAGTCTCCACTTTATTCTGTCCACTACAGTCTGTCCACTATAGTCTGTCCAATTTAGTCTTTCCACTATTCTCTGTCCACTTTAGTCTTTCCACTATAGTCTCCACTTTATTCTGTCCACTACAGTCTTTCCACTTTAGTCTTTCCAATACTCTCTGTCCACTTTAGTCTTTCCACTATAGTCTCCACTTTATTCTGTCCACTACAGTCTTTCCACTATAGTCTTTCCACTATTGTCTGTCCACTTTAGTCTTTCCACTATAGTCTCCACTTTATTCTGTCCACTACAGTCTGTCCACTATAGTCTGTCCACTTTAGTCTTTCCGCTATAGTCTTTCCACTTTAGTCTTTCCACTATAGTCTCCACTTTATTCTGTCCACTTCAGTGTGTAAACTTTAGTCTGTCCACTGAGTCTTTCCACTTCAGTCTTTCCACTATAGTCTGTCCACTTTAGCCTTTCCACTTTAGTCTTTCCACTATAGTCTCCACTTTATTCTGTCCACTACAGTCTTTCCACTTTAGTCTTTCCAATACTCTATGTCCACTTTAGTCTTTCCACTATAGTCTCCACTTTATTCTGTCCACTACAGTCTTTCCACTATAGTCTGTCCACTTTAGTCTTTCCACTATTCTCTGTCCACTTTAGTCTTTCCACTATAGTCTTCACTTTATTCTGTCCACCACAGTCTTTCCACTATAGTCTTTCCACTATAGTCTGTCCACTTTAGTCTTTCCAGTTTAGTTTTTCCACTTTAGTCTTTCCACTATAGTCCGTCGACTTTAGTCTTTCCACTATTCTCTGTCCAATTTAGTCTTTCCACTATAGTCTCCACTTTATTCTGTCCACTACAGTCTTTCCACTATAGTCTTTCCACTATAGTATGTCCACTTTAGTCTTTCCACTTTAGTTTTTCCACTTTAGTCTCTCCACTTTAGTCTTTCCACTATAGTCTATCCACTTTAGTCTTTCCACTTTAGTCTTTCCACTATATTCTGTCCACTGCAGTGTGTACACTTTAGTCTGTCCACTGAGTCTTTCCACTTCAGTCTTTACACTATAGTCTGTCCACTTTAGTCTTTCCACTTCAGTCTTTCCACTATAGTCTCCACTTTATTTTGTCCACCACAGTCTTTCCAATTTAGTCTTTCCACTATTCTCTGTCCACTTTAGTCTTTCCACTATAGTCTCCACTTTATTCTGTCCACTACAGTCTTTCCACTATAGTCTTTCCACTATAGTCTGTCCACTTTAGTCTTTCCACTATTCTCTGTCCACTTTAGTCTTTCCACTATAGTCTCCACTTTATTCTGTCCACTACAGTCTTTCCACTATAGTCTTTCCACTATAGTCTGTCCACTTTAGTCTTTCCACTTTAGTCTGTCCACTTCAGACCATCCACTATAGTCTGTCCACTTTAGTCTTTCCAGTAATGTCTCCACTTTATTCTGTCCACTACAGTCTTTACACTATAGTCTTTCCACTAAAGTCTATCCACTTTAGTCTTTCCACTATTCTCTGTCCAATTTAGTCTTTCCACTATAGTCTCCACTTTATTCTGTCCACTACAGTCTTTCCACTATAGTCTTTCCACTATAGTCTGTCCACTTTAGTCTATCCACTTTAGTCTTTCCACTATAGTCTCCACTTTATTCTGTCCACTACAGTCTTTCCACTATAGTCTGTCCACTTTAGTCTTTCCACTATTCTCTGTCCACGTTAGTCTTTCCACTACACTCTCCACTTTATTCTGTCCACTACAGTCTTTCCACTATAGTCTTTCCACTATAGTCTGTCCACTTTAGTCCTTCCACTTTAGTATTTCCACCTTAGTCTGTCCACTTTAATCTTTCCACTTTAGTCTGTCCACTTTAGTCTTTCCACTATAGTCTGCACACTTTAGTCTTTCCACTTTAGTCTTTCCACTTTATTCTGTCCACTTCAGTGTGTACACTTTAGTCTCCACTTTATTCTGTCCACTACAGTCTTTCAACTATTGTCTTTCCACTTTAGTCTGTCCACTTCAGTCTTTCCACTATAGTCTGTCCACTTTAGTCTTTCCAGTTTAGTCTGTCCACTTTAGTCTTTCCACTATAGTCTGTCCACTTTAGTCTTTCCACTTTAGTCTTTCCGCTTTAGTCTGTCCACTTAGTCTTTCCACTAGAGTCTGTCCACTTTAGTCTGTCCACTTTAGTCTTTCCACTTTAGTCTTTCCACTTTATTCTGTCCACTACAGTCTTTCCACTATAGTCTTTCCACTATTCTCTGTCCACTATAGTCTTTCCACTATAGTCTTTCCAATATAGTCTGTCCACTTTAGTCTTTCCACTTTAGTTTTTCCACCTTAGTCTGTCCACTTTAGTCTTTCCACTATAGTTTGTCCACTTTAGTCTTTCCACTATTCTCTGTCCACTTTAGTCTTTCCACTATAGTCTTTCCAATATAGTCTGTCCAATTTAGTCTTGCCACTTTAGTCTTTCCACCTTAGTCTGTCCACTTTAGTCTTTCCACTATAGTCTGTCCACTTTAGTCTTTCCACTATAGTCTGTCCACTTTAGTCTTTCAACTTTAGCCTTTCCACTATAGTCTCCACTTTATTCTGTCCAGTACAGTCTTCCACTTTAGTCTTTCCAATACTCTCTGTCCACTTTAGTCTTTCCACTTTAGTCTTTCCACTATAGTCTCCACTTTATTCTGTCCACTACAGTCTTTCCACTTTAGTCTTTCCACTATTCTCTGTCCACTATAGTCTTTCCACTATAGTCTTTCCAATATAGTCTGTCCACTTTAGTCTTTCCACTTTAGTCTTTCCACCTTAGTCTGTTCACTTTAGTCTTTCCACTATAGTTTGTCCACTTTAGTCTTTCCACTATTCTCTGTCCACTTTAGTCTTTCCACTATAGTCTTTCAAATATAGTCAGTCCACTTTAGTCTTTCCACTTTAGTCTTTCCACCTTAGTCTGTCCACTTTAGTCTTTCCACTATAGTCTGTCCACTTTAGTCTTTCCCCTATTCTCTGTCCACTTTAGTCTTTTCACTTTAGTCTTTCCACTATAGTCTCCACTTTATTCTGTCCACTACAGTCTTTCCACTATAGTCTTTCCAATATAGTCTGTCCACTTTAGTCTTTCCACTTTAGTCTTTCCACCTTAGTCTGTCCACTTTAGTCTTTCCACTATAGTTTGTCCACTTTAGTCTTTCCACTATTCTCTTTCCACTTTAGTCTTTCCACTATAGTCTTTCCAATATAGTCTGTCCACTTTAGTCTTTCCACTTTAGTCTTTCCACCTTAGTCTGTCCACTTTAGTCTTTCCACTATAGTCTGTCCACTTTAGTCTTTCCACTATTCTCTGTCCACTTTAGTCTTTTCACTTTAGTCTTTCCACTATAGTCTCCACTTTATTCTGTCCACTACAGTCTTTCCACTATAGTCTTTCCACTATTCTCTGTCCACTATAGTCTTTCCACTATAGTCTTTCCAATATAGTCTGTCCACTTTAGTCTTACCACTTTAGTTTTTCCACCTTAGTCTGTCCACTTTAGTCTTTCCACTATAGTTTGTCCACTTTAGTCTTTCCACTATTCTCTGTCCACTTTAGTCTTTCCACTATAGTCTTTCCAATATAGTCTGTCCACTTTAGTCTTTCCACTTTAGTCTTTCCACCTTAGTCTGTCCACTTTAGTCTTTCCACTATAGTCTGTCCACTTTAGTCTTTCCACTATAGTCTGTCCACTTTAGTCTTTCCACTTCAGCCTTTCCACTATAGTCTCCACTTTATTCTGTCCAGTACAGTCTTCCACTTTAGTCTTTCCAATACTCTCTGTCCACTTTAGTCTTTCCACTTTAGTCTTTCCACTATAGTTTGTCCACTTTAGTCTTTCCACTATTCTCTTTCCACTTTAGTCTTTTCACTATAGTCTTTCCAATATAGTCTGTCCACTTTAGTCTTTCCACTTTAGTCTTTCCACCTTAGTCTGTCCACTTTAGTCTTTCCACTATAGTCTGTCCACTTTAGTCTTTCCACTATTCTCTGTCCACTTTAGTCTTTTCACTTTAGTCTTTCCACTATAGTCTCCACTTTATTCTGTCCACTACAGTCTTTCCACTATAGTTTTTCCACTATTCTCTGTCCATTATAGTCTTTCCACTATAGTCTTTCCAATATAGTCTGTCCACTTTAGTCTTTCCACTTTAGTTTTTCCACCTTAGTCTGTCCACTTTAGTCTTTCCACTATAGTTTGTCCACTTTAGTCTTTCCACTATTCTCTGTCCACTTTAGTCTTTCCAATATGTCTTTCCAATATAGTCTGTCCACTTTAGTCTTTCCACTTTAGTCTTTCCACCTTAGTCTGTCCACTTTAGTCTTTCCACTATTCTCTGTCCACTTTAGTCTTTCCACTATAGTCTTTCCAATATAGTCTGTCCACTTTAGTCTTTCCACTTTAGTCTTTCCACCCTAGTCTGTCCACTACAGTCTTTCCACTATAGTCTTTCCACTATAGTCTGTCCACTTTAGTCTTTCCACTTTAGTCTTTCCACTATTCTCTGTCCACTATAGTCTTTCCACTATAGTCTTTCCAATATAGTCTGTCCACTTTAGTCTTTCCACTTTAGTCTTTCCACCTTAGTCTGTCCACTTTAGTCTTTCCACTATAGTTTGTCCACTTTAGTCTTTCCACTATTCTCTGTCCACTTTAGTCTTTCCACTATAGTCTTTCCAATATAGTCTGTCCACTTTAGTCTTTCCACTTTAGTCTTTCCACCTTAGTCTGTCCACTTTAGTCTTTCCACTATAGTCTGTCCACTTTAGTCTTTCCACTATTCTCTGTCCACTTTAGTCTTTTCACTTTAGTCTTTCCACTATAGTCTCCACTTTATTCTGTCCACTACAGTCTTTCCACTATAGTCTTTCCAATATAGTCTGTCCACTTTAGTCTTTCCACTTTAGTCTTTCCACCTTAGTCTGTCCACTTTAGTCTTTCCACTATAGTTTGTCCACTTTAGTCTTTCCACTATTCTCTTTCCACTTTAGTCTTTCCACTATAGTCTTTCCAATATAGTCTGTCCACTTTAGTCTTTCCACTTTAGTCTTTCCACCTTAGTCTGTCCACTTTAGTCTTTCCACTATAGTCTGTCCACTTTAGTATTTCCACTATTCTCTGTCCACTTTAGTCTTTTCACTTTAGTCTTTCCACTATATTCTCCACTTTATTCTGTCCACTACAGTCTTTCCACTATAGTCTTTCCACTATTCTCTGTCCACTATAGTCTTTCCACTATAGTCTTTCCAATATAGTCTGTCCACTTTAGTCTTTCCACTTTAGTTTTTCCACCTTAGTCTGTCCACTTTAGTCTTTCCACTATAGTTTGTCCACTTTAGTCTTTCCACTATAGTCTCCACTTTATTCTGTCCACTACAGTCTTTCCACTATAGTCTTTCCAATATAGTCTGTCCACTTTAGTCTTTCCACTTTAGTCTTTCCACCTTAGTCTGTCCACTTTAGTCTTTCCACTATAGTTTGTCCACTTTAGTCTTTCCACTATTCTCTTTCCACTTTAGTCTTTCCACTATAGTCTTTCCAATATAGTCTGTCCACTTTAGTCTTTCCACTTTAGTCTTTCCACCTTAGTCTGTCCACTTTAGTCTTTCCACTATAGTTTGTCCACTTTAGTCTTTCCACTATAGTCTCCACTTTATTCTGTCCACTACAGTCTTTCCACTATAGTCTTTCCAATATAGTCTGTCCACTTTAGTCTTTCCACTTTAGTATTTCCACCTTAGTCTGTCCACTTTAATCTTTCCACTTTAGTCTGTCCACTTTAGTCTTTCCACTATAGTCTGCACACTTTAGTCTTTCCACTTTAGTCTTTCCACTTTATTCTGTCCACTTCAGTGTGTACACTTTAGTCTCCACTTTATTCTGTCCACTACAGTCTTTCAACTATTGTCTTTCCACTTTAGTCTGTCCACTTCAGTCTTTCCACTATAGTCTGTCCACTTTAGTCTTTCCAGTTTAGTCTGTCCACTTTAGTCTTTCGACTATAGTCTGTCCACTTTAGTCTTTCCACTTTAGTCTTTCCGCTTTAGTCTGTCCACTTAGTCTTTCCACTAGAGTCTGTCCACTTTAGTCTGTCCACTTTAGTCTTTCCACTTTAGTCTTTCCACTTTATTCTGTCCACTACAGTCTTTCCACTATAGTCTTTCCACTATTCTCTGTCCACTATAGTCTTTCCACTATAGTCTTTCCAATATAGTCTGTCCACTTTAGTCTTTCCACTTTAGTTTTTCCACCTTAGTCTGTCCACTTTAGTCTTTCCACTATAGTTTGTCCACTTTAGTCTTTCCACTATTCTCTGTCCACTTTAGTCTTTCCACTATAGTCTTTCCAATATAGTCTGTCCACTTTAGTCTTGCCACTTTAGTCTTTCCACCTTAGTCTGTCCACTTTAGTCTTTCCACTATAGTCTGTCCACTTTAGTCTTTCCACTATAGTCTGTCCACTTTAGTCTTTCCACTTTAGCCTTTCCACTATAGTCTCCACTTTATTCTGTCCAGTACAGTCTTCCACTTTAGTCTTTCCAATACTCTCTGTCCACTTTAGTCTTTCCACTTTAGTCTTTCCACTATAGTCTCCACTTTATTCTGTCCACTACAGCCTTTCCACTTTAGTCTTTCCACTATTCTCTGTCCACTATAGTCTTTCCACTATAGTCTTTCCAATATAGTCTGTCCACTTTAGTCTTTCCACTTTAGTCTTTCCACCTTAGTCTGTTCACTTTAGTCTTTCCACTATAGTTTGTCCACTTTAGTCTTTCCACTATTCTCTGTCCACTTTAGTCTTTCCACTATAGTCTTTCAAATATAGTCAGTCCACTTTAGTCTTTCCACTTTAGTCTTTCCACCTTAGTCTGTCCACTTTAGTCTTTCCACTATAGTCTGTCCACTTTAGTCTTTCCACTATTCTCTGTCCACTTTAGTCTTTTCACTTTAGTCTTTCCACTATAGTCTCCACTTTATTCTGTCCACTACAGTCTTTCCACTATAGTCTTTCCAATATAGTCTGTCCACTTTAGTCTTTCCACTTTAGTCTTTCCACCTTAGTCTGTCCACTTTAGTCTTTCCACTATAGTTTGTCCACTTTAGTCTTTCCACTATTCTCTTTCCACTTTAGTCTTTCCACTATAGTCTTTCCAATATAGTCTTTCCACTATTCTCTGTCCACTATAGTCTTTCCACTATAGTCTTTCCAATATAGTCTGTCCACTTTAGTCTTACCACTTTAGTTTTTCCACCTTAGTCTGTCCACTTTAGTCTTTCTACTATAGTTTGTCCACTTTAGTCTTTCCACTATTCTCTGTCCACTTTAGTCTTTCCACTATAGTCTTTCCAATATAGTCTGTCCACTTTAGTCTTTCCACTTTAGTCTTTCCACCTTAGTCTGTCCACTTTAGTCTTTCCACTATAGTCTGTCCACTTTAGTCTTTCCACTATAGTCTGTCCACTTTAGTCTTTCCACTTCAGCCTTTCCACTATAGTCTCCACTTTATTCTGTCCAGTACAGTCTTCCACTTTAGTCTTTCCAATACTCTCTGTCCACTTTAGTCTTTCCACTTTAGTCTTTCCACTATAGTTTGTCCACTTTAGTCTTTCCACTATTCTCTTTCCACTTTAGTCTTTTCACTATAGTCTTTCCAATATAGTCTGTCCACTTTAGTCTTTCCACTTTAGTCTTTCCACCTTAGTCTGTCCACTTTAGTCTTTCCACTATAGTCTGTCCACTTTAGTCTTTCCACTATTCTCTGTCCACTTTAGTCTTTTCACTTTAGTCTTTCCACTATAGTCTCCACTTTATTCTGTCCACTACAGTCTTTCCACTATAGTTTTTCCACTATTCTCTGTCCATTATAGTCTTTCCACTATAGTCTTTCCAATATAGTCTGTCCACTTTAGTCTTTCCACTTTAGTTTTTCCACCTTAGTCTGTCCACTTTAGTCTTTCCACTATAGTTTGTCCACTTTAGTCTTTCCACTATTCTCTGTCCACTTTAGTCTTTCCACTATAGTCTTTCCAATATAGTCTGTCCACTTTAGTCTTTCCACTTTAGTCTTTCCACCTTAGTCTGTCCACTTTAGTCTTTCCACTATTCTCTGTCCACTTTAGTCTTTCCACTATAGTCTTTCCAATATAGTCTGTCCACTTTAGTCTTTCCACTTTAGTCTTTCCACCTTAGTCTGTCCACTACAGTCTTTCCACTATAGTCTTTCCACTATAGTCTGTCCGCTTTAGTCTTTCCACTTTAGTCTTTCCACTATTCTCTGTCCACTATAGTCTTTCCACTATAGTCTTTCCAATATAGTCTGTCCACTTTAGTCTTTCCACTTTAGTCTTTCCACCTTAGTCTGTCCACTTTAGTCTTTCCACTATAGTTTGTCCACTTTAGTCTTTCCACTATTCTCTGTCCACTTTAGTCTTTCCACTATAGTCTTTCCAATATAGTCTGTCCACTTTAGTCTTTCCACTTTAGTCTTTCCACCTTAGTCTGTCCACTTTAGTCTTTCCACTATAGTCTGTCCACTTTAGTCCTTCCACTATTCTCTGTCCACTTTAGTCTTTTCACTTTAGTCTTTCCACTATAGTCTCCACTTTATTCTGTCCACTACAGTCTTTCCACTATAGTCTTTCCAATATAGTCTGTCCACTTTAGTCTTTCCACTTTAGTCTTTCCACCTTAGTCTGTCCACTTTAGTCTTTCCACTATAGTTTGTCCACTTTAGTCTTTCCACTATTCTCTTTCCACTTTAGTCTTTCCACTATAGTCTTTCCAATATAGTCTGTCCACTTTAGTCTTTCCACTTTAGTCTTTCCACCTTAGTCTGTCCACTTTAGTCTTTCCACTATAGTCTGTCCACTTTAGTATTTCCACTATTCTCTGTCCACTTTAGTCTTTTCACTTTAGTCTTTCCACTATAGTCTCCACTTTATTCTGTCCACTACAGTCTTTCCACTATAGTCTTTCCACTATTCTCTGTCCACTATAGTCTTTCCACTATAGTCTTTCCAATATAGTATGTCCACTTTAGTCTTTCCACTTTAGTTTTTCCACCTTAGTCTGTCCACTTTAGTCTTTCCACTATAGTTTGTCCACTTTAGTCTTTCCACTATAGTCTCCACTTTATTCTGTCCACTACAGTCTTTCCACTATAGTCTTTCCAATATAGTCTGTCCACTTTAGTCTTTCCACTTTAGTCTTTCCACCTTAGTCTGTCCACTTTAGTCTTTCCACTATAGTTTGTCCACTTTAGTCTTTCCACTATTCTCTTTCCACTTTAGTCTTTCCACTATAGTCTTTCCAATATAGTCTGTCCACTTTAGTCTTTCCACTTTAGTCTTTCCACCTTAGTCTGTCCACTTTAGTCTTTCCACTATAGTCTGTCCACTTTAGTCTTTCCACTATAGTCTGTCCACTTTAGTCTTTCCACTTTAGCCTTTCCACTATAGTCTCCACTTTATTCTGTCCAGTACAGTCTTCCACTTTAGTCTTTCCAACTCTCTCTGTCCACTTTAGTCTTTCCACTTTAGTCTTTCCACTATAGTCTCCACTTTATTCTGTCCACTACAGTCTTTCCACTTTAGTCTTTCCACTATTCTCTGTCCACTATAGTCTTTCCACTATAGTCTTTCCAATATAGTCTGTCCACTTTAGTCTTTCCACTTTAGTCTTTCCACCTTAGTCTGTCCACTTTAGTCTTTCCACTATTCTCTGTCCACTTTAGTCTTTTCACTTTAGTCTTTCCACTATAGTCTCCACTTTATTCTGTCCACTACAGTCTTTCCACTATAGTCTTTCCACTATTCTCTGTCCACTATAGTCTTTCCACTATAGTCTTTCCAATATAGTCTGTCCACTTTAGTCTTTCCACTTTAGTCTTTCCACCTTAGTCTGTCCACTTTAGTCTTTCCACTATAGTTTGTCCACTTTAGTCTTTCCACTATTCTCTTTCCACTTTAGTCTTTCCACTATAGTCTTTCCAATATAGTCTGTCCACTTTAGTCTTTCCACTTTAGTCTATCCACCTTAGTCTGTCCACTTTAGTCTTTCCACTATAGTCTGTCCACTTTAGTCTTTCCACTATTCTCTGTCCACTTTAGTCTTTTCACTTTAGTCTTTCCACTATAGTCTCCACTTTATTCTGTCCACTACAGTCTTTCCACTATAGTCTTTCCACTATTCTCTGTCCACTATAGTCTTTCCACTATAGTCTTTCCAATATAGTCTGTCCACTTTAGTCTTTCCACTTTAGTTTTTCCACCTTAGTCTGTCCACTTTAGTCTTTCCACTATAGTTTGTCCACTTTAGTCTTTCCACTATTCTCTGTCCACTTTAGTCTTTCCACTATAGTCTTTCCAATATAGTCTGTCCACTTTAGTCTTTCCACTTTAGTCTTTCCACCTTAGTCTGTCCACTTTAGTCTTTCCACTATAGTCTGTCCACTTTAGTCTTTCCACTATAGTCTGTCCAATTTAGTCTTTCCACTTTAGCCTTTCCACTATAGTCTCCACTTTATTCTGTCCAGTACAGTCTTCCACTTTAGTCTTTCCAATACTCTCTGTCCACTTTAGTCTTTCCACTATAGTCTCCACTTTATTCTGTCCACTACAGTCTTTCCACTATAGTCTTTCCACTATAGTCTGTCCACTTTAGTCTTTCCACTTTAGTTTTTCCACTTTAGTCTGTCCACTTCAGTCTTTCCACTATAGTCTCCACTTTATTCTGTCCACTACAGTCTTTCCACTATAGTCTTTCCACTATAGTCTGTCCACTTTAGTCTTCCCACTATTCTCTGTCCACTTTAGTCTTTCCACTATAGTCTGTCCACTTTAGTCTTTCCACAATTCTCTGTCCACTTTAGTCTTTCCACTTTAGTCTTTCCACTATAGTCTCCAATTTATTCTGTCCACTACAGTCTTTCCACTATAGTCTTTCCACTATCGTCTGTCCACTTTAGTCTTTCCACTTTAATCTTTTCTCTTTAGTCTGTCCACTTTAGTCTTTCCACTATAGTCTGTCCACTTTATTCTTTCCACTTTAGTCTTTCCACTTTATTCTGTCCACTTCAGTGTGTACACTTTAGTCTGTCCACTGAGTCTTTCCACTTCAGTCTTTCCACTATAGTCTGTCCACTTTAGTCTTTCCACTTTAGTCTTTCCACTATAGTCTCCACTTTATACTGTTCACTACAGTCTTTCCACTTTAGTCTTTCCAATACTCTCTGTCCACTTTAGTCTTTCCACTTTAGTCTTTCCATTATAGTCTCCACTTTATTCTGTCCACTACAGTCTTTCCACTATAGTCTGTCCACTTTAGTCTTTCCACTATTCTCTGTCCACTTTAGTCTTTCCACTATTGTCTCCACTTTATTCTGTCCACTACAGTCTTTCCACTATAGTCTTTCCACTATAGTCTGTCCACTTTGGTCTGTCCACTTTAGTCTTTCCACTATAGTCTATCCACTACTGTCTGTCCACTTTAGTCTTTCCACTTTAGTCTCTCCACTTTATTCTGTCCACTTCAGTGTGTACACTTTAGTCTGTCCACTGAGTCTTTCCACTTCAGTCTTTCCACTTTAGTCTTTCCACTTTAGTCTTTCCACTATAGTCTCCACTTTATTCTGTCCACTACAGTCTTCCACTTTAGTCTTTCCAATACTCTCTGTCCACTTTAGTCTTTCCACTTTAGTCTTTCCACTATAGTCTCCACTTTATTCTGTCCACTACAGCCTTTCCACTATAGTCTTTCCACTATAGTCTGTCCACTTTAGTCTTTCCACTTTAGTTTTTATACTTTAGTCTTTCCACTATAGTCCGTCCACTTTAGTCTTTCCACTATTCTCTGTCCACTTTAGTCTTTCCACTATAGTCTCCACTTTATTCTGTCCACTACAGTCTTTCCACTATAGTCTTTCCACTATAGTCTGTCCACTTTAGTCTGTCCACTTTAGTCTTTCCACTATAGTCTATCCACTTTAGTCTTTCCACTTTAGTCTTTCCACTTTATTCTGTCCACTTCAGTGTGTACACTTTAGTCTGTCCACTTTAGTCTTTCCACTATAGTCTGTCCACTTTAGTCTTTCCACTTTAGTCGTTCCACTTTATTCTGTCCACTTCAGTGTGTACACTTTAGTCTGTCCACTCAGTCTTTCCACATCAGTCTTTCCACTATAGTCTGTCCACTTTAGTCTTTCCACTATAGTCTCCACTTTATTCTGTCCACTACAGTCTTCCAATTTAGTCTTTCCAATACTCTCTGTCCACTTTAGTCTTTCCACTTTAGTCTTTCCACTATAGTCTCCACTTTATTCTGTCCACTACAGCCTTTCCACTTTAGTCTTTCCACTATAGTCTGTCCACTTTAGTCTTTCCACTTTAGTCTTTCCACTTTATTCTGTCCTTTTCAGTGTGTACACTTTAGTCTGTCCACTGAGTCTTTCCACTTCAGTCTTTCCACTATAGTCTGTCCACTTTAGCCTTTCCACTATAGTCTCCACTTTATTCTGTCCAGTACAGTCTTCAACTTTAGTCTTTCCAATACTCTCTGTCCACTTTAGTCTTTCCACTTTAGTCTTTCCACTATAGTCTCCACTTTATTCTGTCCACTATAGTCTTTCCACTATAGTCTTTCCACTATAGTCTGTCCACTTTAGTCTTTCCACTTTAGTTTTTCCACTTTAGTCTGTCCACTTCAGTCTTTCCACTATAGTCTCCACTTTATTCTGTCCACTACAGTCTTTCCACTATAGTCTTTCCACTATAGTCTGTTCACTTTAGTCTTCCCACTATTCTCTGTCCACTTTAGTCTTTCCACTATAGTCTTTCCAATATAGTCTGTCCACTTTAGTCTTTCCACTTTAGTCTTTCCACCTTAGTCTGTCCACTTTAGTCTTTCCACTATAGTCTGTCCACTTTAGTCTTTCCACTATTCTCTGTCCACTTTAGTCTTTCCACTTTAGTCTTTCCACTATAGTCTCCAATTTATTCTGTCCACTACAGTCTTTCCACTATAGTCTTTCCACTATCGTCTGTCCACTTTAGTCTTTCCACCTTAATCTTTTCTCTTTAGTCTGTCCACTTTAGTCTTTCCACTATAGTCTGTCCACTTTAGTCTTTCCACTTTAGTCTTTCCACTTTATTCTGTCCACTTCAGTGTGTACACTTTAGTCTGTCCACTGAGTCTTTCCACTTCAGTCTTTCCACTATAGTCTGTCCGCTTTAGTCTTTCCACTTTAGTCTTTCCACTATAGTCTCCACTTTATACTGTCCACTACAGTCTTTCCACTTTAGTCTTTCCAATACTCTCTGTCCACTTTAGTCTTTCCACTTTAGTCTTTCCATTATAGTCTCCACTTTATTCTGTCCACTACAGTCTTTCCACTATAGTCTGTCCACTTTATTCTTTCCACTATTCTCTGTCCACTTTAGTCTTTCCACTATTGTCTCCACTTTATTCTGTCCACTACAGTCTTTCCACTATAGTCTTTCCACTGTAGTCTGTCCACTTTAGTCTGTCCACTTTAGTCTTTCCACTATAGTCTATCCACTTTAGTCTTTCCACTTTAGTCTTTCCACTTTATTCTGTCCACTTCAGTGTGTACACTTTAGTCTGTCCACTTTAGTCTTTCCACTATAGTCTGTCCACTTTAGTCTTTCCACTTTAGTCTTTCCACTTTATTCTGTCCACTTCAGTGTGTACACTTTAGTCTGTCCACTGAGTCTTTCCACTTCAGTCTTTCCACTTTAGTCTTTCCACTTTAGTCTTTCCACTATAGTCTCCACTTTATTCTGTCCACTACAGTCTTCCACTTTAGTCTTTCCAATACTCTCTGTCCACTTTAGTCTTTCCACTTTAGTCTTTCCACTATAGTCTCCACTTTATTCTGTCTACTACAGCCTTTCCACTATAGTCTTTCCACTATAGTCTGTCCACTTTAGTCTTTCCACTATTCTCTGTCCACTTTAGTCTTTCCACTTTAGTTTTTATACTTTAGTCTTTCCACTATAGTCCGTCCACTTTAGTCTTTCCACTATTCTCTGTCCACTTTAGTCTTTCCACTATAGTCTCCACTTTATTCTGTCCACTACAGTCTTTCCACTATAGTCTTTCCACTATAGTCTGTCCACTTTAGTCTGTCCACTTTAGTCTTTCCACTATAGTCTATCCACTTTAGTCTTTCCACTTTAGTCTTTCCACTTTATTCTGTCCACTTCAGTGTGTACACTTTAGTCTGTCCACTTTAGTCTTTCCACTATAGTCTATCCACTTTAGTCTTTCCACTTTAGTCTTTCCACTTTATTCTGTCCACTTCAGTGTGTACACTTTAGTTTGTCCACTCGGTCTTTCCACATCAGTATTTCCACTATAGTCTGTCCACTTTAGTCTTTCCACTTTAGTCTTTCCACTATAGTCTCCACTTTATTCTGTCCACTACAGTCTTCCACTTTAGTCTTTCCAATACTCTCTGTCCACTTTAGTCTTTCCACTTTAGTCTTTCCACTATAGTCTCTACTTTATTCTGTCCACTACAGCCTTTCCACTATAGTCTTTCCACCATAGTCTGTCCACTTTAGTCTTTCCACTATTCTCTGTCCACTTTAGTCTTTCCACTATAGTCTCCACTTTATTCTGTCCACTACAGTCTTTCCACTATAGTCTTTTCACTATAGTCTGTCCACTTTAGTCTTTCCACTTTAGTCTTTCCACTATAGTCTCCACTTTATTCTGTCCACTCAGTCTTTCCACATCAGTCGTTCCACTATAGTCTGACCACTTTAGTCTTTCCACTTTAGTCTTTCCACTATAGTCTCCACTTTATTCTGTCCACTACAGTCTTCCACTTTAGTCTTTCCAATACTCTCTGTCCACTTTAGTCTTTCCACTTTAGTCTTTCCACTAGAGTCTCCACTTTATTCTGTCCATTACAGCCTTTCCACTATAGTCTTTCCACTTTAGTCTGTCCACTTTAGTCTTTCCACTATTCTCTGTCCACTTTAGTCTTTCCACTATAGTCTCCACTTTATTCTGTCCACTACAGTCTTTCCACTATAGTCTTTCCACTATAGTCTGTCCACTTTAGTCTGTCCACTTTAGTCTTTCCACTATAGTCTATCCACTTTAGTCTTTCCACTTTAGTCTTTCCACTTTATTCTGTCCACTTCAGTGTGTACACTTTAGTTTGTCCACTTTAGTCTTTCCACTATAGTCTGTCCACTTTAGTCTTTCCACTTTAGTCTTTCCACTTTATTCTGTCCACTTCAGTGTGTACACTTTAGTTTGTCCACTCAGTCTTTCCACATCAGTCTTTCCACTATAGTCTGTCCACTTTAGTCTTTCCACTTTAGTCTTTCCACTATAGTCTCCACTTTATTCTGTCCACTACAGTCTTCCACTTTAGTCTTTCCAATACTCTCTGTCCACTTTAGTCTTTCCACTTTAGTCTTTCCACTATAGTCTCCACTTTATTCTGTCCACTACAGCCTTTCCACTATAGTCTTTCCACTATAGTCTGTCCACTTTAGTCTTTCCACTATTCTCTGTCCACTTTAGTCTTTCCACTATAGTCTCCACTTTATTCTGTCCACTACAGTCTTTCCACTATAGTCTTTTCACTATATTCTGTCCACTTTAGTCTTTCCACTTTAGTTTTTCCACCTTAGTCTTTCCACTATAGTCCGTCCACTTTAGTCTTTCCACTATTCTCTGTCCACTTTAGTCTTTCCACTATAGTCTCCACTTTATTCTGTCCACTACAGTCTTTCCACTATAGTCTTTCCACTATGGTCTATCCACTTTAGTCTTTCCACTATTCTCTGTCCACTTTAGTCTTTCCACTCTAGTCTCCACTTTATACTGTCCACTACAGTCTTTCCACTATAGTCTTTCCACTATAGTCTGTCCACTTTAGTCTTTCCACTTTAGTCTTTCCAATACTCTCTGTCCACTTTAGTCCTTCCACTTTAGTCTTTCCACTATAGTCTCCACTTTATTCTGTCCACTACAGTCTTTCCACTATAGTCTTTCCACTATAGTCTGTCCACTTTAGTCTTTCCACTTTAGTTTTTCCAATTTAGTCTGTCCACTTCAGTCTTTCCACTACAGTCTCCACTTTATTCTCTCCACTACAGTCTTTCCACTATAGTCTTTCCACTATAGTCTGTCCACTTTAGTCTTTCCACTATTCTCTGTCCACTTTAGTCTTTCCACTATAGTCTTTCCAAGATAGTCTGTCCACTTTAGTCTTTCCACTTTAGTCTTTCCACCTTAGTCTGTCCACTTTAGTCTTTCCACTATAGTCTGTCCACTTTAGTCTTTCCACTATTCTCTGTCCACTTTAGTCTTTTCACTTTAGTCTTTCCACTATAGTCTCCACTTTATTCTGTCCACTACAGTCTTTCCACTATGGTCTTTCCACTATAGTCTGTCCACTTTAGTCTTTCCACTTTAATCTTTTCTCTTTAGTCTGTCCACTTTAGTCTTTCCACTATAGTCTGTCCACTTTAGTCTTTCCACTTTAGTCTTTCCACTTTATTCTGTCCACTTCAGTGTGTACACTTTAGTCTGTCCACTGAGTCTTTCCACTTCAGTCTTTCCACTATAGTCTGTCCACTTTAGTCTTTCCACTTTAATCTTTTCTCTTTAGTCTGTCCACTTTAGTCTTTCCACTATAGTCTGTCCACTTTAGTCTTTCCACTTTAGTTTTTCCACTTTAGTCTGTCCACTTCAGTCTTTCCACTATAGTCTCCACTTTATTCTGTCCACTACAGTCTTTCCACTATAGTCTTTCCACTATAGTCTGTCCACTTTAGTCTTCCCACTATTCTCTGTCCACTTTAGTCTTTCCACTATAGTCTGTCCACTTTAGTCTTTCCACAATTCTCTGTCCACTTTAGTCTTTCCACTTTAGTCTTTCCACTATAGTCTCCAATTTATTCTGTCCACTACAGTCTTTCCACTATAGTCTTTCCACTATCGTCTGTCCACTTTAGTCTTTCCACTTTAATCTTTTCTCTTTAGTCTGTCCACTTTAGTCTTTCCACTATAGTCTGTCCACTTTATTCTTTCCACTTTAGTCTTTCCACTTTATTCTGTCCACTTCAGTGTGTACACTTTAGTCTGTCCACTGAGTCTTTCCACTTCAGTCTTTCCACTATAGTCTGTCCACTTTAGTCTTTCCACTTTAGTCTTTCCACTATAGTCTCCACTTTATACTGTTCACTACAGTCTTTCCACTTTAGTCTTTCCAATACTCTCTGTCCACTTTAGTCTTTCCACTTTAGTCTTTCCATTATAGTCTCCACTTTATTCTGTCCACTACAGTCTTTCCACTATAGTCTGTCCACTTTAGTCTTTCCACTATTCTCTGTCCACTTTAGTCTTTCCACTATTGTCTCCACTTTATTCTGTCCACTACAGTCTTTCCACTATAGTCTTTCCACTATAGTCTGTCCACTTTAGTCTGTCCACTTTAGTCTTTCCACTATAGTCTATCCACTACTGTCTGTCCACTTTAGTCTTTCCACTTTAGTCTCTCCACTTTATTCTGTCCACTTCAGTGTGTACACTTTAGTCTGTCCACTGAGTCTTTCCACTTCAGTCTTTCCACTTTAGTCTTTCCACTTTAGTCTTTCCACTATAGTCTCCACTTTATTATGTCCACTACAGTCTTCCACTTTAGTCTTTCCAATACTCTCTGTCCACTTTAGTCTTTCCACTTTAGTCTTTCCACTATAGTCTCCACTTTATTCTGTCCACTACAGCCTTTCCACTGTAGTCTTTCCACTATAGTCTGTCCACTTTAGTCTTTCCACTATTCTCTGTCCACTTTAGTCTTTCCACTTTAGTTTTTATACTTTAGTCTTTCCACTATAGTCCGTCCACTTTAGTCTTTCCACTATTCTCTGTCCACTTTAGTCTTTCCACTATAGTCTCCACTTTATTCTGTCCACTACAGTCTTTCCACTATAGTCTTTCCACTATAGTCTGTCCACTTTAGTCTGTCCACTTTAGTCTTTCCACTATAGTCTATCCACTTTAGTCTTTCCACTTTAGTCTTTCCACTTTATTCTGTCCACTTCAGTGTGAACACTTTAGTCTGTCCACTTTAGTCTTTCCACTATAGTCTGTCCACTTTAGTCTTTCCACTTTAGTCTTTCCACTTTATTCTGTCCACTTCAGTGTGTACACTTTAGTCTGTCCACTCAGTTTTTCCACATCAGTCTTTCCACTATAGTCTGTCCACTTTAGTCTTTCCACTATAGTCTCCACTTTATTCTGTCCAGTACAGTCTTTCCACTATAGTCTTTCCAATATAGTCTGTCCACTTTAGTCTTTCCACTTTAGTCTTTCCACCTTAGTCTGTCCACTTTAGTCTTTCCACTATAGTTTATTCACTTTAGTCTTTCCACTATTCTCTTTCCACTTTAGTCTTTCCACTATAGTCTTTCCAATATAGTCTGTCCACTATAGTCTGTCCACTTTAGTCTTTCCACTTTAGCCTTTCCACTATAGTCTCCACTTTATTCTGTCCAGTACAGTCTTCCACTTTAGTCTTTTCAATTCTCTCTGTCCACTTTAGTCTTTCCACTTTAGTCTTTCCACTATAGTCTCCACTTTATTCTGTCCACTACAGTCTTTCCACTTTAGTCTTTCCACTATTCTCTGTCCACTATAGTCTTTCCACTATAGTCTTTCCAATATAGTCTGTCCACTTTAGTCTTTCCACTTTAGTCTTTCCACCTTAGTCTGTCCACTTTAGTCTTTCCACTATAGTTTGTCCACTTTAGTCTTTCCACTATTCTCTGTCCACTTTAGTCTTTCCACTATAGTCTTTCCAATATAGTCTGTCCACTTTAGTCTTTCCACTTTAGTCTTTCCACCTTAGTCTGTCCACTTTAGTCTTTCCACTATAGTCTGTCCACTTTAGTCTTTCCACTATTCTCTGTCCACTTTAGTCTTTTCACTTTAGTCTTTCCACTATAGTCTCCACTTTATTCTGTCCACTACAGTCTTTCCACTATAGTCTTTCCAATATAGTCTGTCCACTTTAGTCTTTCCACTTTAGTCTTTCCACCTTAGTCTGTCCACTTTAGTCTTTCCACTATAGTTTGTCCACTTTAGTCTTTCCACTATTCTCTTTCCACTTTAGTCTTTCCACTATAGTCTTTCCAATATAGTCTGTCCACTTTAGTCTTTCCACTTTAGTCTATCCACCTTAGTCTGTCCACTTTAGTCTTTCCACTATAGTCTGTCCACTTTAGTCTTTCCACTATTCTCTGTCCACTTTAGTCTTTTCACTTTAGTCTTTCCACTATAGTCTCCACTTTATTCTGTCCACTACAGTCTTTCCACTATAGTCTTTCCACTATTCTCTGTCCACTATAGTCTTTCCACTATAGTCTTTCCAATATAGTCTGTCCACTTTAGTCTTTCCACTTTAGTTTTTCCACCTTAGTCTGTCCACTTTAGTCTTTCCACTATAGTTTGTCCACTTTAGTCTGTCCACTTTAGTCTTTCCACTATAGTCTATCCACTTTAGTCTTTCCACTTTAGTCTTTCCACTTTATTCTGTCCACTTCAGTGTGTACACTTTAGTCTGTCCACTTTAGTCTTTCCACTATAGTCTGTCCACTTTAATCTTTCCACTTTAGTCTTTCCACTTTATTCTGTCCACTTCAGTGTGTACACTTTAGTCTATCCACTCAGTCTTTCCACATCAGTCTTTCCACTATAGTCTGTCCACTTTAGTCTTTCCACTATAGTCTCCACTTTATTCTGTCCACTACAGTCTTCCAATTTAGTCTTTCCAATACTCTCTGTCCACTTTAGTCTTTCCACTTTAGTCTTTCCACTATAGTCTCCACTTTATTCTGTCCACTACAGCCTTTCCACTTTAGTCTTTCCACTATAGTCTGTCCACTTTAGTCTTTCCACTTTAGTCTTTCCACTTTATTCTGTCCTTTTCAGTGTGTACACTTTAGTCTGTCCACTGAGTCTTTCCACTTCAGTCTTTCCACTATAGTCTGTCCACTTTAGCCTTTCCACTATAGTCTCCACTTTATTCTGTCCAGTACAGTCTTCAACTTTAGTCTTTCCAATACTCTCTGTCCACTTTAGTCTTTCCACTTTAGTCTTTCCACTATAGTCTCCACTTTATTCTGTCCACTATAGTCTTTCCACTATAGTCTTTCCACTATAGTCTGTCCACTTTAGTCTTTCCACTTTAGTTTTTCCACTTTAGTCAGTCCACTTCAGTCTTTCCACTATAGTCTCCACTTTATTCTGTCCACTACAGTCTTTCCACTATAGTCTTTCCACTATAGTCTGTCCACTTTAGTCTTCCCACTATTCTCTGTCCACTTTAGTCTTTCCACTATAGTCTTTCCAATATAGTCTGTCCACTTTAGTCTTTCCACTTTAGTCTTTCCACCTTAGTCTGTCCACTTTAGTCTTTCCACTATAGTCTGTCCACTTTAGTCTTTCCACTATTCTCTGTCCACTTTAGTCTTTCCACTTTAGTCTTTCCACTATAGTCTCCAATTTATTCTGTCCACTACAGTCTTTCCACTATAGTCTTTCCACTATCGTCTGTCCACTTTAGTCTTTCCACCTTAATCTTTTCTCTTTAGTCTGTCCACTTTAGTCTTTCCACTATAGTCTGTCCACTTTAGTCTTTCCACTTTAGTCTTTCCACTTTATTCTGTCCACTTCAGTGTGTACACTTTAGTCTGTCCACTGAGTCTTTCCACTTCAGTCTTTCCACTATAGTCTGTCCGCTTTAGTCTTTCCACTTTAGTCTTTCCACTATAGTCTCCACTTTATACTGTCCACTACAGTCTTTCCACTTTAGTCTTTCCAATACTCTCTGTCCACTTTAGTCTTTCCACTTTAGTCTTTCCATTATAGTCTCCACTTTATTCTGTCCACTACAGTCTTTCCACTATAGTCTGTCCACTTTATTCTTTCCACTATTCTCTGTCCACTTTAGTCTTTCCACTATTGTCTCCACTTTATTCTGTCCACTACAGTCTTTCCACTATAGTCTTTCCACTATAGTCTGTCCACTTTAGTCTGTCCACTTTAGTCTTTCCACTATAGTCTATCCACTTTAGTCTTTCCACTTTAGTCTTTCCACTTTATTCTGTCCACTTCAGTGTGTACACTTTAGTCTGTCCACTTTAGTCTTTCCACTATAGTCTGTCCACTTTAGTCTTTCCACTTTAGTCTTTCCACTTTATTCTGTCCACTTCAGTGTGTACACTTTAGTCTGTCCACTGAGTCTTTCCACTTCAGTCTTTCCACTTTAGTCTTTCCACTTTAGTCTTTCCACTATAGTCTCCACTTTATTCTGTCCACTACAGTCTTCCACTTTAGTCTTTCCAATACTCTCTGTCCACTTTAGTCTTTCCACTTTAGTCTTTCCACTATAGTCTCCACTTTATTCTGTCTACTACAGCCTTTCCACTATAGTCTTTCCACTATAGTCTGTCCACTTTAGTCTTTCCACTATTCTCTGTCCACTTTAGTCTTTCCACTTTAGTTTTTATACTTTAGTCTTTCCACTATAGTCCGTCCACTTTAGTCTTTCCACTATTCTCTGTCCACTTTAGTCTTTCCACTATAGTCTCCACTTTATTCTGTCCACTACAGTCTTTCCACTATAGTCTTTCCACTATAGTCTGTCCACTTTAGTCTGTCCACTTTAGTCTTTCCACTATAGTCTATCCACTTTAGTCTTTCCACTTTAGTCTTTCCACTTTATTCTGTCCACTTCAGTGTGTACACTTTAGTCTGTCCACTTTAGTCTTTCCACTATAGTCTGTCCACTTTAGTCTTTCCACTTTAGTCTTTCCACTTTATTCTGTCCACTTCAGTGTGTACACTTTAGTTTGTCCACTCAGTCTTTCCACATCAGTATTTCCACTATAGTCTGTCCACTTTAGTCTTTCCACTTTAGTCTTTCCACTATAGTCTCCACTTTATTCTGTCCACTACAGTCTTCCACTTTAGTCTTTCCAATACTCTCTGTCCACTTTAGTCTTTCCACTTTAGTCTTTCCACTATAGTCTCCACTTTATTCTGTCCACTACAGCCTTTCCACTATAGTCTTTCCACTATAGTCTGTCCACTTTAGTCTTTCCACTATTCTCTGTCCACTTTAGTCTTTCCACTATAGTCTCCACTTTATTCTGTCCACTACAGTCTTCCACTTTAGTCTTTCCAATACTCTCTGTCCACTTTAGTCTTTCCACTTTAGTCTTTCCACTAGAGTCTCCACTTTATTCTGTCCACTACAGCCTTTCCACTATAGTCTTTCCACTTTAGTCTGTCCACTTTAGTCTTTCCACTATTCTCTGTCCACTTTAGTCTTTCCACTATAGTCTCCACTTTATTCTGTCCACTACAGTCTTTCCACTATAGTCTTTCCACTATAGTCTGTCCACTTTAGTCTGTCCACTTTAGTCTTTCCACTATAGTCTATCCACTTTAGTCTTTCCACTTTAGTCTTTCCACTTTATTCTGTCCACTTCAGTGTGTACACTTTAGTCTGTCCACTTTAGTCTTTCCACTATAGTCTGTCCACTTTAGTCTTTCCACTTTAGTCTTTCCACTTTATTCTGTCCACTTCAGTGTGTACACTTTAGTTTGTCCACTCAGTCTTTCCACATCAGTCTTTCCACTATAGTCTGTCCACTTTAGTCTTTCCACTTTAGTCTTTCCACTATAGTCTCCACTTTATTCTGTCCACTACAGTCTTCCACTTTAGTCTTTCCAATACTCTCTGTCCACTTTAGTCTTTCCACTTTAGTCTTTCCACTATAGTCTCCACTTTATTCTGTCCACTACAGCCTTTCCACTATAGTCTTTCCACTATAGTCTGTCCACTTTAGTCTTTCCACTATTCTCTGTCCACTTTAGTCTTTCCACTATAGTCTCCACTTTATTCTGTCCACTACAGTCTTTCCACTATAGTCTTTTCACTATATTCTGTCCACTTTAGTCTTTCCACTTTAGTTTTTCCACCTTAGTCTTTCCACTATAGTCCGTCCACTTTAGTCTTTCCACCATTCTCTGTCCACTTTAGTCTTTCCACTATAGTCTCCACTTTATTCTGTCCACTACAGTCTTTCCACCATAGTCTTTCCACTATGGTCTATCCACTTTAGTCTTTCCACTATTCTCTGTCCACTTTAGTCTTTCCACTCTAGTCTCCACTTTATACTGTCCACTACAGTCTTTCCACTATAGTCTTTCCACTATAGTCTGTCCACTTTAGTCTTTCCACTTTAGTCTTTCCAATACTCTCTGTCCACTTTAGTCCTTCCACTTTAGTCTCCACTTTATACTGTCCACTACAGTCTTTCCACTATAGTCTTTCCACTATTCTCTGTCCACTTTAGTCTTTTCACTTTAGTCTTTCCACTATAGTCTCCACTTTATTCTGTCCACTACAGTCTTTCCACTATAGTCTTTCCACTATTCTCTGTCCACTATAGTCTTTCCACTATAGTCTTTCCAATATAGTCTGTCCACTTTAGTCTTTCCACTTTAGTTTTTCCACCTTAGTCTGTCCACTTTAGTCTTTCCACTATAGTTTGTCCACTTTAGTCTGTCCACTTTAGTCTTTCCACTATAGTCTGTCCACTTTAGTCTTTCCACTTTAGTCTTTCCACTTTATTCTGTCCACTTCAGTGTGTACACTTTAGTCTGTCCACTCAGTCTTTCCACATCAGTCTTTCCACTATAGTCTGTCCACTTTAGTCTTTCCACTATAGTCTCCACTTTATTCTGTCCACTACAGTCTTCCAATTTAGTCTTTCCAATACTCTCTGTCCACTTTAGTCTTTCCACTTTAGTCTTTCCACTATAGTCTCCACTTTATTCTGTCCACTACAGCCTTTCCACTTTAGTCTTTCCACTATAGTCTGTCCACTTTAGTCTTTCCACTTTAGTCTTTCCACTTTATTCTGTCCTTTTCAGTGTGTACACTTTAGTCTGTCCACTGAGTCTTTCCACTTCAGTCTTTCCACTATAGTCTGTCCACTTTAGCCTTTCCACTATAGTCTCCACTTTATTCTGTCCAGTACAGTCTTCAACTTTAGTCTTTCCAATACTCTCTGTCCACTTTAGTTTTTCCACTTTAGTCTTTCCACTATAGTCTCCACTTTATTCTGTCCACTATAGTCTTTCCACTATAGTCTTTCCACTATAGTCTGTCCACTTTAGTCTTTCCACTTTAGTTTTTCCACTTTAGTCTGTCCACTTCAGTCTTTCCACTATAGTCTCCACTTTATTCTGTCCACTACAGTCTTTCCACTATAGTCTTTCCACTATAGTCTGTCCACTTTAGTCTTCCCACTATTCTCTGTCCACTTTAGTCTTTCCACTATAGTCTTTCCAATATAGTCTGTCCACTTTAGTCTTTCCACTTTAGTCTTTCCACCTTAGTCTGTCCACTTTAGTCTTTCCACTATAGTCTGTCCACTTTAGTCTTTCCACTATTCTCTGTCCACTTTAGTCTTTCCACTTTAGTCTTTCCACTATAGTCTCCAATTTATTCTGTCCACTACAGTCTTTCCACTATAGTCTTTCCACTATCGTCTGTCCACTTTAGTCTTTCCACCTTAATCTTTTCTCTTTAGTCTGTCCACTTTAGTCTTTCCACTATAGTCTGTCCACTTTAGTCTTTCCACTTTAGTCTTTCCACTTTATTCTGTCCACTTCAGTGTGTACACTTTAGTCTGTCCACTGAGTCTTTCCACTTCAGTCTTTCCACTATAGTCTGTCCGCTTTAGTCTTTCCACTTTAGTCTTTCCACTATAGTCTCCACTTTATACTGTCCACTACAGTCTTTCCACTTTAGTCTTTCCAATACTCTCTGTCCACTTTAGTCTTTCCACTTTAGTCTTTCCATTATAGTCTCCACTTTATTCTGTCCACTACAGTCTTTCCACTATAGTCTGTCCACTTTATTCTTTCCACTATTCTCTGTCCACTTTAGTCTTTCCACTATTGTCTCCACTTTATTCTGTCCACTACAGTCTTTCCACTATAGTCTTTCCACTATAGTCTGTCCACTTTAGTCTGTCCACTTTAGTCTTTCCACTATAGTCTATCCACTTTAGTCTTTCCACTTTAGTCTTTCCACTTTATTCTGTCCACTTCAGTGTGTACACTTTAGTCTGTCCACTTTAGTCTTTCCACTATAGTCTGTCCACTTTAGTCTTTCCACTTTAGTCTTTCCACTTTATTCTGTCCACTTCAGTGTGTACACTTTAGTCTGTCCACTGAGTCTTTCCACTTCAGTCTTTCCACTTTAGTCTTTCCACTTTAGTCTTTCCACTATAGTCTCCACTTTATTCTGTCCACTACAGTCTTCCACTTTAGTCTTTCCAATACTCTCTGTCCACTTTAGTCTTTCCACTTTAGTCTTTCCACTATAGTCTCCACTTTATTCTGTCTACTACAGCCTTTCCACTATAGTCTTTCCACTATAGTCTGTCCACTTTAGTCTTTCCACTATTCTCTGTCCACTTTAGTCTTTCCACTTTAGTTTTTATACTTTAGTCTTTCCACTATAGTCCGTCCACTTTAGTCTTTCCACTATTCTCTGTCCACTTTAGTCTTTCCACTATAGTCTCCACTTTATTCTGTCCACTACAGTCTTTCCACTATAGTCTTTCCACTATAGTCTGTCCACTTTAGTCTGTCCACTTTAGTCTTTCCACTATAGTCTATCCACTTTAGTCTTTCCACTTTAGTCTTTCCACTTTATTCTGTCCACTTCAGTGTGTACACTTTAGTCTGTCCACTTTAGTCTTTCCACTATAGTCTGTCCACTTTAGTCTTTCCACTTTAGTCTTTCCACTTTATTCTGTCCACTTCAGTGTGTACACTTTAGTTTGTCCACTCAGTCTTTCCACATCAGTATTTCCACTATAGTCTGTCCACTTTAGTCTTTCCACTTTAGTCTTTCCACTATAGTCTCCACTTTATTCTGTCCACTACAGTCTTCCACTTTAGTCTTTCCAATACTCTCTGTCCACTTTAGTCTTTCCACTTTAGTCTTTCCACTATAGTCTCCACTTTATTCTGTCCACTACAGCCTTTCCACTATAGTCTTTCCACTATAGTCTGTCCACTTTAGTCTTTCCACTATTCTCTGTCCACTTTAGTCTTTCCACTATAGTCTCCACTTTATTCTGTCCACTACAGTCTTTCCACTATAGTCTTTTCACTATAGTCTGTCCACTTTAGTCTTTCCACTTTAGTCTTTCCACTATAGTCTCCACTTTATTCTGTCCACTCAGTCTTTCCACATCAGTCGTTCCACTATAGTCTGACCACTTTAGTCTTTCCACTTTAGTCTTTCCACTATAGTCTCCACTTTATTCTGTCCACTACAGTCTTCCACTTTAGTCTTTCCAATACTCTCTGTCCACTTTAGTCTTTCCACTTTAGTCTTTCCACTAGAGTCTCCACTTTATTCTGTCCACTACAGCCTTTCCACTATAGTCTTTCCACTTTAGTCTGTCCACTTTAGTCTTTCCACTATTCTCTGTCCACTTTAGTCTTTCCACTATAGTCTCCACTTTATTCTGTCCACTACAGTCTTTCCACTATAGTCTTTCCACTATAGTCTGTCCACTTTAGTCTGTCCACTTTAGTCTTTCCACTATAGTCTATCCACTTTAGTCTTTCCACTTTAGTCTTTCCACTTTATTCTGTCCACTTCAGTGTGTACACTTTAGTCTGTCCACTTTAGTCTTTCCACTATAGTCTGTCCACTTTAGTCTTTCCACTTTAGTCTTTCCACTTTATTCTGTCCACTTCAGTGTGTACACTTTAGTTTGTCCACTCAGTCTTTCCACATCAGTCTTTCCACTATAGTCTGTCCACTTTAGTCTTTCCACTTTAGTCTTTCCACTATAGTCTCCACTTTATTCTGTCCACTACAGTCTTCCACTTTAGTCTTTCCAATACTCTCTGTCCACTTTAGTCTTTCCACTTTAGTCTTTCCACTATAGTCTCCACTTTATTCTGTCCACTACAGCCTTTCCACTATAGTCTTTCCACTATAGTCTGTCCACTTTAGTCTTTCCACTATTCTCTGTCCACTTTAGTCTTTCCACTATAGTCTCCACTTTATTCTGTCCACTACAGTCTTTCCACTATAGTCTTTTCACTATATTCTGTCCACTTTAGTCTTTCCACTTTAGTTTTTCCACCTTAGTCTTTCCACTATAGTCCGTCCACTTTAGTCTTTCCACTATTCTCTGTCCACTTTAGTCTTTCCACTATAGTCTCCACTTTATTCTGTCCACTACAGTCTTTCCACTATAGTCTTTCCACTATGGTCTATCCACTTTAGTCTTTCCACTATTCTCTGTCCACTTTAGTCTTTCCACTCTAGTCTCCACTTTATACTGTCCACTACAGTCTTTCCACTATAGTCTTTCCACTATAGTCTGTCCACTTTAGTCTTTCCACTTTAGTCTTTCCAATACTCTCTGTCCACTTTAGTCCTTCCACTTTAGTCTTTCCACTATAGTCTCCACTTTATTCTGTCCACTACAGTCTTTCCACTATAGTCTTTCCACTATAGTCTGTCCACTTTAGTCTTTCCACTTTAGTTTTTCCAATTTAGTCTGTCCACTTCAGTCTTTCCACTACAGTCTCCACTTTATTCTCTCCACTACAGTCTTTCCACTATAGTCTTTCCACTATAGTCTGTCCACTTTAGTCTTTCCACTATTCTCTGTCCACTTTAGTCTTTCCACTATAGTCTTTCCAAGATAGTCTGTCCACTTTAGTCTTTCCACTTTAGTCTTTCCACCTTAGTCTGTCCACTTTAGTCTTTCCACTATAGTCTGTCCACTTTAGTCTTTCCACTATTCTCTGTCCACTTTAGTCTTTTCACTTTAGTCTTTCCACTATAGTCTCCACTTTATTCTGTCCACTACAGTCTTTCCACTATGGTCTTTCCACTATAGTCTGTCCACTTTAGTCTTTCCACTTTAATCTTTTCTCTTTAGTCTGTCCACTTTAGTCTTTCCACTATAGTCTGTCCACTTTAGTCTTTCCACTTTAGTCTTTCCACTTTATTCTGTCCACTTCAGTGTGTACACTTTAGTCTGTCCACTGAGTCTTTCCACTTCAGTCTTTCCACTATAGTCTGTCCACTTTAGTCTTTCCACTTTAATCTTTTCTCTTTAGTCTGTCCACTTTAGTCTTTCCACTATAGTCTGTCCACTTTAGTCTTTCCACTTTAGTTTTTCCACTTTAGTCTGTCCACTTCAGTCTTTCCACTATAGTCTCCACTTTATTCTGTCCACTACAGTCTTTCCACTATAGTCTTTCCACTATAGTCTGTCCACTTTAGTCTTCCCACTATTCTCTGTCCACTTTAGTCTTTCCACTATAGTCTGTCCACTTTAGTCTTTCCACAATTCTCTGTCCACTTTAGTCTTTCCACTTTAGTCTTTCCACTATAGTCTCCAATTTATTCTGTCCACTACAGTCTTTCCACTATAGTCTTTCCACTATCGTCTGTCCACTTTAGTCTTTCCACTTTAATCTTTTCTCTTTAGTCTGTCCACTTTAGTCTTTCCACTATAGTCTGTCCACTTTATTCTTTCCACTTTAGTCTCCACTTTATTCTGTCCACTTCAGTGTGTACACTTTAGTCTGTCCACTGAGTCTTTCCACTTCAGTCTTTCCACTATAGTCTGTTCACTTTAGTCTTTCCACTTTAGTCTTTCCACTATAGTCTCCACTTTATACTGTTCACTACAGTCTTTCCACTTTAGTCTTTCCAATACTCTCTGTCCACTTTAGTCTTTCCACTTTAGTCTTTCCATTATAGTCTCCACTTTATTCTGTCCACTACAGTCTTTCCACTATAGTCTGTCCACTTTAGTCTTTCCACTATTCTCTGTCCACTTTAGTCTTTCCACTATTGTCTCCACTTTATTCTGTCCACTACAGTCTTTCCACTATAGTCTTTCCACTATAGTCTGTCCACTTTAGTCTGTCCACTTTAGTCTTTCCACTATAGTCTATCCACTACTGTCTGTCCACTTTAGTCTTTCCACTTTAGTCTCTCCACTTTATTCTGTCCACTTCAGTGTGTACACTTTAGTCTGTCCACTGAGTCTTTCCACTTCAGTCTTTCCACTTTAGTCTTTCCACTTTAGTCTTTCCACTATAGTCTCCACTTTATTATGTCCACTACAGTCTTCCACTTTAGTCTTTCCAATACTCTCTGTCCACTTTAGTCTTTCCACTTTAGTCTTTCCACTATAGTCTCCACTTTATTCTGTCCACTACAGCCTTTCCACTATAGTCTTTCCACTATAGTCTGTCCACTTTAGTCTTTCCACTTTATTCTGTCCACTTCAGTGTGTACACTTTAGTTTGTCCACTCAGTCTTTCCACATCAGTCTTTCCACTATAGTCTGTCCACTTTAGTCTTTCCACTTTAGTCTTTCCACTATAGTCTCCACTTTATTCTGTCCACTACAGTCTTCCACTTTAGTCTTTCCAATACTCTCTGTCCACTTTAGTCTTTCCACTTTAGTCTTTCCACTATAGTCTCCACTTTATTCTGTCCACTACAGCCTTTCCACTATAGTCTTTCCACTATAGTCTGTCCACTTTAGTCTTTCCACTATTCTCTGTCCACTTTAGTCTTTCCACTATAGTCTCCACTTTATTCTGTCCACTACAGTCTTTCCACTATAGTCTTTTCACTATATTCTGTCCACTTTAGTCTTTCCACTTTAGTTTTTCCACCTTAGTCTTTCCACTATAGTCCGTCCACTTTAGTCTTTCCACTATTCTCTGTCCACTTTAGTCTTTCCACTATAGTCTCCACTTTATTCTGTCCACTACAGTCTTTCCACTATAGTCTTTCCACTATGGTCTATCCACTTTAGTCTTTCCACTATTCTCTGTCCACTTTAGTCTTTCCACTCTAGTCTCCACTTTATACTGTCCACTACAGTCTTTCCACTATAGTCTTTCCACTATAGTCTGTCCACTTTAGTCTTTCCACTTTAGTCTTTCCAATACTCTCTGTCCACTTTAGTCCTTCCACTTTAGTCTTTCCACTATAGTCTCCACTTTATTCTGTCCACTACAGTCTTTCCACTATAGTCTTTCCACTATAGTCTGTCCACTTTAGTCTTTCCACTTTAGTTTTTCCAATTTAGTCTGTCCACTTCAGTCTTTCCACTACAGTCTCCACTTTATTCTCTCCACTACAGTCTTTCCACTATAGTCTTTCCACTATAGTCTGTCCACTTTAGTCTTTCCACTATTCTCTGTCCACTTTAGTCTTTCCACTATAGTCTTTCCAAGATAGTCTGTCCACTTTAGTCTTTCCACTTTAGTCTTTCCACCTTAGTCTGTCCACTTTAGTCTTTCCACTATAGTCTGTCCACTTTAGTCTTTCCACTATTCTCTGTCCACTTTAGTCTTTTCACTTTAGTCTTTCCACTATAGTCTCCACTTTATTCTGTCCACTACAGTCTTTCCACTATGGTCTTTCCACTATAGTCTGTCCACTTTAGTCTTTCCACTTTAATCTTTTCTCTTTAGTCTGTCCACTTTAGTCTTTCCACTATAGTCTGTCCACTTTAGTCTTTCCACTTTAGTCTTTCCACTTTATTCTGTCCACTTCAGTGTGTACACTTTAGTCTGTCCACTGAGTCTTTCCACTTCAGTCTTTCCACTATAGTCTGTCCACTTTAGTCTTTCCACTTTAATCTTTTCTCTTTAGTCTGTCCACTTTAGTCTTTCCACTATAGTCTGTCCACTTTAGTCTTTCCACTTTAGTTTTTCCACTTTAGTCTGTCCACTTCAGTCTTTCCACTATAGTCTCCACTTTATTCTGTCCACTACAGTCTTTCCACTATAGTCTTTCCACTATAGTCTGTCCACTTTAGTCTTCCCACTATTCTCTGTCCACTTTAGTCTTTCCACTATAGTCTGTCCACTTTAGTCTTTCCACAATTCTCTGTCCACTTTAGTCTTTCCACTTTAGTCTTTCCACTATAGTCTCCAATTTATTCTGTCCACTACAGTCTTTCCACTATAGTCTTTCCACTATCGTCTGTCCACTTTAGTCTTTCCACTTTAATCTTTTCTCTTTAGTCTGTCCACTTTAGTCTTTCCACTATAGTCTGTCCACTTTATTCTTTCCACTTTAGTCTTTCCACTTTATTCTGTCCACTTCAGTGTGTACACTTTAGTCTGTCCACTGAGTCTTTCCACTTCAGTCTTTCCACTATAGTCTGTTCACTTTAGTCTTTCCACTTTAGTCTTTCCACTATAGTCTCCACTTTATACTGTTCACTACAGTCTTTCCACTTTAGTCTTTCCAATACTCTCTGTCCACTTTAGTCTTTCCACTTTAGTCTTTCCATTATAGTCTCCACTTTATTCTGTCCACTACAGTCTTTCCACTATAGTCTGTCCACTTTAGTCTTTCCACTATTCTCTGTCCACTTTAGTCTTTCCACTATTGTCTCCACTTTATTCTGTCCACTACAGTCTTTCCACTATAGTCTTTCCACTATAGTCTGTCCACTTTAGTCTGTCCACTTTAGTCTTTCCACTATAGTCTATCCACTACTGTCTGTCCACTTTAGTCTTTCCACTTTAGTCTCTCCACTTTATTCTGTCCACTTCAGTGTGTACACTTTAGTCTGTCCACTGAGTCTTTCCACTTCAGTCTTTCCACTTTAGTCTTTCCACTTTAGTCTTTCCACTATAGTCTCCACTTTATTATGTCCACTACAGTCTTCCACTTTAGTCTTTCCAATACTCTCTGTCCACTTTAGTCTTTCCACTTTAGTCTTTCCACTATAGTCTCCACTTTATTCTGTCCACTACAGCCTTTCCACTATAGTCTTTCCACTATAGTCTGTCCACTTTAGTCTTTCCACTATTCTCTGTCCACTTTAGTCTTTCCACTTTAGTTTTTATACTTTAGTCTTTCCACTATAGTCCGTCCACTTTAGTCTTTCCACTATTCTCTGTCCACTTTAGTCTTTCCACTATAGTCTCCACTTTATTCTGTCCACTACAGTCTTTCCACTATAGTCTTTCCACTATAGTCTGTCCACTTTAGTCTGTCCACTTTAGTCTTTCCACTATAGTCTATCCACTTTAGTCTTTCCACTTTAGTCTTTCCACTTTATTCTGTCCACTTCAGTGTGTACACTTTAGTCTGTCCACTTTAGTCTTTCCACTATAGTCTGTCCACTTTAGTCTTTCCACTTTAGTCTTTCCACTTTATTCTGTCCACTTCAGTGTGTACACTTTAGTCTGTCCACTCAGTTTTTCCACATCAGTCTTTCCACTATAGTCTGTCCACTTTAGTCTTTCCACTATAGTCTCCACTTTATTCTGTCCACTACAGTCTTTCCACTATAGTCTTTCCAATATAGTCTGTCCACTTTAGTCTTTCCACTTTAGTCTTTCCACCTTAGTCTGTCCACTTTAGTCTTTCCACTATAGTTTGTCCACTTTAGTCTTTCCACTATTCTCTTTCCACTTTAGTCTTTCCACTATAGTCTTTCCAATATAGTCTGTCCACTTTAGTCTTTCCACTTTAGTCTTTCCACCTTAGTCTGTCCACTTTAGTCTTTCCACTATAGTCTGTCCACTTTAGTCTTTCCACTATAGTCTGTCCACTTTAGTCTTTCCACTTTAGCCTTTCCACTATAGTCTCCACTTTATTCTGTCCAGTACAGTCTTCCACTTTAGTCTTTTCAATTCTCTCTGTCCACTTTAGTCTTTCCACTTTAGTCTTTCCACTATAGTCTCCACTTTATTCTGTCCACTACAGTCTTTCCACTTTAGTCTTTCCACTATTCTCTGTCCACTATAGTCTTTCCACTATAGTCTTTCCAATATAGTCTGTCCACTTTAGTCTTTCCACTTTAGTCTTTCCACCTTAGTCTGTCCACTTTAGTCTTTCCACTATAGTCTGTCCACTTTAGTCTTTCCACTATTCTCTGTCCACTTTAGTCTTTTCACTTTAGTCTTTCCACTATAGTCTCCACTTTATTCTGTCCACTACAGTCTTTCCACTATAGTCTTTCCAATATAGTCTGTCCACTTTAGTCTTTCCACTTTAGTCTTTCCACCTTAGTCTGTCCACTTTAGTCTTTCCACTATAGTTTGTCCACTTTAGTCTTTCCACTATTCTCTTTCCACTTTAGTCTTTCCACTATAGTCTTTCCAATATAGTCTGTCCACTTTAGTCTTTCCACTTTAGTCTTTCCACTATAGTCTCCACTTTATTCTGTCCACTACAGTCTTTCCACTTTAGTCTTTCCACTATTCTCTGTCCACTATAGTCTTTCCACTATAGTCTTTCCAATATAGTCTGTCCACTTTAGTCTTTCCACTTTAGTCTTTCCACCTTAGTCTGTCCACTTTAGTCTTTCCACTATAGTCTGTCCACTTTAGTCTTTCCACTATTCTCTGTCCACTTTAGTCTTTTCACTTTAGTCTTTCCACTATAGTCTCCACTTTATTCTGTCCACTACAGTCTTTCCACTATAGTCTTTCCAATATAGTCTGTCCACTTTAGTCTTTCCACTTTAGTCTTTCCACCTTAGTCTGTCCACTTTAGTCTTTCCACTATAGTTTGTCCACTTTAGTCTTTCCACTATTCTCTTTCCACTTTAGTCTTTCCACTATAGTCTTTCCAATATAGTCTGTCCACTTTAGTCTTTCCACTTTAGTCTTTCCACTATAGTCTCCACTTTATTCTGTCCACTACAGTCTTTCCACTTTAGTCTTTCCACTATTCTCTGTCCACTATAGTCTTTCCACTATAGTCTTTCCAATATAGTCTGTCCACTTTAGTCTTTCCACTTTAGTCTTTCCACCTTAGTCTGTCCACTTTAGTCTTTCCACTATAGTTTGTCCACTTTAGTCTTTCCACTATTCTCTGTCCACTTTAGTCTTTCCACTATAGTCTTTCCAATATAGTCTGTCCACTTTAGTCTTTCCACTTTAGTCTTTCCACCTTAGTCTGTCCACTTTAGTCTTTCCACCATAGTCTGTCCACTTTAGTCTTTCCACTATTCTCTGTCCACTTTAGTCTTTTCACTTTAGTCTTTCCACTATAGTCTCCACTTTATTCTGTCCACTACAGTCTTTCCACTATAGTCTTTCCACTATTCTCTGTCCACTATAGTCTTTCCACTATAGTCTTTCCAATATAGTCTGTCCACTTTAGCCTTTCCACTTTAGTTTTTCCACCTTAGTCTGTCCACTTTAGTCTTTCCACTATAGTTTGTCCACTTTAGTCTTTCCACTATTCTCTGTCCACTTTAGTCTTTCCACTATAGTCTTTCCAATATAGTCTGTCCACTTTAGTCTTTCCACCTTAGTCTGTCCACTTTAGTCTTTCCACTATAGTCTGTCCACTTTAGTCTTTCCACTATAGTCTGTCCAATTTAGTCTTTCCACTTTAGCCTTTCCACTATAGTCTCCACTTTATTCTGTCCAGTACAGTCTTCCACTTTAGTCTTTCCAATACTCTCTGTCCACTTTATTCTTTCAACTATAGTCTCCACTTTATTCTGTCCACTACAGTCTTTCCACTATAGTCTTTCCACTATAGTCTGTCCACTTTAGTCTTTCCACTTTGGTTTTTCCACTTTAGTCTGTCCACTTCAGTCTTTCCACTATAGTCTCCACTTTATTCTGTCCACTACAGTCTTTCCACTATAGTCTTTCCACTATAGTCTGTCCACTTTAGTCTTCCCACTATTCTCTGTCCACTTTAGTCTTTCCACTATAGTCTGTCCACTTTAGTCTTTCCACAATTCTCTGTCCACTTTAGTCTTTCCACTTTAGTCTTTCCACTATAGTCTCCAATTTATTCTGTCCACTACAGTCTTTCCACTATAGTCTTTCCACTATCGTCTGTCCACTTTAGTCTTTCCACTTTAATCTTTTCTCTTTAGTCTGTCCACTTTAGTCTTTCCACTATAGTCTGTCCACTTTATTCTTTCCACTTTAGTCTTTCCACTTTATTCTGTCCACTTCAGTGTGTACACTTTAGTCTGTCCACTGAGTCTTTCCACTTCAGTCTTTCCACTATAGTCTGTCCACTTTAGTCTTTCCACTTTAGTCTTTCCACTATAGTCTCCACTTTATACTGTTCACTACAGTCTTTCCACTTTAGTCTTTCCAATACTCTCTGTCCACTTTAGTCTTTCCACTTTAGTCTTTCCATTATAGTCTCCACTTTATTCTGTCCACTACAGTCTTTCCACTATAGTCTGTCCACTTTAGTCTTTCCACTATTCTCTGTCCACTTTAGTCTTTCCACTATTGTCTCCACTTTATTCTGTCCACTACAGTCTTTCCACTATAGTCTTTCCACTATAGTCTGTCCACTTTAGTCTGTCCACTTTAGTCTTTCCACTATAGTCTATCCACTACTGTCTGTCCACTTCAGTCTTTCCACTTTAGTCTCTCCACTTTATTCTGTCCACTTCAGTGTGTACACTTTAGTCTGTCCACTGAGTCTTTCCACTTCAGTCTTTCCACTTTAGTCTTTCCACTTTAGTCTTTCCACTATAGTCTCCACTTTATTCTGTCCACTACAGTCTTCCACTTTAGTCTTTCCAATACTCTCTGTCCACTTTAGTCTTTCCACTTTAGTCTTTCCACTATAGTCTCCACTTTATTCTGTCTACTACAGCCTTTCCACTATAGTCTTTCCACTATAGTCTGTCCACTTTAGTCTTTCCACTATTCTCTGTCCACTTTAGTCTTTCCACTTTAGTTTTTATACTTTAGTCTTTCCACTATAGTCCGTCCACTTTAGTCTTTCCACTATTCTCTGTCCACTTTAGTCTTTCCACTATAGTCTCCACTTTATTCTGTCCACTACAGTCTTTCCACTATAGTCTTTCCACTATAGTCTGTCCACTTTAGTCTGTCCACTTTAGTCTTTCCACTATAGTCTATCCACTTTAGTCTTTCCACTTTAGTCTTTCCACTTTATTCTGTCCACTTCAGTGTGTACACTTTAGTCTGTCCACTTTAGTCTTTCCACTATAGTCTGTCCACTTTAGTCTTTCCACTTTAGTCTTTCCACTTTATTCTGTCCACTTCAGTGTGTACACTTTAGTCTGTCCACTCAGTCTTTCCACATCAGTCTTTCCACTATAGTCTGTCCACTTTAGTCTTTCCACTATAGTCTCCACTTTATTCTGTCCACTACAGTCTTCCAATTTAGTCTTTCCAATACTCTCTGTCCACTTTAGTCTTTCCACTTTAGTCTTTCCACTATAGTCTCCACTTTATTCTGTCCACTACAGCCTTTCCACTTTAGTCTTTCCACTATAGTCTGTCCACTTTAGTCTTTCCACTTTAGTCTTTCCACTTTATTCTGTCCTTTTCAGTGTGTACACTTTAGTCTGTCCACTGAGTCTTTCCACTTCAGTCTTTCCACTATAGTCTGTCCACTTTAGCCTTTCCACTATAGTCTCCACTTTATTCTGTCCAGTCCAGTCTTCAACTTTAGTCTTTCCAATACTCTCTGTCCACTTTAGTCTTTCCACTTTAGTCTTTCCACTATAGTCTCCACTTTATTCTGTCCACTATAGTCTTTCCACTATAGTCTTTCCACTATAGTCTGTCCACTTTAGTCTTTCCACTTTAGTTTTTCCACTTTAGTCTGTCCACTTCAGTCTTTCCACTATAGTCTCCACTTTATTCTGTCCACTACAGTCTTTCCACTATAGTCTTTCCACTATAGTCTGTCCACTTTAGTCTTCCCACTATTCTCTGTCCACTTTAGTCTTTCCACTATAGTCTTTCCAATATAGTCTGTCCACTTTAGTCTTTCCACTTTAGTCTTTCCACCTTAGTCTGTCCACTTTAGTCTTTCCACTATAGTCTGTCCACTTTAGTCTTTCCACTATTCTCTGTCCACTTTAGTCTTTCCACTTTAGTCTTTCCCCTATAGTCTCCAATTTATTCTGTCCACTACAGTCTTTCCACTATAGTCTTTCCACTATCGTCTGTCCACTTTAGTCTTTCCACCTTAATCTTTTCTCTTTAGTCTGTCCACTTTAGTCTTTCCACTATAGTCTGTCCACTTTAGTCTTTCCACTTTAGTCTTTCCACTTTATTCTGTCCACTTCAGTGTGTACACTTTAGTCTGTCCACTGAGTCTTTCCACTTCAGTCTTTCCACTATAGTCTGTCCACTTTAGTCTTTCCACTTTAGTCTTTCCACTATAGTCTCCACTTTATACTGTCCACTACAGTCTTTCCACTTTAGTCTTTCCAATACTCTCTGTCCACTTTAGTCTTTCCACTTTAGTCTTTCCATTATAGTCTCCACTTTATTCTGTCCACTACTGTCTTTCCACTATAGTCTGTCCACTTTAGTCTTTCCACTATTCTCTGTCCACTTTAGTCTTTCCACTATTGTCTCCACTTTATTCTGTCCACTACAGTCTTTCCACTATAGTCTTTCCACTATAGTCTGTCCACTTTAGTCTGTCCACTTTAGTCTTTCCACTATAGTCTATCCACTTTAGTCTTTCCACTTTAGTCTTTCCACTTTATTCTGTCCACTTCAGTGTGTACACTTTAGTCTGTCCACTTTAGTCTTTCCACTATAGTCTGTCCACTTTAGTCTTTCCACTTTAGTCTTTCCACTTTATTCTGTCCACTTCAGTGTGTACACTTTAGTCTGTCCACTGAGTCTTTCCACTTCAGTCTTTCCACTTTAGTCTTTCCACTTTAGTCTTTCCACTATAGTCTCCACTTTATTCTGTCCACTACAGTCTTCCACTTTAGTCTTTCCAATACTCTCTGTCCACTTTAGTCTTTCCACTTTAGTCTTTCCACTATAGTCTCCACTTTATTCTGTCTACTACAGCCTTTCCACTATAGTCTTTCCACTATAGTCTGTCCACTTTAGTCTTTCCACTATTCTCTGTCCACTTTAGTCTTTCCACTTTAGTTTTTATACTTTAGTCTTTCCACTATAGTCCGTCCACTTTAGTCTTTCCACTATTCTCTGTCCACTTTAGTCTTTCCACTATAGTCTCCACTTTATTCTGTCCACTACAGTCTTTCCACTATAGTCTTTCCACTATAGTCTGTCCACTTTAGTCCGTCCACTTTAGTCTTTCCACTATAGTCTATCCACTTTAGTCTTTCCACTTTAGTCTTTCCACTTTATTCTGTCCACTTCAGTGTGTACACTTTAGTCTGTCCACTTTAGTCTTTCCACTATAGTCTGTCCACTTTAGTCTTTCCACTTTAGTCTTTCCACTTTATTCTGTCCACTTCAGTGTGTACACTTTAGTTTGTCCACTCAGTCTTTCCACATCAGTATTTCCACTATAGTCTGTCCACTTTAGTCTTTCCACTTTAGTCTTTCCACTATAGTCTCCACTTTATTCTGTCCACTACAGTCTTCCACTTTAGTCTTTCCAATACTCTCTGTCCACTTTAGTCTTTCCACTTTAGTCTTTCCACTATAGTCTCCACTTTATTCTGTCCACTACAGCCTTTCCACTATAGTCTTTCCACTATAGTCTGTCCACTTTAGTCTTTCCACTATTCTCTGTCCACTTTAGTCTTTCCACTATAGTCTCCACTTTATTCTGTCCACTACAGTCTTTCCACTATAGTCTTTTCACTATAGTCTGTCCACTTTAGTCTTTCCACTTTAGTCTTTCCACTATAGTCTCCACTTTATTCTGTCCACTCAGTCTTTCCACATCAGTCTTTCCACTATAGTCTGACCACTTTAGTCTTTCCACTTTAGTCTTTCCACTATAGTCTCCACTTTATTCTGTCCACTACAGTCTTCCACTTTAGTCTTTCCAATACTCTCTGTCCACTTTAGTCTTTCCACTTTAGTCTTTCCACTAGAGTCTCCACTTTATTCTGTCCACTACAGCCTTTCCACTATAGTCTTTCCACTTTAGTCTGTCCACTTTAGTCTTTCCACTATTCTCTGTCCACTTTAGTCTTTCCACTATAGTCTCCACTTTATTCTGTCCACTACAGTCTTTCCACTATAGTCTTTCCACTATAGTCTGTCCACTTTAGTCTGTCCACTTTAGTCTTTCCACTATAGTCTATCCACTTTAGTCTTTCCACTTTAGTCTTTCCACTTTATTCTGTCCACTTCAGTGTGTACACTTTAGTCTGTCCACTTTAGTCTTTCCACTATAGTCTGTCCACTTTAGTCTTTCCACTTTAGTCTTTCCACTTTATTCTGTCCACTTCAGTGTGTACACTTTAGTTTGTCCACTCAGTCTTTCCACATCAGTCTTTCCACTATAGTCTGTCCACTGTAGTCTTTCCACTTTAGTCTTTCCACTATAGTCTCCACTTTATTCTGTCCACTACAGTCTTCCACTTTAGTCTTTCCAATACTCTCTGTCCACTTTAGTCTTTCCACTTTAGTCTTTCCACTATAGTCTCCACTTTATTCTGTCCACTACAGCCTTTCCACTATAGTCTTTCCACTATAGTCTGTCCACTTTAGTCTTTCCACTATTCTCTGTCCACTTTAGTCTTTCCACTTTAGTCTTTCCCCTATAGTCTCCAATTTATTCTGTCCACTACAGTCTTTCCACTATAGTCTTTCCACTATCGTCTGTCCACTTTAGTCTTTCCACCTTAATCTTTTCTCTTTAGTCTGTCCACTTTAGTCTTTCCACTATAGTCTGTCCACTTTAGTCTTTCCACTTTAGTCTTTCCACTTTATTCTGTCCACTTCAGTGTGTACACTTTAGTCTGTCCACTGAGTCTTTCCACTTCAGTCTTTCCACTATAGTCTGTCCACTTTAGTCTTTCCACTTTAGTCTTTCCACTATAGTCTCCACTTTATACTGTCCACTACAGTCTTTCCACTTTAGTCTTTCCAATACTCTCTGTCCACTTTAGTCTTTCCACTTTAGTCTTTCCATTATAGTCTCCACTTTATTCTGTCCACTACTGTCTTTCCACTATAGTCTGTCCACTTTAGTCTTTCCACTATTCTCTGTCCACTTTAGTCTTTCCACTATTGTCTCCACTTTATTCTGTCCACTACAGTCTTTCCACTATAGTCTTTCCACTATAGTCTGTCCACTTTAGTCTGTCCACTTTAGTCTTTCCACTATAGTCTATCCACTTTAGTCTTTCCACTTTAGTCTTTCCACTTTATTCTGTCCACTTCAGTGTGTACACTTTAGTCTGTCCACTTTAGTCTTTCCACTATAGTCTGTCCACTTTAGTCTTTCCACTTTAGTCTTTCCACTTTATTCTGTCCACTTCAGTGTGTACACTTTAGTCTGTCCACTGAGTCTTTCCACTTCAGTCTTTCCACTTTAGTCTTTCCACTTTAGTCTTTCCACTATAGTCTCCACTTTATTCTGTCCACTACAGTCTTCCACTTTAGTCTTTCCAATACTCTCTGTCCACTTTAGTCTTTCCACTTTAGTCTTTGCACTATAGTCTCCACTTTATTCTGTCTACTACAGCCTTTCCACTATAGTCTTTCCACTATAGTCTGTCCACTTTAGTCTTTCCACTATTCTCTGTCCACTTTAGTCTTTCCACTTTAGTTTTTATACTTTAGTCTTTCCACTATAGTCCGTCCACTTTAGTCTTTCCACTATTCTCTGTCCACTTTAGTCTTTCCACTATAGTCTCCACTTTATTCTGTCCACTACAGTCTTTCCACTATAGTCTTTCCACTATAGTCTGTCCACTTTAGTCCGTCCACTTTAGTCTTTCCACTATAGTCTATCCACTTTAGTCTTTCCACTTTAGTCTTTCCACTTTATTCTGTCCACTTCAGTGTGTACACTTTAGTCTGTCCACTTTAGTCTTTCCACTATAGTCTGTCCACTTTAGTCTTTCCACTTTAGTCTTTCCACTTTATTCTGTCCACTTCAGTGTGTACACTTTAGTTTGTCCACTCAGTCTTTCCACATCAGTATTTCCACTATAGTCTGTCCACTTTAGTCTTTCCACTTTAGTCTTTCCACTATAGTCTCCACTTTATTCTGTCCACTACAGTCTTCCACTTTAGTCTTTCCAATACTCTCTGTCCACTTTAGTCTTTCCACTTTAGTCTTTCCACTATAGTCTCCACTTTATTCTGTCCACTACAGCCTTTCCACTATAGTCTTTCCACTATAGTCTGTCCACTTTAGTCTTTCCACTATTCTCTGTCCACTTTAGTCTTTCCACTATAGTCTCCACTTTATTCTGTCCACTACAGTCTTTCCACTATAGTCTTTTCACTATAGTCTGTCCACTTTAGTCTTTCCACTTTAGTCTTTCCACTATAGTCTCCACTTTATTCTGTCCACTCAGTCTTTCCACATCAGTCTTTCCACTATAGTCTGACCACTTTAGTCTTTCCACTTTAGTCTTTCCACTATAGTCTCCACTTTATTCTGTCCACTACAGTCTTCCACTTTAGTCTTTCCAATACTCTCTGTCCACTTTAGTCTTTCCACTTTAGTCTTTCCACTAGAGTCTCCACTTTATTCTGTCCACTACAGCCTTTCCACTATAGTCTTTCCACTTTAGTCTGTCCACTTTAGTCTTTCCACTATTCTCTGTCCACTTTAGTCTTTCCACTATAGTCTCCACTTTATTCTGTCCACTACAGTCTTTCCACTATAGTCTTTCCACTATAGTCTGTCCACTTTAGTCTGTCCACTTTAGTCTTTCCACTATAGTCTATCCACTTTAGTCTTTCCACTTTAGTCTTTCCACTTTATTCTGTCCACTTCAGTGTGTACACTTTAGTCTGTCCACTTTAGTCTTTCCACTATAGTCTGTCCACTTTAGTCTTTCCACTTTAGTCTTTCCACTTTATTCTGTCCACTTCAGTGTGTACACTTTAGTTTGTCCACTCAGTCTTTCCACATCAGTCTTTCCACTATAGTCTGTCCACTGTAGTCTTTCCACTTTAGTCTTTCCACTATAGTCTCCACTTTATTCTGTCCACTACAGTCTTCCACTTTAGTCTTTCCAATACTCTCTGTCCACTTTAGTCTTTCCACTTTAGTCTTTCCACTATAGTCTCCACTTTATTCTGTCCACTACAGCCTTTCCACTATAGTCTTTCCACTATAGTCTGTCCACTTTAGTCTTTCCACTATTCTCTGTCCACTTTAGTCTTTCCACTATAGTCTCCACTTTATTCTGTCCACTACAGTCTTTCCACTATAGTCTTTTCACTATATTCTGTCCACTTTAGTCTTTCCACTTTAGTTTTTCCACCTTAGTCTTTCCACTATAGTCCGTCCACTTTAGTCTTTCCACTATTCTCTGTCCACTTTAGTCTTTCCACTATAGTCTCCACTTTATTCTGTCCACTACAGTCTTTCCACTATAGTCTTTCCACTATGGTCTATCCACTTTAGTCTTTCCACTATTCTCTGTCCACTTTAGTCTTTCCACTCTAGTCTCCACTTTATACTGTCCACTACAGTCTTTCCACTATAGTCTTTCCACTATAGTCTGTCCACTTTAGTCTTTCCACTTTAGTCTTTCCAATACTCTCTGTCCACTTTAGTCTTTCCACTTTAGTCTTTCCACTATAGTCTCCACTTTATTCTGTCCACTACAGTCTTTCCACTATAGTCTTTCCACTATAGTCTGTCCACTTTAGTCTTTCCACTTTAGTTTTTCCAATTTAGTCTGTCCACTTCAGTCTTTCCACTACAGTCTCCACTTTATTCTCTCCACTACAGTCTTTCCACTATAGTCTTTCCACTATAGTCTGTCCACTTTAGTCTTTCCACTATTCTCTGTCCACTTTAGTCTTTCCACTATAGTCTTTCCAAGATAGTCTGTCCACTTTAGTCTTTCCACTTTAGTCTTTCCACCTTAGTCTGTCCACTTTAGTCTTTCCACTATAGTCTGTCCACTTTAGTCTTTCCACTATTCTCTGTCCACTTTAGTCTTTTCACTTTAGTCTTTCCACTATAGTCTCCACTTTATTCTGTCCACTACAGTCTTTCCACTATGGTCTTTCCACTATAGTCTGTCCACTTTAGTCTTTCCACTTTAATCTTTTCTCTTTAGTCTGTCCACTTTAGTCTTTCCACTATAGTCTGTCCACTTTAGTCTTTCCACTTTAGTCTTTCCACTTTATTCTGTCCACTTCAGTGTGTACACTTTAGTCTGTCCACTGAGTCTTTCCACTTCAGTCTTTCCACTATAGTCTGTCCACTTTAGTCTTTCCACTTTAATCTTTTCTCTTTAGTCTGTCCACTTTAGTCTTTCCACTATAGTCTGTCCACTTTAGTCTTTCCACTTTAGTCTTTCCACTTTATTCTGTCCACTTCAGTGTGTACACTTTAGTCTGTCCACTGAGTCTTTCCACTTCAGTCTTTCCACTATAGTCTGTCCACTTTAGTCTTTCCACTTTAGTCTTTCCACTATAGTCTCCAGTTTATACTGTCCACTACAGTCTTTCCACTTTAGTCTTTCCAATACTCTCTGTCCACTTTAGTCTTTCCATTATAGTCTCCACTTTATTCTGTCCACTACAGTCTTTCCACTATAGTCTGTCCACTTTAGTCTTTCCACTATTCTCTGTCCACTTTAGTCTTTCCACTATTGTCTCCACTATATCCTGTCCACTACAGTCTTTCCACTATCGTCTTTCCACTATAGTCTGTCCACTTTAGTCTGTCCACTTTAGTCTTTCCACTATAGTCTATCCTCTTTAGTCTTTCCACTTTAGTCTTTCCACTTTATTCTGTCCACTTCAGTGTGTACACTTTAGTCTGTCCACTTTAGTCTTTCCACTATAGTCTGTCCACTTTAGTCTTTCCACTTTAGTCTTTCCACTTTATTCTGTCCACTTCAGTGTGTACACTTTAGTCTGTCCACTGAGTCTTTCCACTTCAGTCTTTCCACTATAGTCTGTCCACTTTAGTCTTTCCACTTTAGTCTTTCCACTATTCTCTGTCCACTTTAGTCTTTCCACTTTAGTTTTTACACTTTAGTCTTTCCACTATAGTCCGTCCACTTTAGTATTTCCACTATTCTCTGTCCACTTTAGTCTTTCCACTATAGTCTCCACTTTATTCTGTCCACTACAGTCTTTCCACTATAGTCTTTCCACTATAGTCTGTCCACTTTAGTCTGTCCACTTTAGTCTTTCCACTATAGTCTATCCACTTTAGTCTTTCCACTTTAGTCTTTCCACTTTATTCTGTCCACTTCAGTGTGTACACTTTAGTCTGTCCACTTTAGTCTTTCCACTATAGTCTGTCCACTTTAGTCTTTCCACTTTAGTCTTTCCACTTTATTCTGTCCACTTCAGTGTGTACACTTTAGTCTGTCCACTCAGTCTTTCCACATCAGTCTTTCCACTATAGTCTGTCCACTTTAGTCTTTCCACTTTAGTGTTTCCACTATAGTCTCCACTTTATTCTGTCCACTACAGTCTTCCACTTTAGTCTTTCCAATACTCTCTGTCCACTTTAGTCTTTCCACTTTAGTCTCCACTTTATTCTGTCCACTACAGCCTTTCCACTATAGTCTTTCCACTATAGTCTGTCCACTTTAGTCTTTCCACTATTCTCTGTCCACTTTAGTCTTTCCACTATAGTCTCCACTTTATTCTGTCCACTACAGTCTTTCCACTATAGTCTTTTCACTATAGTCTGTCCACTTTAGTCTTTCCACTTTAGTTTTTCCACCTTAGTCTTTCCACTATAGTCCGTCCACTTTAGTCTTTCCACTATTCTCTGTCCACTTTAGTCTTTCCACTATAGTCTCCACTTTATTCTGTCCACTACAGTCTTTCCACTATAGTCTTTCCACTATGGTCTATCCACTTTAGTCTTTCCACTATTCTCTGTCCACTTTAGTCTTTCCACTCTAGTCTCCACTTTATACTGTCCACTACAGTCTTTCCACTATAGTCTTTCCACTATAGTCTATCCACTTTAGTCTTTCCACTATTCTCTGTCCACTTTAGTCTTTCCACTCTAGTCTCCACTTTATACTGTCCACTACAGTCTTTCCACTATAGTCTTTCCACTATAGTCTGTCCACTTTAGTCTTTCCACTTTAGTCTTTCCACTCTTCTCTGTCCAATATAGTCTTTCCACTATAGTCTTTCCAATATAGTCTGTCCACTTTAGTCTTTCCACTTTAGTCTTTCCACCTTAGTCTGTCCACTTTAGTCTTTCCACTATAGTTTGTCCACTTTAGTCTTTCCACTATTCTCTGTCCCCTTTAGTCTTTCCACTATAGTCTTTCCAATATAGTCTGTCCACTTTAGTCTTTCCACTTTAGTCTTTCCACCTTAGTCTGTCCACTTTAGTCTTTCCACTATAGTCTGTCCACTTTAGTCTTTCCACTATTCTCTGTCCACTTTAGTCTTTTCACTTTAGTCTTTCCACTATAGTCTCCACTTTATTCTGTCCACTACAGTCTTTCCACTATAGTCTTTCCACTATAGTCTGTCCACTTTAGTCTTTCCACTTTAATCTTTTCTCTTTAGTCTGTCCACTTTAGTCTTTCCACTATAGTCTGTCCACTTTAGTCTTTCCACTTTAGTCTTTCCACTTTATTCTGTCCACTTCAGTGTGTACACTTTAGTCTGTCCACTGAGTCTTTCCACTTCAGTCTTTCCACTATAGTCTGTCCACTTTAGTCTTTCCACTTTAGTCTTTCCACTATAGTCTCCACTTTACTCTGTCCACTACAGTCTTTCCACTTTAGTCTTTCCAATACTCTCTGTCCACTTTAGTCTTTCCACTTTAGTCTTTCCATTATAGTCTCCACTTTATTCTGTCCACTACAGTCTTTCCACTATAGTCTTTCCACTATAGTCTGTCCACTTTAGTCTTTCCACTATTCTCTGTCCACTTTAGTCTTTCCACTAAAGTCTCCACTTTATTCTGTCCACTACAGTCTTTCCACTATAGTCTTTCCACTATAGTTTGTCCACTTTAGTCTTTCCACTTTAGTTTTTCCACTTTAGTCTTTCCACTATAGTCCGTCCACTTTAGTCTTTCCACTATTCTCTGTCCACTTTAGTCTTTCCACTATAGTCTCCACTTTATTCTGTCCACTACAGTCTTTCCACTATAGTCTTTCCACTATAGTCTGTCCACTTTAGTTTGTCCACTTTAGTCTTTCCAATATAGTCTATCCACTTTAGTCTTTCCACTTTATTCTGTCCACTTCAGTGTGTACACTTTAGTCTGTCCACTTTAGTCTTTCCACTATATTCTGTCCACTTTAGTCTTTCCACTTTAGTCTTTCCACTTTATTCTGTCCACTTCAGTGTGTACACTTTAGTCTGTCCACTGAGTCTTTCCACTTCAGTCTTTCCACTATAGTCTGTCCACTTTAGTCTTTCCACTTTAGTATTTCCACTTTCCAAAGTCTAGTCTAGTCTTTCCAAGACTTTCCACTATAGTCTCCACTTTATTCTGTCCACTACAGTCTTCCACTTTAGTCTTTCCAATATTCTCTGTCCACTTTAGTCTTTCCACTCCACGTCTCCACTTTCTTCTGTCCACTACAGTCTTTCCACTATAGTCTTTCCACTATAGTCTGTCCACTTTAGTCTTTCCAATATTCTCTGTCCACTTTAGTCTTTCCACTCCACGTCTCCAATTTATTCTGTCCACTACAGTCTTTCCACTATAGTCTTTCCACTATAGTCTGTCCACTTTAGTCTTTCCACTTTAGTTTTTCTACTTTAGTCTTTCCACTATAGTCCGTCCACTTTAGTCTTTCCACTATTCTCTGTCCACTATAGTCTTTCCACTATAGTCTTTCCAATATAGTCTGTCCACTTTAGTCTTTCCACTTTAGTCTTTCCACCTTAGTCTGTCCACTTTAGTCTTTCCACTATAGTTTGTCCACTTTAGTCTTTCCACTATTCTCTGTCCACTTTAGTCTTTCCACTATAGTCTTTCCAATATAGTCTGTCCACTTTAGTCTTTCCACTTTAGTCTTTCCACTTTATTCTGTCCACTTCAGTGTGTACACTTTAGTTTGTCCACTCAGTCTTTCCACATCAGTCTTTCCACTATAGTCTGTCCACTGTAGTCTTTCCACTTTAGTCTTTCCACTATAGTCTCCACTTTATTCTGTCCACTACAGTCTTCCACTTTAGTCTTTCCAATACTCTCTGTCCACTTTAGTCTTTCCACTTTAGTCTTTCCACTATAGTCTCCACTTTATTCTGTCCACTTCAGTGTGTACACTTTAGTCTGTCCACTTTAGTCTTTCCACTATAGTCTGTCCACTTTAGTCTTTCCACTTTAGTCTTTCCACTTTATTCTGTCCACTTCAGTGTGTACACTTTAGTTTGTCCACTCAGTCTTTCCACATCAGTCTTTCCACTATAGTCTGTCCACTGTAGTCTTTCCACTTTAGTCTTTCCACTATAGTCTCCACTTTATTCTGTCCACTACAGTCTTCCACTTTAGTCTTTCCAATACTCTCTGTCCACTTTAGTCTTTCCACTTTAGTCTTTCCACTATAGTCTCCACTTTATTCTGTCCACTACAGCCTTTCCACTATAGTCTTTCCACTATAGTCTGTCCACTTTAGTCTTTCCACTATTCTCTGTCCACTTTAGTCTTTCCACTATAGTCTCCACTTTATTCTGTCCACTACAGTCTTTCCACTATAGTCTTTTCACTATATTCTGTCCACTTTAGTCTTTCCACTTTAGTTTTTCCACCTTAGTCTTTCCACTATAGTCCGTCCACTTTAGTCTTTCCACTATTCTCTGTCCACTTTAGTCTTTCCACTATAGTCTCCACTTTATTCTGTCCACTACAGTCTTTCCACTATAGTCTTTCCACTATGGTCTATCCACTTTAGTCTTTCCACTATTCTCTGTCCACTTTAGTCTTTCCACTCTAGTCTCCACTTTATACTGTCCACTACAGTCTTTCCACTATAGTCTTTCCACTATAGTCTGTCCACTTTAGTCTTTCCACTTTAGTCTTTCCAATACTCTCTGTCCACTTTAGTCTTTCCACTTTAGTCTTTCCACTATAGTCTCCACTTTATTCTGTCCACTACAGTCTTTCCACTATAGTCTTTCCACTATAGTCTGTCCACTTTAGTCTTTCCACTTTAGTTTTTCCAATTTAGTCTGTCCACTTCAGTCTTTCCACTACAGTCTCCACTTTATTCTCTCCACTACAGTCTTTCCACTATAGTCTTTCCACTATAGTCTGTCCACTTTAGTCTTTCCACTATTCTCTGTCCACTTTAGTCTTTCCACTATAGTCTTTCCAAGATAGTCTGTCCACTTTAGTCTTTCCACTTTAGTCTTTCCACCTTAGTCTGTCCACTTTAGTCTTTCCACTATAGTCTGTCCACTTTAGTCTTTCCACTATTCTCTGTCCACTTTAGTCTTTTCACTTTAGTCTTTCCACTATAGTCTCCACTTTATTCTGTCCACTACAGTCTTTCCACTATGGTCTTTCCACTATAGTCTGTCCACTTTAGTCTTTCCACTTTAATCTTTTCTCTTTAGTCTGTCCACTTTAGTCTTTCCACTATAGTCTGTCCACTTTAGTCTTTCCACTTTAGTCTTTCCACTTTATTCTGTCCACTTCAGTGTGTACACTTTAGTCTGTCCACTGAGTCTTTCCACTTCAGTCTTTCCACTATAGTCTGTCCACTTTAGTCTTTCCACTTTAATCTTTTCTCTTTAGTCTGTCCACTTTAGTCTTTCCACTATAGTCTGTCCACTTTAGTCTTTCCACTTTAGTCTTTCCACTTTATTCTGTCCACTTCAGTGTGTACACTTTAGTCTGTCCACTGAGTCTTTCCACTTCAGTCTTTCCACTATAGTCTGTCCACTTTAGTCTTTCCACTTTAGTCTTTCCACTATAGTCTCCAGTTTATACTGTCCACTACAGTCTTTCCACTTTAGTCTTTCCAATACTCTCTGTCCACTTTAGTCTTTCCATTATAGTCTCCACTTTATTCTGTCCACTACAGTCTTTCCACTATAGTCTGTCCACTTTAGTCTTTCCACTATTCTCTGTCCACTTTAGTCTTTCCACTATTGTCTCCACTATATCCTGTCCACTACAGTCTTTCCACTATCGTCTTTCCACTATAGTCTGTCCACTTTAGTCTGTCCACTTTAGTCTTTCCACTATAGTCTATCCTCTTTAGTCTTTCCACTTTAGTCTTTCCACTTTATTCTGTCCACTTCAGTGTGTACACTTTAGTCTGTCCACTTTAGTCTTTCCACTATAGTCTGTCCACTTTAGTCTTTCCACTTTAGTCTTTCCACTTTATTCTGTCCACTTCAGTGTGTACACTTTAGTCTGTCCACTGAGTCTTTCCACTTCAGTCTTTCCACTATAGTCTGTCCACTTTAGTCTTTCCACTTTAGTCTTTCCACTATTCTCTGTCCACTTTAGTCTTTCCACTTTAGTTTTTACACTTTAGTCTTTCCACTATAGTCCGTCCACTTTAGTATTTCCACTATTCTCTGTCCACTTTAGTCTTTCCACTATAGTCTCCACTTTATTCTGTCCACTACAGTCTTTCCACTATAGTCTTTCCACTATAGTCTGTCCACTTTAGTCTGTCCACTTTAGTCTTTCCACTATAGTCTATCCACTTTAGTCTTTCCACTTTAGTCTTTCCACTTTATTCTGTCCACTTCAGTGTGTACACTTTAGTCTGTCCACTTTAGTCTTTCCACTATAGTCTGTCCACTTTAGTCTTTCCACTTTAGTCTTTCCACTTTATTCTGTCCACTTCAGTGTGTACACTTTAGTCTGTCCACTCAGTCTTTCCACATCAGTCTTTCCACTATAGTCTGTCCACTTTAGTCTTTCCACTTTAGTGTTTCCACTATAGTCTCCACTTTATTCTGTCCACTACAGTCTTCCACTTTAGTCTTTCCAATACTCTCTGTCCACTTTAGTCTTTCCACTTTAGTCTCCACTTTATTCTGTCCACTACAGCCTTTCCACTATAGTCTTTCCACTATAGTCTGTCCACTTTAGTCTTTCCACTATTCTCTGTCCACTTTAGTCTTTCCACTATAGTCTCCACTTTCTTCTGTCCACTACAGTCTTTCCACTATAGTCTTTTCACTATAGTCCTGTCCACTTTAGTCTTTCCACTTTAGTTTTTCCACCTTAGTCTTTCCACTATAGTCCGTCCACTTTAGTCTTTCCACTATTCTCTGTCCACTTTAGTCTTTCCACTATAGTCTCCACTTTATTCTGTCCACTACAGTCTTTCCACTATAGTCTTTCCACTATGGTCTATCCACTTTAGTCTTTCCACTATTCTCTGTCCACTTTAGTCTTTCCACTCTAGTCTCCACTTTATACTGTCCACTACAGTCTTTCCACTATAGTCTTTCCACTATAGTCTATCCACTTTAGTCTTTCCACTATTCTCTGTCCACTTTAGTCTTTCCACTCTAGTCTCCACTTTATACTGTCCACTACAGTCTTTCCACTATAGTCTTTCCACTATAGTCTGTCCACTTTAGTCTTTCCACTTTAGTCTTTCCACTCTTCTCTGTCCACTATAGTCTTTCCACTATAGTCTTTCCAATATAGTCTGTCCACTTTAGTCTTTCCACTTTAGTCTTTCCACCTTAGTCTGTCCACTTTAGTCTTTCCACTATAGTTTGTCCACTTTAGTCTTTCCACTATTCTCTGTCCCCTTTAGTCTTTCCACTATAGTCTTTCCAATATAGTCTGTCCACTTTAGTCTTTCCACTTTAGTCTTTCCACCTTAGTCTGTCCACTTTAGTCTTTCCACTATAGTCTGTCCACTTTAGTCTTTCCACTATTCTCTGTCCACTTTAGTCTTTTCACTTTAGTCTTTCCACTATAGTCTCCACTTTATTCTGTCCACTACAGTCTTTCCACTATAGTCTTTCCACTATAGTCTGTCCACTTTAGTCTTTCCACTTTAATCTTTTCTCTTTAGTCTGTCCACTTTAGTCTTTCCACTATAGTCTGTCCACTTTAGTCTTTCCACTTTAGTCTTTCCACTTTATTCTGTCCACTTCAGTGTGTACACTTTAGTCTGTCCACTGAGTCTTTCCACTTCAGTCTTTCCACTATAGTCTGTCCACTTTAGTCTTTCCACTTTAGTCTTTCCACTATAGTCTCCACTTTACTCTGTCCACTACAGTCTTTCCACTTTAGTCTTTCCAATACTCTCTGTCCACTTTAGTCTTTCCACTTTAGTCTTTCCATTATAGTCTCCACTTTATTCTGTCCACTACAGTCTTTCCACTATAGTCTTTCCACTATAGTCTGTCCACTTTAGTCTTTCCACTATTCTCTGTCCACTTTAGTCTTTCCACTAAAGTCTCCACTTTATTCTGTCCACTACAGTCTTTCCACTATAGTCTTTCCACTATAGTTTGTCCACTTTAGTCTTTCCACTTTAGTTTTTCCACTTTAGTCTTTCCACTATAGTCCGTCCACTTTAGTCTTTCCACTATTCTCTGTCCACTTTAGTCTTTCCACTATAGTCTCCACTTTATTCTGTCCACTACAGTCTTTCCACTATAGTCTTTCCACTATAGTCTGTCCACTTTAGTTTGTCCACTTTAGTCTTTCCAATATAGTCTATCCACTTTAGTCTTTCCACTTTATTCTGTCCACTTCAGTGTGTACACTTTAGTCTGTCCACTTTAGTCTTTCCACTATATTCTGTCCACTTTAGTCTTTCCACTTTAGTCTTTCCACTTTATTCTGTCCACTTCAGTGTGTACACTTTAGTCTGTCCACTGAGTCTTTCCACTTCAGTCTTTCCACTATAGTCTGTCCACTTTAGTCTTTCCACTTTAGTATTTCCACTTTCCAAAGTCTAGTCTAGTCTTTCCAAGACTTTCCACTATAGTCTCCACTTTAAAATGTCCACTACAGTCTTCCACTTTAGTCTTTCCAATATTCTCTGTCCACTTTAGTCTTTCCACTCCACGTCTCCACTTTCTTCTGTCCACTACAGTCTTTCCACTATAGTCTTTCCACTATAGTCTGTCCACTTTAGTCTTTCCAATATTCTCTGTCCACTTTAGTCTTTCCACTCCACGTCTCCAATTTATTCTGTCCACTACAGTCTTTCCACTATAGTCTTTCCACTATAGTCTGTCCACTTTAGTCTTTCCACTTTAGTTTTTCTACTTTAGTCTTTCCACTATAGTCCGTCCACTTTAGTCTTTCCACTATTCTCTGTCCACTATAGTCTTTCCACTATAGTCTTTCCAATATAGTCTGTCCACTTTAGTCTTTCCACTTTAGTCTTTCCACCTTAGTCTGTCCACTTTAGTCTTTCCACTATAGTTTGTCCACTTTAGTCTTTCCACTATTCTCTGTCCACTTTAGTCTTTCCACTATAGTCTTTCCAATATAGTCTGTCCACTTTAGTCTTTCCACTTTCGTCTTTCCACCTTAGTCTGTCCACTTTAGTCTTTCCACTATAGTCTGTCCACTTTAGTCTTTCCACTATTCTCTGTCCACTTTAGTCTTTTCACTTTAGTCTTTCCACTATAGTCTCCACTTTATTCTGTCCACTACAGTCTTTCCACTATAGTCTGTCCGCTTTAGTCTTTCCACTTTAATCTTTTCTCTTTAGTCTGTCCACTTTAGTCTTTCCACTATAGTCTGTCCACTTTAGTTTTTCCACTTTAGTCTTTCCACTTTATTCTGTCCACTTCAGTGTGTACACTTTAGTCTGTCCACTTTGTCTTTCCACTTCAGTCTTTCCACTATAGTCTGTCCACTTTAGTCTTTCCACTTTAGTCTTTCCACTATAGTCTCCACTTTACTCTGTCCACTACAGTCTTTCCACTTTAGTCTTTCCAATACTCTCTGTCCACTTTAGTCTTTCCACTTTAGTCTTTCCATTATAGTCTCCACTTTATTCTGTCCACTACAGTCTTTCCACTATAGTCTTTCCACTATAGTCTGTCCACTTTAGTCTTTCCACTATTCTCTGTCCACTTTAGTCTTTCCACTATAGTCTCCACTTTATTCTGTCCTGTGAGGATACATCTAGTGCAAACAAATATCTTAATCAAAACTTATTCAACAAGCTCTATCCTCAACTCTCTCTATTCCCGACTAGCTCTAACGCCCACGCTTTTCTCCGACTGAAAGAGTTGATTTCCTTTTCTCCAATCAAAGAATTCTTTTCCCCATCAAGAACCTAGACAAACTTACTCCATTGGTCACCAACCCTTTCGTACTGGATAGAGATTTGCTAGGACGTTGGGAAAGCAACCCTATTCGTTAAGGCACTCAGTTGACATTTCCAAGGCGGTTTAAAAGGACCGAGTTCGCAGTTGGAAAGTCAGTTCAGCTCTGAGCGAGTTCGACTTGGGGTTCGACTCGAGCCACAGTCCCGACACAGTTGACCTAGTGACAAGTGCTATTGACCTAACTCCAATGTAAGCAAATACGAAATATATGTGCTTTAGTTATTGACCTACGAACTGAGTATCGCCTTCGAAAAGACTCGGTGCACTAACATCTAAACCAGTAGCCAATATCATGCTCGCTCGCCACACGCTACTATCGTAACTCGAACCCCGTACACTACACTATTTTTGTTTATCATATTTGGTGACATGCGCGGTCAATAACTAAAAGAATTGGACATCCGAAATATTCGTATGATGATATATAATATTTAATACCCATATGATTTTTAACCATGAATCAATCACCCATGTTTAACGACGATTTTTAAAGACATGATCTTCAAACCATGAATAAAACACCAAATCAAACCATTTTTTTTTTTTTTTACAAATCCTACTAAACCCACAAACAACCAAAAAACCTTAGTCTTCGTGAATAATGTTTACCGGGAAAATCAGCAAAATAGACGAAATTTCGAAAGAGCAAACCACGGCCGGCCAAATAACCGAAATTTTCAGCGGAAAAATCTTCAGACACCCTTCAGTCTTCAGACGCTTCCTCCGCGAACTTACCACGGTGGCTATGGAAACCGCCTGAAAAGAAATTCGCGAACTACGATCAATACCTGCCACACAGCCCATAAAATTGCAAGGGGAACGCCAGTAGAGGGTCGTAAAACTCGGATCCCCTTCCCCAAGACTATACTTGCCAAAATCCCAGATAGAGACGCGCAAATACGGTCAATAATTGAAGCGCTGAATAATCTTAACCGGCCGAATCCCAAATTAAGCAGCGTGTCGTCAACTGACATAATGAGCCATGAGCGTTCCAACAAAATCACCAGTCCCTTAATAGCAAATATCGCAGCTGCCCCAATGGAAGCAGAAAATGAATACGACAGCCCCGAACGATTTCTCGTAATACTGGAAAAACGAACCACACTTTCCGCGGGTACCAATTCAACTGTAAGCGTTAAACTAATACACGAAAATTCTGGTACACACAGTAGAGCTACTGGCGATTTTATAATCGAAAGTTTCCCACTCGAAGGCTACTCGAAGGTCATAATTGACGACCAACTGATATCGGCTGAAAATGGACAGGCAAAAGTACAAATTCTAAACGGCCAAAACCACCCAATGAAACTGCCGGCAGGACCTATTGGAACAGCGACGATTTTTACCGACGGACAAGACGAAATTTTAATTCCTGACGTAATAGCATCTATCCAGAATAATGAACAAACCGAAACTAAAATTTCAGATGAGGATTATGGAATGTCAAAAGAAACATTTTTGTCACAATTTGACCTTAACGAAGCAAAAAATGAGAGAGAAAAAGAAGAATTTGGATCTTTACTTTGGGATCACAGATGGAGCTTCGCCAGGGACGATAAAGACATAGGCTGCACGAACTTGCTAGAAGCCACGATCGATACGGGCGATGCTGACCCTATATCCATACGACCATATAAGCTACCACATCAACACAAATTTTGGGTCGAAAGCAAAATAAATGAAATGATGGATCTTGATTTGATTGAGGAATCGGCCTCACCTTGGTCTTTTCCGGTGGTACTCGTATCAAAGAAAGATGGTTCACTACGCATGTGTACAGATTTCCGACGCCTAAATACTGTTTTAAAGGGCAACAGTAACCCAAATCCACTGACGGTAGATAATCTTCAGGCAATGGGAGGTGCTTGCATTTTCAGCACCCTAGATTTGTTCCAAGCATTCTACCAAATAAAAGTGAGAAAACAAGACAGGCCAAAATTAGCATTTGCCGTACCATTCATGGGACTTTTTCAGTACAAAAGATTACCATTCGGATTGAAAACTTCTCCGGGAATTTTTGTTCAGCTTATGCTAAAAATCTTCCGCGGATTACTGAACAAAAACATCTGCTTATTCATGGATGATATCTGTGCTTTCTCCAAAGACTTCGAAAGCCATAAAGAAGTTATTAAGCAAACTCTAACCAAAATTCATGATGCTGGACTGAAACTGAAAACTTCCAAATGCTTCTTTTTGAAAAGAAAAATATCTTACTTAGGACATGTAATCAGTGAGGGCCAAATTTCGCCAGATCCCGCAAAAATCTGCGCGATAACAAATTTTGACCCAAAATCCATCACTGACATAACCAAACTGCGAGCCTTTCTAGGAATGACGTCATACCTGCGGAAATTCATCCGTAATTATTCCAAACTTGCCTTACCTCTTACCAATATGCTAAAAAAGGGAGCAGAAATCCACATGGGACCGGAACAAATAAAGGCTACTGAAGCTCTGAAAATCGCTATAACTTCAGAACCAGTTCTAACTCTCTATCAACCGGAACTAGAAATCGAAATGGCGACGGACGCATCTAAAGACTGTATAGGGGCAATACTTTATCATCCGGATGGGAAAGGTCAGCGAATCATTGAGTACGGATCCCGAACATTAAATACGGCTCAAACCCATTATTCAGTTTTGGAGAAGGAATTTTTAGCTATCATCACATTCATCGAAACCTGGAAGCACTATATTCTGGGGAAAAAAATAAAAATTTACTCGGATCACAAACCACTGCAATATCTCCAATGTTTGCGCGAACCAAAGAACTCAAGAATAACGCGATGGGTCTTAACGCTCAGCCAGTACGACTACGAAATCATTTATTTACCAGGAAAATTCAACCGAATTCCAGACTTTCTTTCGCGACTATCTTGTGATCAAGAAACACCAAAAGAGAAACTTCAGACTTTTTCCCTAACAGAATTGCAAAATATGCTTGATATCCTGGACTCCGAAAAAAGAACAGAAGCAGTACTAGCCATCAACGCGACGGGACAAAAATTGCCAACGAAGAAAAATCGAAAAACGGCTAAAACCCAAAACTCGGCAAAAGAAAAAAGTTCTCCTTCCGAAAACCTTACCCCAGTTCAGAACGTTCAATCCAAAAGCTCTACCGCCGACTTAAACACTGATGATTCACTTGATGTTTCCGTGCTAGAAAAAAGATCGCCCCTTCGCGTAGAAAACCTGCGAAAATTCCAGCATACCGATTACTTCTGCAAAAACCTGATAGACCGTGTTGAGTCCTCAATTACCTTACCGCTCGACTTGAAATCCTTCGAAAAAGACGTGGACCAATATATTGTTGATGAAAGTGGTGTACTTTGCAAATATTATACGGCACCGCAGCCCTATAAATCGGCAGAAATAAAAATGATACCGGTCTTACCACTAATCCTACTCGCGGAAGCAATCAAGCAAATCCATGACAAAGATTTAGCTCACTTGGGACTAGCAAAAACCTACCACAAATTCAAGGAAGAATTTTATCGCCCCGGTGCTTACAGCAAGATAAAAGAATACATTCTAAGTTGCACAGGCTGTAATCTAAGAAAGTTGACTCCTACCAGAACAATCCAAATTCTCGGTAAGACCCCAACCCCAAATAGACCCTACGAAATACTAAGCATGGATATCTGGAAAGCCGGAACCCCCTCGGAACGTGGGTACAAGGCCGTGCTCACTGTAACCGATATGTTCTCAAAATTCTTATTCGCCTTACCGCTTTACGGCGAAAAAGCATCAGACATAGCGGAAGCCCTAGTAGAACAGTTGTTCTGTAAATATGGTTTTCCGTCGGCAATCCTATCAGACAGAGGAACCAACTTCCTACATTCACTGAACGCGGAGCTCTTCAAAATCCTGGGCGTCGATCGTTTACTGTCAAGCGCAGCAAATCCGAAAGCAAATCCGATAGAGAGATTTCATTCAACACTGGGAGATAGCTTAGCCATAATTTGCCGGGACGATCCAACAAGCTGGGATAAATACCTGCAAATGGTAGTTTTTGCTATAAATACCAGCTACCGGGAATCGCTAGGTGATTCAAGTCATTACGTTTTCTTCCTGCGGGAACCAAAAACGGCTATAAATGAAATACTTGGATGTCGAAAATTCTACAATGTGGATACGAACTTTAAATCTGAAATAATAGCAAGGATGCGCTACTGCTATGAAACTGTAAGAAAAAATCTCGAAAAGGCCAAAAATAACCACACGGAGTACTACAACAGGAAAGCCCGTAACTTCAATACGTACCAACCCGGTGATCTAGTATTTCTTGAAATCCAAAAAGATGGAAAACTGGCCGACAGATACAAGGGCCCTTATCGTGTCGAAAAAAGAGAGAAAAACGATCTAACTTACCAATTGAGACACACGGAAACCGGTAAACCTTACGTCGCTCACCACAACCGTCTAAAAAGAGCGTACCAAAAGAGCCCATGGACAACCGAACCCCTACCGGAAACAAACAAAACATCATCTCTATTCGAGAAAGGTCCAATATTAGCAAACCGCTTAAAGAACATGAAACCGCATCACCTGTTTTTGCCTACCATTTTTGACGATGATGAGTTCAATGATTATGCCAGTTCTGGAGCACCTTTAACTGGGAGCAATGTCGCAATAGTGCCTAACAACCAATCACAGCTTTCACGCGCAAGCTCTCCACCAGACCCCGACGGTTACCCTAGCTTGCAGTTTGATTCAGATATTGAAATCCCAAGTTTCTTACAGCCACAACAAAATCAAATGCAATTCTTCCCTTCGCGCATTTCTAGCCCAAAACGTGGAAGAAATCAACCGGATTTAATGGTAGAAGAAAATGTTTCGCCCATCCACCTTAACCACCCGACGGACATAGGCATTCCGTACTTTCGAACACCTTCTCCGGAAATTGATTATGAAATACCTGAGGAAGTAAAACCAAAACTAAATTCCTCACGGCATTTTTACCGCCTTTCACCCAATGATGCGTACCCATCGAGCGAAGACGAACAAGAGACCAATACCCTAGAACAAGCTATTTTTCCAACAACCCTGACTTTTGACAAAAAATGGCAAAGTTTTGACAGTCCGGTTAGTTATGATCATTGGAAATTGAAACCAGAGATAGCAGACTCCCGAAAATACATGCTTATTTCCCCTACCGAACTGTTGCAGGAATATAAAAGGGATAAACAACAAAGATTAAATCCATTTGCTCCGGAATTTAAAGCTCCAGAATCCGCCAGTAAAGCACCAAAAAACGAACAAAATATTCAGTGGCAAACGACGAATCCCTTTGCCCCAAATTACCAAGCCCCAGAAATGATCAGAGAGCCTGAACCAGAAACACCAACAGAATACGTATTTAATCCAGATGAGCCAGGGCCCAGTGGACTGCCCTCACGAAACATTCCGCCGGAAACATACCAATATACAACCCCTCAAACGTCAGACGCGGAACAAGCGCGAAGATTATCGGATAAAGCTAAGGCACTAAAAGGACGCCTATCACAAGCATGGGGAAACCTAATGACCCCATCCTCTTCTAGAGATCCTGATCTAGGAAGACCCCAAAAGCGGCTAGTAACAGACAGTTTCGAGAAAACCGAAAAAGCTCCAAAAAAGCAATACGAAGAACCGATAACTGACTCTTCGGAGCCGGTCGCCAAGAATCCTAATCAATACCATGGTCAAACTACGTCTAAAGCAACCGGTAAAGGAACTGAGGAAGTTCGAACTCGCGCTGGCCGAGTATCAAAACCGCCAAAAAGACTAAATTTGTGAATGCAGCAAAGACGGATATCCAAGCTGTGTCAAATGGACCGGAGAATCAGCCCCAAATTTGTGTTCTGCCAAAGAGACGTAATGAAGCCAAAGCCCACCGAATAAGATGAGTAGCAATCCTGATGCATGGTATAATTAAACGAGGGAGCTGGAAGATAAACGACAGACAGCGAAATAGTAAGTCAAAATGTACGAGGAACAGAATCGGAAAATTGCACATTCGGAAAAATTTGCGATAGTACGCAGGTCAAGTCCAGAATAACAAATGGAAGGAAAAAAAAAAATCCGATATGATTCCCTATATGATTTGCCACAATTTTGAAGAGAAAACGCACATTAACTCTTCACATGATGTCGAAACTGAAGGAAATAGTGAGAAGACACAAACACTAATGCGAACATAGCTAAATATAAAGCTCTGGATAACAGAAAAAATACCACCAAGCTTCGCAACTGACAAAGAAATGGTACTAAAGAAAATATTAAGAAAAAGAAATAACCAGACGCAGAATCAAATAATGCAAACCAAATTATCAATGAACTACTATAGTTTATGCGCGTCTAGTGATCAGCAGCGTCATGAACTGTCGCTCACTTGATCGCGTAAGTCTATATTTTTTTTTCTCTCCTTCATCTTTTAACAGAAGAAAAAAATCGAAAACCCGAGTAAATCCGAAAATCCGGTTAAACTAACCTTCAGGGAAATCTACCGCTCTACGGCCCAACAAACCAATACTGTCGGCTACCAACACATTGCTTATAAACAGGAGAACAACAAAGGTGGCAAAGAAAAAAAAGGGGGAGCACAACGAAGTCGTAGAATGATCCATTTCAAAAGTTCCAAAACGTACCAGAGGCAACAATATAACTGGAACTGAGTGCTAATGGGCGATATGACGAAACAGATAATAGGTGGAAAGACCGCGATTTACATATGAGGTTACTACGTACACCAGCTTACTTACAAATCTGGAATGCTAATGTTAGCATGCTGTTAAAAATCCAATATAAAAAGTATCCAGATCCAAATCGGATAAGCAACGAAACGAATGGACTCCCAAGATTGACTAGGAGGGAATGCCGACGAATCGTATCCCTCGTCAGCCAAAAGGACATAAAACTCGTAATAATATCAAATATTCCGAGGGGAGCACAGACGCGAAGAGACGGGGCAAAATAAATCAATGCTAACGACAAGACAATGCTGGCGAAATTTTGTACGGAAGCAAGAAAATAATAAGAATTGGAGCTCAGTACCCGGTATTATCTTCTGCAAAAATGACTTGCTAGGGCAAATGAATCGCAAGCCATCCCCAAAGGAAAAATGTTATTCTGAGGAGAGAGTGATAATAAATTAATAATGAAGGTGATTAATTTCTTATCGGCAGAATACAGCTGTTAACAACGAAAAAAAAAATGATGAAAATACTGAAAAACCGAAAAGTTAAACCCTAAAACTCTTCTATGAAAATACTGAAAAACCCAAAAGTTAAACCCTAAAACGACAAGAAAAGAAAGATAATCTTTTCTAATGCAAATGAGCATAGAACGCCCATCACGTCTATATACTGACATGTCTATGTGCTGACATGATGTCGAGAACCCACTGACCTACCAGCACCCAGCAGACTACTACTTCGTTTGGTCATCCTATTAAGAAGAAGACGTCGGTTCGATTTTAGCCAAAGAACCAAGAAGAAACTCGACGAGTCCCATCTACATGGAGTGATGACAGTGATGATATGACAAAAGTGATTGAAACTTTGAACAGTGGCTGAAACTTAGTGCATTACGGTTAATGGACGGATATAACCTAATGTGACAGCTTTGTGCCTAGCACTACAGCTAACAGTGATTACTTCTGATCCTGACAAATGCAAGCAGGCATAACATGAACACTTATTTCAGTGAAGTTATACTGCAACATTGCTAACAGTGACAGATTGATGACCTGGAGAAATGGTAAGCGGTCATCCCCCTGAACACTTAATTTCGTGAAGCATAACCGAACAACTCCTAAAAAGTTGTTCTGAAAGACAATTTGTGAAATATGAGTGGAACATTGTACAGTGAAGTCGTCTACCGATGTGTCATTCTGTGCTATTCATATTAATCTACGTGATAATTGTATTCATCCTGAGTGTATCGAAAGCAAAAACTCAAAAAAAAATTAAATAACATAAAATGAGAGAAAAAAAAAATAGTTTCAAATGTTAGTAGTAATAGAAGAATTATTGTAAAATACAACTTAAATATCGTGTAAATACTATAATTCTGAGTGCAAGATATCATAAGTATTTTTGTCATTCCTGAAAGCTTAAAGTTGAAGTGAAAACCTTTTCATTTCTTTTTTATCTCGCGGGAGCTCGAATTTTTCAGAGGGAGGGCGTAATGTGAGGATACATCTAGTGCAAACAAATATCTTAATCAAAACTTATTCAACAAGCTCTATCCTCAACTCTCTCTATTCCCGACTAGCTCTAACGCCCACGCTTTTCTCCGACTGAAAGAGTTGATTTCCTTTTCTCCAATCAAAGAATTCTTTTCCCCATCAAGAACCTAGACAAACTTACTCCATTGGTCACCAACCCTTTCGTACTGGATAGAGATTTGCTAGGACGTTGGGAAAGCAACCCTATTCGTTAAGGCACTCAGTTGACATTTCCAAGGCGGTTTAAAAGGACCGAGTTCGCAGTTGGAAAGTCAGTTCAGCTCTGAGCGAGTTCGACTTGGGGTTCGACTCGAGCCACAGTCCCGACACAGTTGACCTAGTGACAAGTGCTATTGACCTAACTCCAATGTAAGTAAATACGAAATATATGTGCTTTAGTTATTGACCTACGAACTGAGTATCGCCTTCGAAAAGACTCGGTGCACTAACATCTAAACCAGTAGCCAATATCATGCTCGCTCGCCACACGCTACTATCGTAACTCGAACCCCGTACACTACACTATTTTTGTTTATCATAGTCCACTACAGTCTTTCCACTATAGTCTTTCCACTATAGTTTGTCCACTTTAGTCTTTCCACTTTAGTTTTTCCACTTTAGTCTTTCCACTATAGTCCGTCCACTTTAGTCTTTCCCCTATTCTCTGTCCACTTTAGTCTTTCCACTATAGTCTCCACTTTATTCTGTCCACTACAGTCTTTTCACTATAGTCTTTCCACTATAGTCTGTCAACTTTAGTCTGTCCACTTTAGTCTTTCCACTATAGTCTATCCACTTTAGTCTTTCCACTTTAGTCTTTCCACTTTATTCTGTCCACTTCAGTGTGTACACTATAGTCTGTCCACTTTAGTCTTTCCACTTTAGTTTTTCCACTTTAGTCTTTCCACTATAGTCCGTCCACTTTAGTCTTTCCACTATTCTCTGTCCACTTTAGTCTTTCCACTATAGTCTCCACTTTATTCTGTCCACTACAGTCTTTCCACTATAGTCTTTCCACTATGGTCTATCCACTTTAGTCTTTCCACTATTCTCTGTCCACTTTAGTCTTTCCACTCTAGTCTCCACTTTATACTGTCCACTACAGTCTTTCCACTATAGTCTTTCCACTATGGTCTGTCCACTTTAGTCTTTCCACTTTAGTCTTTCCAATACTCTCTGTCCACTTTAGTCTTTCCACTTTAGTCTTTCCACTATAGTCTCCACTTTATTCTGTCCACTACAGTCTTTCCACTATAGTCTTTCCACTATAGTCTGTCCACTTTAGTCTTTCCACTTTAGTTTTTCCAATTTAGTCTGTCCAATTCAGTCTTTCCACTACAGTCTCCACTTTATTCTCTCCACTACAGTCTTTCCACTATAGTCTGTCCACTTTAGTCTTTCCACTATTCTCTGTCCACTTTAGTCTTTCCACTATAGTCTTTCCAATATAGTCTGTCCACTTTAGTCTTTCCACTTTAGTCTTTCCACCTTAGTCTGTCCACTTTAGTCTTTCCACTATAGTCTGTCCACTTTAGTCTTTCCACTATTCTCTGTCCACTTTAGTCTTTTCACTTTAGTCTTTCCACTATAGTCTCCCCTTTATTCTGTCCACTACAGTCTTTCCACTATAGTCTTTCCACTATAGTCTGTCCACTTTAGTCTTTCCACTTTAATCTTTTCTCTTTAGTCTGTCCACTTTAGTCTTTCCACTATAGTCTGTCCACTTTAGTCTTTCCACTTTAGTCTTTCCACTTTATTCTGTCCACTTCAGTGTGTACACTTTAGTCTGTCCACTGAGTCTTTCCACTTCAGTCTTTCCACTATAGTCTGTCCACTTTAGTCTTTCCACTTTAGTCTTTCCACTATAGTCTCCACTTTACTCTGTCCACTACAGTCTTTCCACTTTAGTCTTTCCAATACTCTCTGTCCACTTTAGTCTTTCCACTTTATTCTTTTAATTATAGTCTCCACTTTATTCTGTCCAGTACAGTCTTTCCACTATAGTCTTTCCACTATAGTCTGTCCACTTTAGTCTTTCAACTATTCTCTGTCCACTTTAGTCTTTCCACTATAGTCTCCACTTTATTCTGTCCACTACAGTCTTACCACTATAGTCTTTCCACTATAGTTTGTCCACTTTAGTATTTCCACTTTAGTTTTTCCACTTTAGTCTTTCCACTATAGTCCGTCCACTTTAGTCTTTCCACTATTCTCTGTCCACTTTAGTCTTTCCACTATAGTCTCCACTTTATTCTGTCCACTACAGTCTTTCCACTATAGTCTTTCCACTATAGTCTGTCCACTTTAGTCTGTCCACTTTAGTCTTTCCAATATAGTCTATCTACTTTAGTCTTTCCACTTTAGTCTTTCCACTTTATTCTGTCCACATCAGTGTGTACACTTTAGTCTGTCCACTTTAGTCTTTCCACTATATTCTGTCCACTTTAGTCTTTCCACTTTAGTCTTTCCACTTTATTCTGTCCACTTCAGTGTGTACACTTTAGTCTGTCCACTGAGTCTTTCCACTTCAGTCTTTCCACTATAGTCTGTCCACTTTAGTCTTTCCACTTTAGTATTTCCACTTTCCAAAGTCTAGTCTAGTCTTTCCAAGACTTTCCTATAGTCTTTCCACTATAGTCTCCACTTTATTCTGTCCACTACAGTCTTCCACTTTAGTCTTTCCAATATTCTCTGTCCACTTTAGTCTTTCCACTCCACGTCTCCACTTTCTTCTGTCCACTACAGTCTTTCCACTATAGTCTTTCCACTATAGTCTGTCCACTTTAGTCTTTCCACTTTAATCTTTTCTCTTTAGTCTGTCCACTTTAGTCTTTCCACTATAGTCTGTCCACTTTAGTCTTTCCACTTTAGTCTTTCCCCTTTATTCTGTCCACTTCAGTGTGTACACTTTAGTCTGTCCACTGAGTCTTTCCACTTCAGTCTTTCCACTATAGTCTGTCCACTTTAGTCTTTCCACTTTAGTCTTTCCACTATAGTCTCCACTTTACTCTGTCCACTACAGTCTTTCCACTTTAGTCTTTCCAATACTCTCTGTCCACTTTAGTCTTTCCACTTTAGTCTTTCCATTATAGTCTCCACTTTATTCTGTCCACTACAGTCTTTCTACTATAGTCTTTCCACTATAGTCTGTCCACTTTAGTCTTTCCACTATTCTCTGTCCACTTTAGTCTTTCCACTATAGTCTCCACTTTATTCTGTCCACTACAGTCTTTCCACTATAGTCTTTCCACTATAGTTTGTCCACTTTAGTCTTTCCACTTTAGTTTTTCCACTTTAGTCTTTCCACTATAGTCCGTCCACTCTAGTCTTTCCACTATTCTCTGTCCACTTTAGTCTTTCCACTATAGTCTCCACTTTATTCTGTCCACTACAGTCTTTTCACTATAGTCTTCCCACTATAGTCTGTCCACTTTAGTCTGTCCACTTTAGTCTTTCCACTATAGTCTATCCACTTTAGTCTTTCCACTTTAGTCTTTCCACTTTATTCTGTCCACTTCAGTGTGTACACTTTAGTCTGTCCACTTTAGTCTTTCCACTATATTCTGTCCACTTTAGTCTTTCCACTTTAGTCTTTCCACTTTATTCTGTCCACTTCAGTGTGTACACTTTAGTCTGTCCACTGAGTCTTTCCACTTCAGTCTTTCCACTATAGTCTGTCCACTTTAGTCTTTCCACTTTAGTCTTTCCAATTTCCAAAGTCTAGTCTAGTCTTTCCAAGACTTTCCTATAGTCTTTCCACTATAGTCTCCACTTTATTCTGTCCACTACAGTCTTCCATTTTAGTCTTCACTATAGTCTCAACTTTACTCTGTCCACTACAGTCTTTCCACTTTAGTCTTTCCAATACTCTCTGTCCACTTTAGTCTTTCCACTTTAGTTTTTCCACTATAGTCTATCCACTTTAGTCTTTCCACTATTCTCTGTCCACTTTAGTCTTTCCACTCTAGTCTCCACTTTATACTGTCCACTACAGTCTTTCCACTATAGTCTTTCCACTTAGTCTGTCCACTTTAGTCTTTCCACTTTAGTCTATCCACTATAGTCTCCACTTTATTCTGTCCACTACAGTCTTTCCACTATAGTCTTTCCACTATAGTCTTTCCACTTTAGTCTTTCCACTATTCTCTGTCCACTTTAGTCTTTCCACTATAGTCTCCACTTTATACTGTCCACTACAGTCTTTCCACTATAGTCTTTCCACTATAGTCTGTCCACTTTAGTCTTTCCAATATTCTCTGTCCACTTTAGTCTTTCCACTCCACGTCTCCACTTTATTCTTTCCACTACAGTCTTTCCACTATAGTCTTTCCACTATAGTCTGTCAACTTTAGTCTTTCCACTATTCTCTGTCCACTTTAGTCTTTCCACTCTAGTCTCCACTTTATACTGTCCACTACAGTCTTTCCACTATAGTCTTTCCACTATAGTCTGTCCACTTTAGTCTTTCCAATATTCTCTGTCCACTTTAGTCTTTCCACTCCACGTCTCCACTTTATTCTTTCCACTACAGTCTTTCCACTATAGTCTTTCCACTATAGTCTATCCACTTTAGTCTTTCCACTATTCTCTGTCCACTTTAGTCTTTCCACTCTAGTCTCCACTTTATACTGTCCACTACAGTCTTTCCACTATAGTCTTTCCACTATAGTCTGTCCACTTTAGTCTTTCCACTTTAGTCTATCCACTATAGTCTCCACTTTATTCTGTCCACCACAGTCTTTCCACTATAGTCTTTCCACTATAGTCTTTCCACTTTAGTCTTTCCACTATTCTCTGTCCACTTTAGTCTTTCCACTATAGTCTCCACTTTATTCTGTCCACTACAGTCTTTCCACTATAGTCTTTCCACTCTAGTCTCCACTTTATACTGTCCACTACAGTCTTTCCACTATAGTCTTTCCACTATAGTCTGTCCACTTTAGTCTTTCCAATATTCTCTGTCCACTTTAGTCTTTCCACTCCACGTCTCCACTTTATTCTTTCCACTACAGTCTTTCCACTATAGTCTTTCCACTATAGTCTGTCCACTTTAGTCTTTCCACTATTCTCTGTCCACTTTAGTCTTTCCACTATAGTCTCCACTTTATTCTGTCCACTACAGTCTTTCCACTATAGTCTTTCCACTATAGTCTGTCCACTTTAGTCTTTCCACTTTAGTTTTTCCACTTTAGTCTTTCCACTATAGTCCGTCCACTTTAGTCTTTCCACTATTCTCTGTCCACTTTAGTCTTTCCACTATAGTCTCCACTTTATTCTGTCCAGTACAGTCTTTCCACTATAGTCCATCCACTTTAGTCTTTCCACTATTCTCTGTCCACTTTAGTCTTTCCACTCTAGTCTCCACTTTATACTGTCCACTACAGTCTTTCCACTATAGTCTTTCCACTATAGTCTGTCCACTTTAGTCTTTCCACTTTAGTCTTTCCACTATAGTCTCCACTTTATTCTGTCCACTACAGTCTTTCCACTATAGTCTTTCCACTATAGTCTTTCCACTTTAGTCTTTCCACTATTCTCTGTCCACTCTAGTCTTTCCACTATAGTCTCCACTTTATTCTGTCCACTACAGTCTTTCCACTATAGTCTTTCCACTCTAGTCTTAACTTTATACTGTCCACTACAGTCTTTCCACTATATTCTTTCCACTATAGTCTGTCCACTTTAGTCTTTTCACTTTAGTCTTTCCAATACTCTCTGTCCACTATAGTCTTTCCACTATTGTCTGTCCACTTTAGTCTTTCCACTTTAATCTTTTCTCTTTAGTCTGTCCACTTTAGTCTTTCCACTATAGTCTGTCCACTTTAGTCTTTCCACTTTAGTCTTTCCACTATAGTCTCCACTTTATTCTGTCCACTACAGTCTTTCCACTTTAGTCTTTCCAATACTCTCTGTCCACTTTAGTCTTTCCACTTCAGTCTTTCCATTATAGTCTCCACTTTATTCTGTCTACTACAGTCTTTCCACTATAGTCTTTCCACTATAGTCTGTCCACTTTAGTCTTTCCACTATTCTCTGTCCACTTTAGTCTTTCCACTATAGTCTGTCCACTTTAGTCTTTCCACTATTCTCTGTCCACTTTAGTCTTTCCACGATAGTCTCCACTTTATTCTGTCCACTACAGTCTTTCCACTATAGTCTTTCCACTATAGTCTGTCCACTTTAGTCTTTCCACTTTAGTTTGTCCACTTTAGTCTTTCCACTATAGTCCGTCCACTTTAGTCTTTCCACTATTCTCTGTCCACTTTAGTCTTTCCACTGTAGTCTCCACTTTATTCAGTCCACTACAGTCTTTCCACTATAGTCTTTCCACTATAGTCTATCCAATTTAGTCTTTCCACTATTCTCTGTCCACTTTAGTCTTTCCACTTTAGTCTCCACTTTAGTCTCCACTTTATACTGTCCACTACAGTCTTTCCACTATAGTCTTTCCACTATCGTCTGTCCACTTTAGTCTTTCCACTTTAGTCTTTCCATTATAGTCTCCACTTTATTCTGTCCACTACAGTCTTTCCACTATAGTCTTTCCACTATAGTCTGTCCACTTTAGTCTTTCCACTATTCTCTGTCCACTTTAGTCTTTCCACTATAGTCTCCACTTTAGTCTCCACTTTATACTGTCCACTACAGTCTTTCCACTTTAGTCTTTCCAATACTCTCTGTCCACTTTAGTCTTTCCACTTTAGTCTTTCCATTATAGTCTCCACTTTATTCTGTCCACTACAGTCTTTCCACTATAGTCTTTCCACTATAGTCTGTCCACTTTAGTCTTTCCACTATTCTCTGTCCACTTTAGTCTTTCCACTATAGTCTCCACTTTATTCTGTCCACTACAGTCTTTCCACTATAGTCTTTCCACTATAGTTTGTCCACTTTAGTCTTTCCACTTTAGTTTTTCCACTTTAGTCTTTCCACTATAGTCCGTCCACTTTAGTCTTTCCCCTATTCTCTGTCCACTTTAGTCTTTCCACTATAGTCTCCACTTTATTCTGTCCACTACAGTCTTTTCACTATAGTCTTTCCACTATAGTCTGTCCACTTTAGTCTGTCCACTTTAGTCTTTCCACTATAGTCTATCCACTTTAGTCTTTCCACTTTAGTCTTTCCACTTTATTCTGTCCACTTCAGTGTGTACACTATAGTCTGTCCACTTTAGTCTTTCCACTTTAGTTTTTCCACTTTAGTCTTTCCACTATAGTCCGTCCACTTTAATCTTTCCACTATTCTCTGTCCACTTTAGTCTTTCCAATATAGTCTCCACTTTATTCTGTCCACTACAGTCTTTCCACTATAGTCTTTCCACTATGGTCTATCCACTTTAGTCTTTCCACTATTCTCTGTCCACTTTAGTCTTTCCACTCTAGTCTCCACTTTATACTGTCCACTACAGTCTTTCCACTATAGTCTTTCCACTATGGTCTGTCCACTTTAGTCTTTCCACTTTAGTCTTTCCAATACTCTCTGTCCACTTTAGTCTTTCCACTTTAGTCTTTCCACTATAGTCTCCACTTTATTCTGTCCACTACAGTCTTTCCACTATAGTCTTTCCACTATAGTCTGTCCACTTTAGTCTTTCCACTTTAGTTTTTCCAATTTAGTCTGTCCAATTCAGTCTTTCCACTACAGTCTCCACTTTATTCTCTCCACTACAGTCTTTCCACTATAGTCTTTCCACTATAGTCTGTCCACTTTAGTCTTTCCACTATTCTCTGTCCACTTTAGTCTTTCCACTATAGTCTTTCCAATATAGTCTGTCCACTTTAGTCTTTCCACTTTAGTCTTTCCACCTTAGTCTGTCCACTTTAGTCTTTCCACTATAGTCTGTCCACTTTAGTCTTTCCACTATTCTCTGTCCACTTTAGTCTTTTCACTTTAGTCTTTCCACTATAGTCTCCCCTTTATTCTGTCCACTACAGTCTTTCCACTATAGTCTTTCCACTATAGTCTGTCCACTTTAGTCTTTCCACTTTAATCTTTTCTCTTTAGTCTGTCCACTTTAGTCTTTCCACTATAGTCTGTCCACTTTAGTCTTTCCACTTTAGTCTTTCCACTTTATTCTGTCCACTTCAGTGTGTACACTTTAGTCTGTCCACTGAGTCTTTCCACTTCAGTCTTTCCACTATAGTCTGTCCACTTTAGTCTTTCCACTTTAGTCTTTCCACTATAGTCTCCACTTTACTCTGTCCACTACAGTCTTTCCACTTTAGTCTTTCCAATACTCTCTGTCCACTTTAGTCTTTCCACTTTATTCTTTTAATTATAGTCTCCACTTTATTCTGTCCACTACAGTCTTTCCACTATAGTCTGTCCACTTTAGTCTTTCCACTATTCTCTGTCCACTTTAGTCTTTCCACTATAGTCTCCACTTTATTCTGTCCACTACAGTCTTACCACTATAATCTTTCCACTATAGTTTGTCCACTTTAGTATTTCCACTTTAGTTTTTCCACTTTAGTCTTTCCACTATAGTCCGTCCACTTTAGTCTTTCCACTATTATCTGTCCACTTTAGTCTTTCCACTATAGTCTCCACTTTATTCTGTCCACTACAGTCTTTCCACTATAGTCTTTCCACTATAGTCTGTCCACTTTAGTCTGTCCACTTTAGTCTTTCCAATATAGTCTATCCACTTTAGTCTTTCCACTTTAGTCTTTCCACTTTATTCTGTCCACATCAGTGTGTACACTTTAGTCTGTCCACTTTAGTCTTTCCATTATATTCTGTCCACTTTAGTCTTTCCACTTTAGTCTTTCCACTTTATTCTGTCCACTTCAGTGTGTACACTTTAGTCTGTCCACTGAGTCTTTCCACTTCAGTCTTTCCACTATAGTCTGTCCACTTTAGTCTTTCCACTTTAGTATTTCCACTTTCCAAAGTCTAGTCTAGTCTTTCCAAGACTTTCCTATAGTCTTTCCACTATAGTCTCCACTTTATTCTGTCCACTACAGTCTTCCACTTTAGTCTTTCCAATATTCTCTGTCCACTTTAGTCTTTCCACTCCACGTCTCCACTTTCTTCTGTCCACTACAGTCTTTCCACTATAGTCTTTCCACTATAGTCTGTCCACTTTAGTCTTTCCAATATTCTCTGTCGACTTTAGTCTTTCCACTCCACGTCTCCACTTTATTCTGTCCACTACAGTCTTTCCACTATAGTCTTTCCACTATAGTCTGTCCACTTTAGTCTTTCCACTTTAGTTTTTCTACTTTAGTCTTTCCACTATAGTCCGTCCACTTTAGTCTTTCCACTATTCTCTGTCCACTTTAGCCTTTCCACTATAGTCTCCACTTTATTCTGTCCACTACAGTCTTTCCACTATAGTCTTTCCACTATAGTCTATCCACTTTAGTATTTCCACTATTCTCTGTCCACTTTAGTCTTTCCACTCTAGTCTCCACTTTATACTGTCCACTACAGTCTTTCCACTATAGTCTTTCCACTATAGTCTGTCCACTTTAGTCTTTCCACTTTAGTCTTTCCACTATTCACTGTCCACTATAGTCTTTCCACTATAGTCTTTCCAATATAGTCTGTCCACTTTAGTCTTTCCACTTTAGTCTTTCCACCTTAGTCTGTCCACTTTAGTCTTTCCACTATAGTTTGTCCACTTTAGTCTTTCCACTATTCTCTGTCCACTTTAGTCTTTCCACTATAGTCTTTCCAATATAGTCTGTCCACTTTAGTCTTTCCACTTTAGTCTTTCCACCTTAGTCTGTCCACTTTAGTCTTTCCACTATAGTCTGTCCACTTTAGTCTTTCCACTATTCTCTGTCCACTTTAGTCTTTTCACTTTAGTCTTTCCACTATAGTCTCCACTTTATTCTGTCCACTACAGTCTTTCCACTATAGTCTTTCCACTATAGTCTGTCCACTTTAGTCTTTCCACTTTAATCTTTTCTCTTTAGTCTGTCCACTTTAGTCTTTCCACTATAGTCTGTCCACATTAGTCTTTCCACTTTATTCTTTCCCCTTTATTCTGTCCACTTCAGTGTGTACACTTTAGTCTGTCCACTGAGTCTTTCCACTTCAGTCTTTCCACTATAGTCTGTCCACTTTAGTCTTTCCACTTTAGTCTTTCCACTATAGTCTCCACTTTACTCTGTCCACTACAGTCTTTCCACTTTAGTCTTTCCAATACTCTCTGTCCACTTTAGTCTTTCCACTTTAGTCTTTCCATTATAGTCTCCACTTTATTCTGTCCACTACAGTCTTTCCACTATAGTCTTTCCACTATAGTCTGTCCACTTTAGTCTTTCCACTATTCTCTGTCCACTTTAGTCTTTCCACTATAGTCTCCACTTTATTCTGTCCACTACAGTCTTTCCACTATAGTCTTTCCACTATAGTTTGTCCACTTTAGTCTTTCCACTTTAGTTTTTCCACTTTAGTCTTTCCACTATAGTCCGTCCACTCTAGTCTTTCCACTATTCTCTGTCCACTTTAGTCTTTCCACTATAGTCTCCACTTTATTCTGTCCACTACAGTCTTTTCACTATAGTCTTCCCACTATAGTCTGTCCACTTTAGTCTGTCCACTTTAGTCTTTCCACTATAGTCTATCCACTTTAGTCTTTCCACTTTAGTCTTTCCACTTTATTCTGTCCACTTCAGTGTGTACACTTTAGTCTGTCCACTTTAGTCTTTCCACTATATTCTGTCCACTTTAGTCTTTCCACTTTAGTCTTTCCACTTTATTCTGTCCACTTCAGTGTGTACACTTTAGTCTGTCCACTGAGTCTTTCCACTTCAGTCTTTCCACTATAGTCTGTCCACTTTAGTCTTTCCACTTTAGTCTTTCCACTATAGTCTCCACTTTATTCTGTCCACTACAGTCTTTCCACTATAGTCTTTCCACTATAGTCTTTCCACTTTATTCTGTCCACTTCAGTGTGTACACTTTAGTCTGTCCACTTTAGTCTTTCCACTATATTCTGTCCACTTTAGTCTTTCCACTTTAGTCTTTCCACTTTATTCTGTCCACTTCAGTGTGTACACTTTAGTCTGTCCACTGAGTCTTTCCACTTCAGTCTTTCCACTATAGTCTGTCCACTTTAGTCTTTCCACTTTAGTCTTTCCACTATAGTCTCCACTTTATTCTGTCCACTACAGTCTTTCCACTATAGTCTTTCCACTATAGTCCATCCACTTTAGTCTTTCCACTATTCTCTGTCCACTTTAGTCTTTCCACTCTAGTCTCCACTTTATACTGTCCACTACAGTCTTTCCACTATAGTCTTTCCACTATAGTCTGTCCACTTTAGTCTTTCCACTTTAGTCTTTCCACTATAGTCTCCACTTTATTCTGTCCACTACAGTCTTTCCACTATAGTCTTTCCACTATAGTCTTTCCACTTTAGTCTTTCCACTATTCTCTGTCCACTCTAGTCTTTCCACTATAGTCTCCACTTTATTCTGTCCACTACAGTCTTTCCACTATAGTCTTTCCACTCTAGTCTTAACTTTATACTGTCCACTACAGTCTTTCCACTATATTCTTTCCACTATAGTCTGTCCACTTTAGTCTTTTCACTTTAGTCTTTCCAATACTCTCTGTCCACTATAGTCTTTCCACTATTGTCTGTCCACTTTAGTCTTTCCACTTTAATCTTTTCTCTTTAGTCTGTCCACTTTAGTCTTTCCACCATAGTCTGTCCACTTTAGTCTTTCCACTTTAGTCTTTCCACTATAGTCTCCACTTTATTCTGTCCACTACAGTCTTTCCACTTTAGTCTTTCCAATACTCTCTGTCCACTTTAGTCTTTCCACTTCAGTCTTTCCATTATAGTCTCCACTTTATTCTGTCTACTACAGTCTTTCCACTATAGTCTTTCCACTATAGTCTGTCCACTTTAGTCTTTCCACTATTCTCTGTCCACTTTAGTCTTTCCACTATAGTCTGTCCACTTTAGTCTTTCCACTATTCTCTGTCCACTTTAGTCTTTCCACGATAGTCTCCACTTTATTCTGTCCACTACAGTCTTTCCACTATAGTCTTTCCACTATAGTCTGTCCACTTTAGTCTTTCCACTTTAGTTTTTCCACTTTAGTCTTTCCACTATAGTCCGTCCACTTTAGTCTTTCCACTATTCTCTGTCCACTTTAGTCTTTCCACTGTAGTCTCCACTTTATTCAGTCCACTACAGTCTTTCCACTATAGTCTTTCCACTATAGTCTATCCAATTTAGTCTTTCCACTATTCTCTGTCCACTTTAGTCTTTCCACTTTAGTCTCCACTTTAGTCTCCACTTTATACTGTCCACTACAGTCTTTCCACTATAGTCTTTCCACTATCGTCTGTCCACTTTAGTCTTTCCACTTTAGTCTTTCCATTATAGTCTCCACTTTATTCTGTCCACTACAGTCTTTCCACTATAGTCTTTCCACTATAGTCTGTCCACTTTAGTCTTTCCACTATTCTCTGTCCACTTTAGTCTTTCCACTATAGTCTCCACTTTAGTCTCCACTTTATACTGTCCACTACAGTCTTTCCACTTTAGTCTTTCCAATACTCTCTGTCCACTTTAGTCTTTCCACTTTAGTCTTTCCATTATAGTCTCCACTTTATTCTGTCCACTACAGTCTTTCCACTATAGTCTTTCCACTATAGTCTGTCCACTTTAGTCTTTCCACTATTCTCTGTCCACTTTAGTCTTTCCACTATAGTCTCCACTTTATTCTGTCCACTACAGTCTTTCCACTATAGTCTTTCCACTATAGTTTGTCCACTTTAGTCTTTCCACTTTAGTTTTTCCACTTTAGTCTTTCCACTATAGTCCGTCCACTTTAGTCTTTCCCCTATTCTCTGTCCACTTTAGTCTTTCCACTATAGTCTCCACTTTATTCTGTCCACTACAGTCTTTTCACTATAGTCTTTCCACTATAGTCTGTCCACTTTAGTCTGTCCACTTTAGTCTTTCCACTATAGTCTATCCACTTTAGTCTTTCCACTTTAGTCTTTCCACTTTATTCTGTCCACTTCAGTGTGTACACTATAGTCTGTCCACTTTAGTCTTTCCACTTTAGTTTTTCCACTTTAGTCTTTCCACTATAGTCCGTCCACTTTAATCTTTCCACTATTCTCTGTCCACTTTAGTCTTTCCAATATAGTCTCCACTTTATTCTGTCCACTACAGTCTTTCCACTATAGTCTTTCCACTATGGTCTATCCACTTTAGTCTTTCCACTATTCTCTGTCCACTTTAGTCTTTCCACTCTAGTCTCCACTTTATACTGTCCACTACAGTCTTTCCACTATAGTCTTTCCACTATGGTCTGTCCACTTTAGTCTTTCCACTTTAGTCTTTCCAATACTCTCTGTCCACTTTAGTCTTTCCACTTTAGTCTTTCCACTATAGTCTCCACTTTATTCTGTCCACTACAGTCTTTCCACTATAGTCTTTCCACTATAGTCTGTCCACTTTAGTCTTTCCACTTTAGTTTTTCCAATTTAGTCTGTCCAATTCAGTCTTTCCACTACAGTCTCCACTTTATTCTCTCCACTACAGTCTTTCCACTATAGTCTTTCCACTATAGTCTGTCCACTTTAGTCTTTCCACTATTCTCTGTCCACTTTAGTCTTTCCACTATAGTCTTTCCAATATAGTCTGTCCACTTTAGTCTTTCCACTTTAGTCTTTCCACCTTAGTCTGTCCACTTTAGTCTTTCCACTATAGTCTGTCCACTTTAGTCTTTCCACTATTCTCTGTCCACTTTAGTCTTTTCACTTTAGTCTTTCCACTATAGTCTCCCCTTTATTCTGTCCACTACAGTCTTTCCACTATAGTCTTTCCACTATAGTCTGTCCACTTTAGTCTTTCCACTTTAATCTTTTCTCTTTAGTCTGTCCACTTTAGTCTTTCCACTATAGTCTGTCCACTTTAGTCTTTCCACTTTAGTCTTTCCACTTTATTCTGTCCACTTCAGTGTGTACACTTTAGTCTGTCCACTGAGTCTTTCCACTTCAGTCTTTCCACTATAGTCTGTCCACTTTAGTCTTTCCACTTTAGTCTTTCCACTATAGTCTCCACTTTACTCTGTCCACTACAGTCTTTCCACTTTAGTCTTTCCAATACTCTCTGTCCACTTTAGTCTTTCCACTTTATTCTTTTAATTATAGTATCCACTTTATTCTGTCCACTACAGTCTTTCCACTATAGTCTGTCCACTTTAGTCTTTCCACTATTCTCTGTCCACTTTAGTCTTTCCACTATAGTCTCCACTTTATTCTGTCCACTACAGTCTTACCACTATAGTCTTTCCACTATAGTTTGTCCACTTTAGTATTTCCACTTTAGTTTTTCCACTTTAGTCTTTCCACTATAGTCCGTCCACTTTAGTCTTTCCACTATTCTCTGTCCACTTTAGTCTTTCCACTATAGTCTCCACTTTATTCTGTCCACTACAGTCTTTCCACTATAGTCTTTCCACTATAGTCTGTCCACTTTAGTCTGTCCACTTTAGTCTTTCCAATATAGTCTATCCACTTTAGTCTTTCCACTTTAGTCTTTCCACTTTATTCTGTCCACATCAGTGTGTACACTTTAGTCTGTCCACTTTAGTCTTTCCACTATATTCTGTCCACTTTAGTCTTTCCACTTTAGTCTTTCCACTTTATTCTGTCCACTTCAGTGTGTACACTTTAGTCTGTCCACTGAGTCTTTCCACTTCAGTCTTTCCACTATAGTCTGTCCACTTTAGTCTTTCCACTTTAGTATTTCCACTTTCCAAAGTCTAGTCTAGTCTTTCCAAGACTTTCCTATAGTCTTTCCACTATAGTCTCCACTTTATTCTGTCCACTACAGTCTTCCACTTTAGTCTTTCCAATATTCTCTGTCCACTTTAGTCTTTCCACTCCACGTCTCCACTTTCTTCTGTCCACTACAGTCTTTCCACTATAGTCTTTCCACTATAGTCTGTCCACTTTAGTCTTTCCAATATTCTCTGTCGACTTTAGTCTTTCCACTCCACGTCTCCACTTTATTCTGTCCACTACAGTCTTTCCACTATAGTCTTTCCACTATAGTCTGTCCACTTTAGTCTTTCCACTTTAGTTTTTCTACTTTAGTCTTTCCACTATAGTCCGTCCACTTTAGTCTTTCCACTATTCTCTGTCCACTTTAGCATTTCCACTATAGTCTCCACTTTATTCTGTCCACTACAGTCTTTCCACTATAGTCTTTCCACTATAGTCTATCCACTTTAGTATTTCCACTATTCTCTGTCCACTTTAGTCTTTCCACTCTAGTCTCCACTTTATACTGTCCACTACAGTCTTTCCACTATAGTCTTTCCACTATAGTCTGTCCACTTTAGTCTTTCCACTTTAGTCTTTCCACTATTCACTGTCCACTATAGTCTTTCCACTATAGTCTTTCCAATATAGTCTGTCCACTTTAGTCTTTCCACTTTAGTCTTTCCACCTTAGTCTGTCCACTTTAGTCTTTCCACTATAGTTTGTCCACTTTAGTCTTTCCACTATTCTCTGTCCACTTTAGTCTTTCCACTATAGTCTTTCCAATATAGTCTGTCCACTTTAGTCTTTCCACTTTAGTCTTTCCACCTTAGTCTGTCCACTTTAGTCTTTCCACTATAGTCTGTCCACTTTAGTCTTTCCACTATTCTCTGTCCACTTTAGTCTTTTCACTTTAGTCTTTCCACTATAGTCTCCACTTTATTCTGTCCACTACAGTCTTTCCACTATAGTCTTTCCACTATAGTCTGTCCACTTTAGTCTTTCCACTTTAATCTTTTCTCTTTAGTCTGTCCACTTTAGTCTTTCCACTATAGTCTGTCCACTTTAGTCTTTCCACTTTATTCTTTCCCCTTTATTCTGTCCACTTCAGTGTGTACACTTTAGTCTGTCCACTGAGTCTTTCCACTTCAGTCTTTCCACTATAGTCTGTCCACTTTAGTCTTTCCACTTTAGTCTTTCCACTATAGTCTCCACTTTACTCTGTCCACTACAGTCTTTCCACTTTAGTCTTTCCAATACTCTCTGTCCACTTTAGTCTTTCCACTTTAGTCTTTCCATTATAGTCTCCACTTTATTCTGTCCACTACAGTCTTTCCACTATAGTCTTTCCACTATAGTCTGTCCACTTTAGTCTTTCCACTATTCTCTGTCCACTTTAGTCTTTCCACTATAGTCTCCACTTTATTCTGTCCACTACAGTCTTTCCACTATAGTCTTTCCACTATAGTTTGTCCACTTTAGTCTTTCCACTTTAGTTTTTCCACTTTAGTCTTTCCACTATAGTCCGTCCACTCTAGTCTTTCCACTATTCTCTGTCCACTTTAGTCTTTCCACTATAGTCTCCACTTTATTCTGTCCACTACAGTCTTTTCACTATAGTCTTCCCACTATAGTCTGTCCACTTTAGTCTGTCCACTTTAGTCTTTCCACTATAGTCTATCCACTTTAGTCTTTCCACTTTAGTCTTTCCACTTTATTCTGTCCACTTCAGTGTGTACACTTTAGTCTGTCCACTTTAGTCTTTCCACTATATTCTGTCCACTTTAGTCTTTCCACTTTAGTCTTTCCACTTTATTCTGTCCACTTCAGTGTGTACACTTTAGTCTGTCCACTGAGTCTTTCCACTTCAGTCTTTCCACTATAGTCTGTCCACTTTAGTCTTTCCACTTTAGTCTTTCCAATTTCCAAAGTCTAGTCTAGTCTTTCCAAGACTTTCCTATAGTCTTTCCTCTATAGTCTCCACTTTATTCTGTCCACTACAGTCTTCCATTTTAGTCTTCACTATAGTCTCAACTTTACTCTGTCCACTACAGTCTTTCCACTTTAGTCTTTCCAATACTCTCTGTCCACTTTAGTCTTTCCACTTTAGTTTTTCCACTATAGTCTATCCACTTTAGTCTTTCCACTATTCTCTGTCCACTTTAGTCTTTCCACTCTAGTCTCCACTTTATACTGTCCACTACAGTCTTTCCACTATAGTCTTTCCACTATAGTCTGTCCACTTTAGTCTTTCCACTTTAGTCTATCCACTATAGTCTCCACTTTATTCTGTCCACTACAGTCTTTCCACTATAGTCTTTCCACTTTAGTCTTTCCACTATTCTCTGTCCACTTTAGTCTTTCCACTATAGTCTCCACTTTATTCTGTCCACTACAGTCTTTCAACTATAGTCTTTCCACTCTAGTCTCCACTTTATACTGTCCACTACAGTCTTTCCACTATAGTCTTTCCACTATAGTCTGTCCACTTTAGTCTTTCCAATATTCTCTGTCCACTTTAGTCTTTCCACTCCACGTCTCCACTTTATTCTTTCCACTACAGTCTTTCCACTATAGTCTTTCCACTATAGTCTGTCAACTTTAGTCTTTCCACTATTCTCTGTCCACTTTAGTCTTTCCACTCTAGTCTCCACTTTATACTGTCCACTACAGTCTTTCCACTATAGTCTTTCCACTATAGTCTGTCCACTTTAGTCTTTCCAATATTCTCTGTCCACTTTAGTCTTTCCACTCCACGTCTCCACTTTATTCTTTCCACTACAGTCTTTCCACTATAGTCTTTCCACTATAGTCTATCCACTTTAGTCTTTCCACTATTCTCTGTCCACTTTAGTCTTTCCACTCTAGTCTCCACTTTATACTGTCCACTACAGTCTTTCCACTATAGTCTTTCCACTATAGTCTGTCCACTTTAGTCTTTCCACTTTAGTCTATCCACTATAGTCTCCTCTTTATTCTGTCCACTACAGTCTTTCCACTATAGTCTTTCCACTATAGTCTTTCCACTTTAGTCTTTCCACTATTCTCTGTCCACTTTAGTCTTTCCACTATAGTCTCCACTTTATTCTGTCCACTACAGTCTTTCCACTATAGTCTTTCCACTCTAGTCTCCACTTTATACTGTCCACTACAGTCTTTCCACTATAGTCTTTCCACTATAGTCTGTCCACTTTAGTCTTTCCAATATTCTCTGTCCACTTTAGTCTTTCCACTCCACCTCTCCACTTTATTCTTTCCACTACAGTCTTTCCACTATAGTCTTTCCACTATAGTCTGTCCACTTTAGTCTTTCCACTATTCTCTGTCCACTTTAGTCTTTCCACTATAGTCTCCACTTTATTCTGTCCACTACAGTCTTTCCACTATAGTCTTTCCACTATAATCTGTCCACTTTAGTCTTTCCACTTTAGTTTTTCCACTTTAGTCTTTCCACTATAGTCCGTCCACTTTAGTCTTTCCACTATTCTCTGTCCACTTTAGTCTTTCCACTATAGTCTCCACTTTATTCTGTCCAGTACAGTCTTTCCACTATAGTCCATCCACTTTAGTCTTTCCACTATTCTCTGTCCACTTTAGTCTTTCCACTCTAGTCTCCACTTTATACTGTCCACTACAGTCTTTCCACTATAGTCTTTCCACTATAGTCTGTCCACTTTAGTCTTTCCACTTTAGTCTTTCCACTATAGTCTCCACTTTATTCTGTCCACTACAGTCTTTCCACTATAGTCTTTCCACTATAGTCTTTCCACTTTAGTCTTTCCACTATTCTCTGTCCACTCTAGTCTTTCCACTATAGTCTCCACTTTATTCTGTCCACTACAGTCTTTCCACTATAGTCTTTCCACTCTAGTCTTAACTTTATACTGTCCACTACAGTCTTTCCACTATATTCTTTCCACTATAGTCTGTCCACTTTAGTCTTTTCACTTTAGTCTTTCCAATACTCTCTGTCCACTATAGTCTTTCCACTATTGTCTGTCCACTTTAGTCTTTCCACTTTAATCTTTTCTCTTTAGTCTGTCCACTTTAGTCTTTCCACTATAGTCTGTCCACTTTAGTCTTTCCACTTTAGTCTTTCCACTATAGTCTCCACTTTATTCTGTCCACTACAGTCTTTCCACTTTAGTCTTTCCAATACTATCTGTCCACTTTAGTCTTTCCACTTCAGTCTTTCCATTATAGTCTCCACTTTATTCTGTCTACTACAGTCTTTCCACTATAGTCTTTCCACTATAGTCTGTCCACTTTAGTCTTTCCACTATTCTCTGTCCACTTTAGTCTTTCCACTATAGTCTGTCCACTTTAGTCTTTCCACTATTCTCTGTCCACTTTAGTCTTTCCACGATAGTCTCCACTTTATTCTGTCCACTACAGTCTTTCCACTATAGTCTTTCCACTATAGTCTGTCCACTTTAGTCTTTCCACTTTAGTTTGTCCACTTTAGTCTTTCCACTATAGTCCGTCCACTTTAGTCTTTCCACTATTCTCTGTCCACTTTAGTCTTTCCACTGTAGTCTCCACTTTATTCAGTCCACTACAGTCTTTCCACTATAGTCTTTCCACTATAGTCTATCCAATTTAGTCTTTCCACTATTCTCTGTCCACTTTAGTCTTTCCACTTTAGTCTCCACTTTAGTCTCCACTTTATACTGTCCACTACAGTCTTTCCACTATAGTCTTTCCACTATCGTCTGTCCACTTTAGTCTTTCCACTTTAGTCTTTCCACTATAGTCTCCACTTTATTCTGTCCACTACAGTCTTTCCACTATAGTCTTTCCACTATAGTCTTTCCACTTTAGTCTTTCCACTATTCTCTGTCCACTTTAGTCTTTCCACTATAGTCTCCACTTTATTCTGTCCACTACAGTCTTTCCACTATAGTCTTTCCACTATAGTCTGTCCACTTTAGTCTTTCCACTTTAGTCTTTCTAATACTCTCTGTCCACTTTAGTCTTTCCACTTTAGTCTTTCCACTATAGTCTCCACTTTATTCTGTAAACTACAGTCTTTCCACTATAGTCTTTCCACTATAGTCTGTCCACTTTAGTCTTTCAAATATTCTCTGTCCACTTTAGTCTTTCCACTCCACGTCTCCACTTTATTCTTTCCACTACAGTCTTTCCACTATAGTCTTTCCACTATAGTCTATCCACTTTAGTCTTTCCACTATTCTCTGTCCACTTTAGTCTTTCCACTCTAGTCTCCACTTTATACTGTCCACTACAGTCTTTCCACTATAGTCTTTCCACTATAGTCTGTCCACTTTAGTCTTTCCACTTTAGTCTATCCACTATAGTCTCCACTTTATTCTGTCCACTACAGTCTTTCCACTATAGTCTTTCCACTATAGTCTTTCCACTTTAGTCTTTCCACTATTCTCTGTCAACTTTAGTCTTTCCACTATAGTCTCCACTTTATTCTGTCCACTACAGTCTTTCCACTATAGTCTTTCCACTCTAGTCTCCACTTTATACTGTCCACTACAGTCTTTCCACTATAGTCTTTCCACTATAGTCTGTCCACTTTAGTCTTTCCAATATTCTCTGTCCACTTTAGTCTTTCCACTCCACGTCTCCACTTTATTCTTTCCACTACAGTCTTTCCACTATAGTCTTTCCACTATAGTCTGTCCACTTTAGTCTTTCCACTATTCTCTGTCCACTTTAGTCTTTCCACTATAGTCTCCACTTTATTCTGTCCACTACAGTCTTTTCACTATAGTCTTTCCACTATAGTCTGTCCACTTTAGTCTTTCCACTTTAGTTTTTCCACTTTAGTCTTTCCACTATAGTCCGTCCACTTTAGTCTTTCCACTATTCTCTGTCCACTTTAGTCTTTCCACTATAGTCTCCACTTTATTCTGTCCAGTACAGTCTTTCCACTATAGTCCATCCACTTTAGTCTTTCCACTATTCTCTGTCCACTTTAGTCTTTCAACTCTAGTCTCCACTTTATACTGTCCACTACAGTCTTTCCACTATAGTCTTTCCACTATAGTCTGTCCACTTTAGTCTTTCCACTTTAGTCTTTCCACTATAGTCTCCACTTTATTCTGTCCACTACAGTCTTTCCACTAAAGTCTTTCCACTATAGTCTTTCCACTTTAGTCTTTCCACTATTCTCTGTCCACTCTAGTCTTTCCACTATAGTCTCCACTTTATTCTGTCCACTACAGTCTTTCCACTATAGTCTTTCCACTCTAGTCTTCACTTTATACTGTCCACTACAGTCTTTCCACTATATTCTTTCCACTATAGTCTGTCCACTTTAGTCTTTTCACTTTAGTCTTTCCAATACTCTCTGTCCACTAAAGTCTTTCCACTATAGTCTGTCCACTTTAGTCTTTCCACTTTAATCTTTTCTCTTTAGTCTGTCCACTTTAGTCTTTCCACTTTATTCTGTTCACTTCAGTGTGTACACTTTAGTCTGTCCACTGAGTCTTTCCACTTCAGTCTTTCCACTATAGTCTGTCCACTTTAGTCTTTCCACTTTAGTCTTTCCACTATAGTCTCCACTTTATTCTGTCCACTACAGTCTTTCCACTTTAGTCTTTCCAATACTCTCTGTCCACTTTAGTCTTTCCACTTCAGTCTTTCCATTATAGTCTCCACTTTATTCTGTCTACTACAGTCTTTCCACTATAGTCTTTCCACTATAGTCTGTCCACTTTAGTCTTTCCACTATTCTCTGTCCACTTTAGTCTTTCCACTATAGTCTGTCCACTTTAGTCTTTCCACTATTCTCTGTCCACTTTAGTCTTTCCACGATAGTCTCCACTTTATTCTGTCCACTACAGTCTTTCCACTATAGTCTTTCCACTATAGTCTGTCCACTTTAGTCTTTTCACTTTAGTTTTTCCACTTTAGTCTTTCCACTATAGTCCGTCCACTTTAGTCTTTCCACTATTCTCTGTCCACTTTAGTCTTTCCACTGTAGTCTCCACTTTATTCAGTCCACTACAGTCTTTCCACTATAGTCTTTCCACTATAGTCTATCCAATTTAGTCAATTTAGTCTTTCCACTATAGTCTGTCCACTTTAGTCTTTCCACTTTAGTCTTTCCACTATAGTCTCCACTTTATTCTGTCCACTGCAGTCTTTTCACTATAGTCTTTCCACTATAGTCTGTCCACTTTAGTCTTTCCACTTTAGTCTTTCCACTATAGTCTCCACTTTATTTTGTCCACTACAGTCTTTCCACTTTAGTCTTTCCACTATTATCTGTCTACTTTAGTCTTTCCACTATAGTCTCCACTTTATTCTGTCCACTACAGTCTATCCACTTTAGTCTTTCCACTATTCTCTGTCTACTTTAGTCTTTCCACTATAGTCTCCACTTTATTCTGTCCACTACAGTCTTTCCACTATAGTCTTTCCACTATAGTCTTTCCACTTTAGTCTTCCCACTATTCTCTGTCCAATTTAGTCTTTCCACTATAGTCTCCACTTTATTCTGTCCATTACAGTCTTTCCACTATAGTCTTTCCACCATAGTCTGTCCACTTTAGTCTTTCCACTTTAGTCTTTCTAATACTCTCTGTCCACTTCAGTCTTTCCACTTTAGTCTTTCCACTATAGTCTCCACTTTATTCTGTAAACTACAGTCTTTCCACTATAGTCTGTCCACTTTAGTCTTTCCACTTTAGTCTTTCCAATACTCTCTGTCCACTTTAGTCTTTCCACTTTAGTCTTTCCACTATAGTCTCCACTTTATTTTGTCCACTACAGTCTTTCCACTATAGTCTTTCCACTATAGTCTGTCAGCTTTAGTCTTTCCACTTTAGTTTTTCCACTTTAGTCTGTCCACTTCAGTCTTTCCACTATAGTCTCCACTTTATTCTGTCCACTACAGTCTTTCCACTATAGTCTTTCCACTATAGTCTGTCCACTATAGTCTTTCCACTATAGTCTTTCCACTATAGTCTGTCCACTTTAGTCTTTCCACTTTAGTCTATCCACTATAGTCTCCACTTTATTCTGTCCACTACAGTCTTTCCACTATAGTCTTTCCACTATAGTCTTTCCACTTTAGTCTTTCCACTATTCTCTGTCCACTTTAGTCTTTCCACTATAGTCTCCACTTTATTCTGTCCACTACAGTCTTTCCACTATAGTCTTTCCACTCTAGTCTCCACTTTATACTGTCCACTACAGTCTTTCCACTATAGTCTTTCCACTATAGTCTTTCCACTTTAGTTTTTCCACTTTAGTCTTTCCACTATAGTCCGTCCACTTTAGTCTTTCCACTATTCTCTGTCCACTTTAGTCTTTCCACTATAGTCTCCACTTTATTCTGTCCAGTACAGTCTTTCCACTATAGTCCATCCACTTTAGTCTTTCCACTATTCTCTGTCCACTTTAGTCTTTCCACTCTAGTCTCCACTTTATACTGTCCACTACAGTCTTTCCACTATAGTCTTTCCACTATAGTCTGTCCACTTTAGTCTTTCCACTTTAGTCTTTCCACTATAGTCTCCACTTTATTCTGTCCACTACAGTCTTTCCACTATAGTCTTTCCACTATAGTCTTTCCACTTTAGTCTTTCCACTATTCTCTGTCTACTCTAGTCTTTCCACTATAGTCTCCACTTTATTCTGTCCACTACAGTCTTTCCACTATAGTCTTTCCACTATAGTCTTTCCACTTTAGTCTTTTCACTCTAGTCTCCACTTTATACTGTCCACTACAGTCTTTCCACTATAGTCTTTCCACTATAGTCTGTCCACTTTAGTCTTTCCACTTTAGTCTTTCCACTATAGTCTCCACTTTATACTGTCCACTACAGTCTTTCCACTATAGTCTTTCCACTATAGTCTGTCCACTTTAGTCTTTTCACTTTAGTCTTTCCAATACTCTCTGTCCACTATAGTCTTTCCACTATAGTCTGTCCACTTTAGTCTTTCCACTTTAATCTTTTCTCTTTAGTCTGTCCACTTTAGTCTTTCCACTATAGTCTGTCCACTTTAGTCTTTCCACTTTAGTCTTTCCACTTTATTCTGTTCACTTCAGTGTGTACACTTTAGTCACACTTCAGTCTTTCCACTATAGTCTGTCCACTTTAGTCTTTCCACTATTCTCTGTCCACTTTAGTCTTTCCACTATAGTCTGTCCACTTTAGTCTTTCCACTATTCTCTGTCCACTTTAGTCTTTCCACGATAGTCTCCACTTTATTCATTCTCTGTCCACTTTAGTCTTTCCACTATAGTCTCCACTTTATTCTGTCCAGTACAGTCTTTCCACTATAGTCCATCCACTTTAGTCTTTCCACTATTCTCTGTCCACTTTAGTCTTTCCACTCTAGTCTCCACTTTATACTGTCCACTACAGTCTTTCCACTATAGTCTTTCCACTATAGTCTGTCCACTTTAGTCTTTCCACTTTAGTCTATCCACTATAGTCTCCACTTTATTCTGTCCACTACAGTCTTTCCACTATAGTCTTTCCACTATAGTCTTTCCACTTTAGTCTTTCCACTATTCTCTGTCTACTCTATTCTTTCCACTATAGTCTCCACTTTATTCTGTCCACTACAGTCTTTCCACTATAGTCTTTCCACTATAGTCTTTCCACTTTAGTCTTTTCACTCTAGTCTCCACTTTATACTGTCCACTACAGTCTTTCCACTATAGTCTTTCCACTATAGTCTGTCCACTTTAGTCTTTCCACTTTAGTTTTTCCACTTTAGTCTTTCCACTATAGTCCGTCCACTTTAGTCTTTCCACTATTCTCTGTCCACTTTAGTCTTTCCACTGTAGTCTCCACTTTATTCAGTCCACTACAGTCTTTCCACTATAGTCTTTCCACTATAGTCTATCCAATTTAGTCTTTCCACTATTCTCTGTCCACTTTAGTCTTTCCACTTTAGTCTCCACTTTAGTCTCCACTTTATACTGTCCACTACAGTCTTTCCACTATAGTCTTTCCACTATCGTCTGTCCACTTTAGTCTTTCCACTTTAGTCTTTCCACTATAGTCTCCACTTTATTCTGTCCACTACAGTCTTTCCACTATAGTCTTTCCACTATAGTCTTTCCACTTTAGTCTTTCCACTATTCTCTGTCCAATTTAGTCTTTCCACTATAGTCTCCACTTTATTCTGTCCACTACAGTCTTTCCACTATAGTCTTTCCACTATAGTCTGTCCACTTTAGTTTTTCCACTTTAGGCTTTCTAATACTCTCTGTCCACTTTAGTCTTTCCACTTTAGTCTTTCCACTATAGTCTCCACTTTATTCTGTAAACTACAGTCTTTCCACTATAGTCTGTCCACTTTAGTCTTTCCACTTTAGTCTTTCCAATACTCTCTGTCCACTTTAGTCTTTCCACTTTAGTCTTTCCACTATAGTCTCCACTTTATTCTGTCCACTACAGTCTTTCCACTATAGTCTTTCCACTATAGTCTGTCAGCTTTAGTCTTTCCACTTTAGTTTTTCCACTTTAGTCTGTCCACTTCAGTCTTTCCACTATAGTCTCCACTTTATTCTGTCCACTACAGTCTTTCCACTATAGTCTTTCCACTATAGTCTGTCCACTTTAGTCTTTCCACTATTCTCTGTCCACTTTAGTCTTTCCACTATAGTCTTTCCAATATAGTCTGTCCACTTTAGTCTTTCCACTTTAGTCTTTCCACCTTAGTCTGTCCACTTTAGTCTTTCCACTATAGTCTGTCCACTTTAGTCTTTCCACTATTCTCTGTCCACTTTAGTCTTTCCACTTTAATCTTTTCTCTATAGTCTGTCCACTTTAGTCTTTCCACTATAGTCTGTCCACTTTAGTCTTTCCACTTTAGTCTTTCCAGATTTATTCTGTCCACTTCAGTGTGTACACTTTAGTCTGTCCACTGAGTCTTTCAACTTCAGTCTTTCCACTATAGTCTGTCTACTTTAGTCTTTCCACTTTAGGCTTTCCACTATAGTCTCCAGTTTATTCTGTCCACTACAGTCTTTCCACTTTAGTCTTTCCAATACTCTCTGTCCACTTTAGTCTTTCCACTTTAGTCTTTCCATTATAGTCTCCACTTTATTCTGTCCACTACAGTCTTTCCACTATAGTCTTTCCACTATAGTCTGTCCACTTTAGTCTTTCCACTATTCTCTGTCCACTTTAGTCTTTCCACTATAGTCTCCACTTTATTCTGTCCACTACAGTCTTTCCACTATAGTCTTTCCACTATAGTCTGTCCACTTTAGTCTTTCCACTTTAGTTTTTCCACTTTAGTCTTTCCACTATAGTCCGTCCACTTTAGTCTTTCCACTATTCTCTGTCCACTTTAGACTTTCCACTATAGTCTCCACTTTATTCTGTCCACTACAGTCTTTCCACTATAGTCTTTCCACTATAGTCTGTCCACTTTAGTCTGTCCACTTTAGTCTTTCCACTATAGTCTATCCACTTTAGTCTTTCCACTTTAGTCTTTCCACTTTATTCTGTCCACTTCAGTGTGTACACTTCAGTGTGTACACTTCAGTGTGTACACTATAGTCTGTCCACTTTAGTCTTTCCACTTTAGTCTTTCCACTTAGTCTGTCCACTTTAGTCTTTCCACTATAGTCTGTCCACTTTAGTCTTTCCACTTTAGTCTTTCCGCTTTAGTCTGTCAACTTAGTCTTTCCACTAGAGTCTGTCCACTTTAGTCTGTCCACTTTAGTCTTTCCACTATAGTCTCCACTTTATTCTGTCCACTACAGTCTTTCCACTATAGTCTTTCCACTATAGTCTGTCCACTTCAGTCTTTCCACTATAGTCTGTCCACTTTAGTCTTTCCACTTTAGTCTTTCCACTATAGTCTCCACTTTATTCTGTCCACTACAGTCTTTCCACTATAGTCTTTCCACTATAGTCTGTCCACTTTAGTCTTTCCACTTTAATCTTTTCTCTTTAGTCTGTCCACTTTAGTCTTTCCACTATTCTCTGTCCACTTTAGTCTTTCCACTATAGTCTCCACTTTATTCTGTCCACTACAGTCTTTTCACTATAGTCTTCCCACTATAGTCTGTCCACTTTAGTCTGTCCACTTTAGTCTTTCCACTATAGTCTATCCACTTTAGTCTTTCCACTTTAGTCTTTCCACTTTATTCTGTCCACTTCAGTGTGTACACTTTAGTCTGTCCACTTTAGTCTTTCCACTATATTCTGTCCACTTTAGTCTTTCCACTTTAGTCTTTCCACTTTATTCTGTCCACTTCAGTGTGTACACTTTAGTCTGTCCACTGAGTCTTTCCACTTCAGTCTTTCCACTATAGTCTGTCCACTTTAGTCTTTCCACTTTAGTCTTTCCAATTTCCAAAGTCTAGTCTAGTCTTTCCAAGACTTTCCTATAGTCTTTCCACTATAGTCTCCACTTTATTCTGTCCACTACAGTCTTCCATTTTAGTCTTCACTATAGTCTCAACTTTACTCTGTCCACTACAGTCTTTCCACTTTAGTCTTTCCAATACTCTCTGTCCACTTTAGTCTTTCCACTTTAGTTTTTCCACTATAGTCTATCCACTTTAGTCTTTCCACTATTCTCTGTCCACTTTAGTCTTTCCACTCTAGTCTCCACTTTATACTGTCCACTACAGTCTTTCCACTATAGTCTTTCCACTATAGTCTGTCCACTTTAGTCTTTCCACTTTAGTCTATCCACTATAGTCTCCACTTTATTCTGTCCAATACAGTCTTTCCACTATAGTCTTTCCACTATAGTCTTTCCACTTTAGTCTTTCCACTATTCTCTGTCCACTTTAGTCTTTCCACTATAGTCTCCACTTTATTCTGTCCACTACAGTCTTTCCACTATAGTCTTTCCACTCTAGTCTCCACTTTATACTGTCCACTACAGTCTTTCCACTATAGTCTTTCCACTATAGTGTGTCCACTTTAGTCTTTCCAATATTCTCTGTCCACTTTAGTCTTTCCACTCCACGTCTCCGCTTTATTCTTTCCACTACAGTCTTTCCACTATAGTCTTTCCACTATAGTCTGTCAACTTTAGTCTTTCCACTATTCTCTGTCCACTTTAGTCTTTCCACTCTAGTCTCCACTTTATACTGTCCACTACAGTCTTTCCACTATAGTCTTTCCACTATAGTCTGTCCACTTTAGTCTTTCCAATATTCTCTGTCCACTTTAGTCTTTCCACTCCACGTCTCCACTTTATTCTTTCCACTACAGTCTTTCCACTATAGTCTTTCCACTATAGTCTATCCACTTTAGTCTTTCCACTATTCTCTGTCCACTTTAGTCTTTCCACTCTAGTCTCCACTTTATACTGTCCACTACAGTCTTTCCACTATAGTCTTTCCACTATAGTCTGTCCAATTTAGTCTTTCCACTTTAGTCTATCCACTATAGTCTCCACTTTATTCTGTCCACTACAGTCTTTCCACTATAGTCTTTCCACTATAGTCTTTCCACTTTAGTCTTTCCACTATTCTCTGTCCACTTTAGTCTTTCCACTATAGTCTCCACTTTATTCTGTCCACTACAGTCTTTCCACTATAGTCTTTCCACTCTAGTCTCCACTTTATACTGTCCACTACAGTCTTTCCACTATAGTCTTTCCACTATAGTCTGTCCACTTTAGTCTTTCCAATATTCTCTGTCCACTTTAGTCTTTCCACTCCACGTCTCCACTTTATTCTTTCCACTACAGTCTTTCCACTATAGTCTTTCCACTATAGTCTGTCCACTTTAGTCTTTCCACTATTCTCTGTCCACTTTAGTCTTTCCACTATAGTCTCCACTTTATTCTGTCCACTACAGTCTTTCCACTATAGTCTTTCCACTATAATCTGTCCACTTTAGTCTTTCCACTTTAGTTTTTCCACTTTAGTCTTTCCACTATAGTCCGTCCACTTTAGTCTTTCCACTATTCTCTGTCCACTTTAGTCTTTCCACTATAGTCTCCACTTTATTCTGTCCAGTACAGTCTTTCCACTATAGTCCATCCACTTTAGTCTTTCCACTATTCTCTGTCCACTTTAGTCTTTCCACTCTAGTCTCCACTTTATACTGTCCACTACAGTCTTTCCACTATAGTCTTTCCACTATAGTCTGTCCACTTTAGTCTTTCCACTTTAGTCTTTCCACTATAGTCTCCACTTTATTCTGTCCACTACAGTCTTTCCACTATAGTCTTTCCACTATAATCTTTCCACTTTAGTCTTTCCACTATTCTCTGTCCACTCTAGTCTTTCCACTATAGTCTCCACTTTATTCTGTCCACTACAGTCTTTCCACTATAGTCTTTCCACTCTAGTCTTAACTTTATACTGTCCACTACAGTCTTTCCACTATATTCTTTCCACTATAGTCTGTCCACTTTAGTCTTTTCACTTTAGTCTTTCCAATACTCTCTGTCCACTATAGTCTTTCCACTATTGTCTGTCCACTTTAGTCTTTCCACTTTAATCTTTTCTCTTTAGTCTGTCCACTTTAGTCTTTCCACTATAGTCTGTCCACTTTAGTCTTTCCACTTTAGTCTTTCCACTATAGTCTCCACTTTATTCTGTCCACTACAGTCTTTCCACTTTAGTCTTTCCAATACTCTCTGTCCACTTTAGTCTTTCCACTTCAGTCTTTCCATTATAGTCTCCACTTTATTCTGTCTACTACAGTCTTTCCACTATAGTCTGTCCACTTTAGTCTTTCCACTATTCTCTGTCCACTTTAGTCTTTCCACTATAGTCTGTCCACTTTAGTCTTTCCACTATTCTCTGTCCACTTTAGTCTTTCCACGATAGTCTCCACTTTATTCTGTCCACTACAGTCTTTCCACTATAGTCTTTCCACTATAGTCTGTCCACTTTAGTCTTTCCACTTTAGTTTTTCCACTTTAGTCTTTCCACTATAGTCCGTCCACTTTAGTCTTTCCACTATTCTCTGTCCACTTTAGTCTTTCCACTGTAGTCTCCACTTTATTCAGTCCACTACAGTCTTTCCACTATAGTCTTTCCACTATAGTCTATCCAATTTAGTCTTTCCACTATTCTCTGTCCACTTTAGTCTTTCCACTTTAGTCTCCACTTTAGTCTCCACTTTATACTGTCCACTACAGTCTTTCCACTATAGTCTTTCCACTATCGTCTGTCCACTTTAGTCTTTCCACTTTAGTCTTTCCACTATAGTCTCCACTTTATTCTGTCCACTACAGTCTTTCCACTATAGTCTTTCCACTATAGTCTTTCCACTTTAGTCTTTCCACTATTCTCTGTCCACTTTAGTCTTTCCACTATAGTCTCCACTTTATTCTGTCCACTACAGTCTTTCCACTATAGTCTTTCCACTATAGTCTGTCCACTTTAGTCTTTCCACTTTAGTCTTTCTAATACTCTCTGTCCACTTTAGTCTTTCCACTTTAGTCTTTCCACTATAGTCTCCACTTTATTCTGTAAACTACAGTCTTTCCACTATAGTCTTTCCACTATAGTCTGTCCACTTTAGTCTTTCAAATATTCTCTGTCCACTTTAGTCTTTCCACTCCACGTCTCCACTTTATTCTTTCCACTACAGTCTTTCCACTATAGTCTTTCCACTATAGTCTATCCACTTTAGTCTTTCCACTATTCTCTGTCCACTTTAGTCTTTCCACTCTAGTCTCCACTTTATACTGTCCACTACAGTCTTTCCACTATAGTCTTTCCACTATAGTCTGTCCACTTTAGTCTTTCCACTTTAGTCTATCCACTATAGTCTCCACTTTATTCTGTCCACTACAGTCTTTCCACTATAGTCTTTCCACTATAGTCTTTCCACTTTAGTCTTTCCACTATTCTCTGTCCACTTTAGTCTTTCCACTATAGTCTCCACATTATTCTGTCCACTACAGTCTTTCCACTATAGTCTTTCCACTCTAGTCTCCACTTTATACTGTCCACTACAGTCTTTCCACTATAGTCTTTCCACTATAGTCTGTCCACTTTAGTCTTTCCAATATTCTCTGTCCACTTTAGTCTTTCCACTCCACGTCTCCACTTTATTCTTTCCACTACAGTCTTTCCACTATAGTCTTTCCACTATAGTCTGTCCACTTTAGTCTTTCCACTATTCTCTGTCCACTTTAGTCTTTCCACTATAGTCTCCACTTTATTCTGTCCAATACAGTCTTTCCACTATAGTCTTTCCACTATAGTCTGTCCACTTTAGTCTTTCCACTTTAGTTTTTCCACTTTAGTCTTTCCACTATAGTCCGTCCACTTTAGTCTTTCCACTATTCTCTGTCCACTTTAGTCTTTCCACTATAGTCTCCACTTTATTCTGTCCAGTACAGTCTTTCCACTATAGTCCATCCACTTTAGTCTTTCCACTATTCTCTGTCCACTTTAGTCTTTCAACTCTAGTCTCCACTTTATACTGTCCACTACAGTCTTTCCACTATAGTCTTTCCACTATAGTCTGTCCACTTTAGTCTTTCCACTTTAGTCTTTCCACTATAGTCTCCACTTTATTCTGTCCACTACAGTCTTTCCACTATAGTCTTTCCACTATAGTCTTTCCACTTTAGTCTTTCCACTATTCTCTGTCCACTCTAGTCTTTCCACTATAGTCTCCACTTTATTCTGTCCACTACAGTCTTTCCACTATAGTCTTTCCACTCTAGTCTTCACTTTATACTGTCCACTACAGTCTTTCCACTATATTCTTTCCACTATAGTCTGTCCACTTTAGTCTTTTCACTTTAGTCTTTCCAATACTCTCTGTCCACTAAAGTCTTTCCACTATAGTCTGTCCACTTTAGTCTTTCCACTTTAATCTTTTCTCTTTAGTCTGTCCACTTTAGTCTTTCCACTTTATTCTGTTCACTTCAGTGTGTACACTTTAGTCTGTCCACTGAGTCTTTCCACTTCAGTCTTTCCACTATAGTCTGTCCACTTTAGTCTTTCCACTTTAGTCTTTCCACTATAGTCTCCACTTTATTCTGTCCACTACAGTCTTTCCACTTTAGTCTTTCCAATACTCTCTGTCCACTTTAGTCTTTCCACTTCAGTCTTTCCATTATAGTCTCCACTTTATTCTGTCTACTACAGTCTTTCCACTATAGTCTTTCCACTATAGTCTGTCCACTTTAGTCTTTCCACTATTCTCTGTCCACTTTAGTCTTTCCACTATAGTCTGTCCACTTTAGTCTTTCCACTATTCTCTGTCCACTTTAGTCTTTCCACGATAGTCTCCACTTTATTCTGTCCACTACAGTCTTTCCACTATAGTCCTTCCACTATAGTCTGTCCACTTTAGTCTTTCCACTTTAGTTTTTCCACTTTAGTCTTTCCACTATAGTCCGTCCACTTTAGTCTTTCCACTATTCTCTGTCCACTTTAGTCTTTCCACTGTAGTCTCCACTTTATTCAGTCCACTACAGTCTTTCCACTATAGTCTTTCCACTATAGTCTATCCAATTTAGTCTTTCCACTATTCTCTGTCCACTTTAGTCTTTCCACTTTAGTCTCCACTTTAGTCTCCACTTTATACTGTCCACTACAGTCTTTCCACTATAGTCTTTCCACTATCGTCTGTCCACTTTAGTCTTTCCACTTTAGTCTTTCCACTATAGTCTCCACTTTATTCTGTCCACTACAATCTTTCCACTATAGTCTTTCCACTATAGTCTTTCCACTTTAGTCTTTCCACTATTCTCTGTCCACTTTAGTCTTTCCACTATAGTCTCCACTTTATTCTGTCCACTACAGTCTTTCCACTATAGTCTTTCCACTATAGTCTGTCCACTTTAGTCTTTCCACTTTAGTCTTTCTAATACTCTCTGTCCACTTTAGTCTTTCCACTTTAGTCTTTCCACTATAGTCTCCACTTTATTCTGTAAACTACAGTCTTTCCACTATAGTCTTTCCACTATAGTCTGTCCACTTTAGTCTTTCAAATATTCTCTGTCCACTTTAGTCTTTCCACTCCACGTCTCCACTTTATTCTTTCCACTACAGTCTTTCCACTATAGTCTTTCCACTATAGTCTATCCACTTTAGTCTTTCCACTATTCTCTGTCCACTTTAGTCTTTCCACTCTAGTCTCCACTTTATACTGTCCACTACAGTCTTTCCACTATAGTCTTTCCACTATAGTCTGTCCACTTTAGTCTTTCCACTTTAGTCTATCCACTATAGTCTCCACTTTATTCTGTCCACTACAGTCTTTCCACTATAGTCTTTCCACTATAGTCTTTCCACTTTAGTCTTTCCACTATTCTCTGTCCACTTTAGTCTTTCCACTATAGTCTCCACATTATTCTGTCCACTACAGTCTTTCCACTATAGTCTTTCCACTCTAGTCTCCACTTTATACTGTCCACTACAGTCTTTCCACTATAGTCTTTCCACTATAGTCTGTCCACTTTAGTCTTTCCAATATTCTCTGTCCACTTTAGTCTTTCCACTCCACGTCTCCACTTTATTCTTTCCACTACAGTCTTTCCACTATAGTCTTTCCACTATAGTCTGTCCACTTTAGTCTTTCCACTATTCTCTGTCCACTTTAGTCTTTCCACTATAGTCTCCACTTTATTCTGTCCAATACAGTCTTTCCACTATAGTCTTTCCACTATAGTCTGTCCACTTTAGTCTTTCCACTTTAGTTTTTCCACTTTAGTCTTTCCACTATAGTCCGTCCACTTTAGTCTTTCCACTATTCTCTGTCCACTTTAGTCTTTCCACTATAGTCTCCACTTTATTCTGTCCAGTACAGTCTTTCCACTATAGTCCATCCACTTTAGTCTTTCCACTATTCTCTGTCCACTTTAGTCTTTCAACTCTAGTCTCCACTTTATACTGTCCACTACAGTCTTTCCACTATAGTCTTTCCACTATAGTCTGTCCACTTTAGTCTTTCCACTTTAGTCTTTCCACTATAGTCTCCACTTTATTCTGTCCACTACAGTCTTTCCACTATAGTCTTTCCACTATAGTCTTTCCACTTTAGTCTTTCCACTATTCTCTGTCCACTCTAGTCTTTCCACTATAGTCTCCACTTTATTCTGTCCACTACAGTCTTTCCACTATAGTCTTTCCACTCTAGTCTTCACTTTATACTGTTCACTACAGTCTTTCCACTATATTCTTTCCACTATAGTCTGTCCACTTTAGTCTTTTCACTTTAGTCTTTCCAATACTCTCTGTCCACTAAAGTCTTTCCACTATAGTCTGTCCACTTTAGTCTTTCCACTTTAATCTTTTCTCTTTAGTCTGTCCACTTTAGTCTTTCCACTTTATTCTGTTCACTTCAGTGTGTACACTTTAGTCTGTCCACTGAGTCTTTCCACTTCAGTCTTTCCACTATAGTCTGTCCACTTTAGTCTTTCCACTTTAGTCTTTCCACTATAGTCTCCACTTTATTCTGTCCACTACAGTCTTTCCACTTTAGTCTTTCCAATACTCTCTGTCCACTTTAGTCTTTCCACTTCAGTCTTTCCATTATAGTCTCCACTTTATTCTGTCTACTACAGTCTTTCCACTATAGTCTTTCCACTATAGTCTGTCCACTTTAGTCTTTCCACTATTCTCTGTCCACTTTAGTCTTTCCACTATAGTCTGTCCACTTTAGTCTTTCCACTATTCTCTGTCCACTTTAGTCTTTCCACGATAGTCTCCACTTTATTCTGTCCACTACAGTCTTTCCACTATAGTCTTTCCACTATAGTCTGTCCACTTTAGTCTTTTCACTTTAGTTTTTCCACTTTAGTCTTTCCACTATAGTCCGTCCACTTTAGTCTTTCCACTATTCTCTGTCCACTTTAGTCTTTCCACTGTAGTCTCCACTTTATTCAGTCCACTACAGTCTTTCCACTATAGTCTTTCCACTATAGTCTATCCAATTTAGTCTTTCCACTATTCTCTGTCCACTTTAGTCTTTCCACTTTAGTCTCCACTTTAGTCTCCACTTTATACTGTCCACTACAGTCTTTCCACTATAGTCTTTCCACTATCGTCTGTCCACTTTAGTCTTTCCACTTTAGTCTTTCCACTATAGTCTCCACTTTATTCTGTCCACTACAGTCTTTCCACTATAGTCTTTCCACTATAGTCTTTCCACTTTAGTCTTCCCACTATTCTCTGTCCACTTAGTCTTTCCACTATAGTCTCCACTTTATTCTGTCCATTACAGTCTTTCCACTATAGTCTTTCCACCATAGTCTGTCCACTTTAGTCTTTCCACTTTAGTCTTTCTAATACTCTCTGTCCACTTCAGTCTTTCCACTTTAGTCTTTCCACTATAGTCCTCCACTTTATTCTGTAAACTACAGTCTTTCCACTATAGTCTGTCCACTTTAGTCTTTCCACTTTAGTCTTTCCAATACTCTCTGTCCACTTTAGTCTTTCCACTTTAGTCTTTCCACTATAGTCTCCACTTTATTTTGTCCACTACAGTCTTTCCACTATAGTCTTTTCCACTATAGTCTGTCAGCTTTAGTCTTTCCACTTTAGTTTTTCCACTTTAGTCTGTCCACTTCAGTCTTTCCACTATAGTCTCCACTTTATTCTGTCCACTGCAGTCTTTCCACTATAGTCTTCCACTATAGTCTGTCCACTATAGTCTTTCCACTATAGTCTTTCCACTATAGTCTGTCCACTTTAGTCTTTCCACTATAGTCTATCCACTATAGTCTCCACTTTATTCTGTCCACTACAGTCTTTCCACTATAGTCTTTCCACTATAGTCTTTCCACTTTAGTCTTTCCACTATTCTCTGTCCACTTTAGTCTTTCCACTATAGTCTCCACTTTATTCTGTCCACTACAGTCTTTCCACTATAGTCTTTCCACTCTAGTCTCCACTTTATACTGTCCACTACAGTCTTTCCACTATAGTCTTTCCACTATAGTCTTTCCACTTTAGTTTTTCCACTTTAGTCTTTCCACTATAGTCCGTCCACTTTAGTCTTTCCACTATTCTCTGTCCACTTTAGTCTTTCCACTATAGTCTCCACTTTATTCTGTCCAGTACAGTCTTTCCAATATAGTCCATCCACTTTAGTCTTTCCACTATTCTCTGTCCACTTTAGTCTTTCCACTCTAGTCTCCACTTTATACTGTCCACTACAGTCTTTCCACTATAGTCTTTCCACTATAGTCTGTCCACTTTAGTCTTTCCACTTTAGTCTTTCCACTATAGTCTCCACTTTATTCTGTCCACTACAGTCTTTCCACTATAGTCTTTCCACTATAGTCTTTCCACTTTAGTCTTTCCACTATTCTCTGTCTACTCTAGTCTTTCCACTATAGTCTCCACTTTATTCTGTCCACTACAGTCTTTCCACTATAGTCTTTCCACTATAGTCTTTCCACTTTAGTCTTTTCACTCTAGTCTCCACTTTATACTGTCCACTACAGTCTTTCCACTATAGTCTTTCCACTATAGTCTGTCCACTTTAGTCTTTCCACTTTAGTCTTTCCACTATAGTCTCCACTTTATACTGTCCACTACAGTCTTTCCACTATAGTCTTTCCACTATAGTCTGTCCACTTTAGTCTTTTCACTTTAGTCTTTCCAATACTCTCTGTCCACTATAGTCTTTCCACTATAGTCTGTCCACTTTAGTCTTTCCACTTTAATCTTTTCTCTTTAGTCTGTCCACTTTAGTCTTTCCACTATAGTCTGTCCACTTTAGTCTTTCCACTTTAGTCTTTCCACTTTATTCTGTTCACTTCAGTGTGTACACTTTAGTCACACTTCAGTCTTTCCACTATAGTCTGTCCACTTTAGTCTTTCCACTATTCTCTGTCCACTTTAGTCTTTCCACTATAGTCTGTCCACTTTAGTCTTTCCACTATTCTCTGTCCACTTTAGTCTTTCCACGATAGTCTCCACTTTATTCTGTCCACTACAGTCTTTCCACTATAGTCTTTCCACTATAGTCTGTCCACTTTAGTCTTTCCACTTTAGTTTTTCCACTTTAGTCTTTCCACTATAGTCCGTCCACTTTAGTCTTTCCACTATTCTCTGTCCACTTTAGTCTTTCCACTGTAGTCTCCACTTTATTCAGTCCACTACAGTCTTTCCACTATAGTCTTTCCACTATAGTCTATCCAATTTAGTCTTTCCACTATTCTCTGTCCACTTTAGTCTTTCCACTTTAGTCTCCACTTTAGTCTCCACTTTATACTGTCCACTACAGTCTTTCCACTATAGTCTTTCCACTATCGTCTGTCCACTTTAGTCTTTCCACTTTAGTCTTTCCACTATAGTCTCCACTTTATTCTGTCCACTACAGTCTTTCCACTATAGTCTTTCCACTATAGTCTTTCCACTTTAGTCTTTCCACTATTCTCTGTCCACTTTAGTCTTTCCACTATAGTCTCCACTTTATTCTGTCCACTACAGTCTTTCCACTATAGTCTTTCCACTATAGTCTGTCCACTTTAGTTTTTCCACTTTAGTCTTTCTAATACTCTCTGTCCACTTTAGTCTTTCCACTTTAGTCTTTCCACTATAGTCTCCACTTTATTCTGTAAACTACAGTCTTTCCACTATAGTCTGTCCACTTTAGTCTTTCCACTTTAGTCTTTCCAATACTCTCCGTCCACTTTAGTCTTTCCACTTTAGTCTTTCCACTATAGTCTCCACTTTATTCTGTCCACTACAGTCTTTCCACTATAGTCTTTCCACTATAGTCTGTCAGCTTTAGTCTTTCCACTTTAGTTTTTCCACTTTAGTCTGTCCACTTCAGTCTTTCCACTATAGTCTCCACTTTATTCTGTCCACTACAGTCTTTCCACTATAGTCTTTCCACTATAGTCTGTCCACTTTAGTCTTTCCACTATTCTCTGTCCACTTTAGTCTTTCCACTATAGTCTTTCCAATATAGTCTGTCCACTTTAGTCTTTCCACTTTAGTCTTTCCACCTTAGTCTGTCCACTTTAGTCTTTCCACTATAGTCTGTCCACTTTAGTCTTTCCACTATTCTCTGTCCACTTTAGTCTTTCCACTTTAATCTTTTCTCTATAGTCTGTCCACTTTAGTCTTTCCACTATAGTCTGTCCACTTTAGTCTTTCCACTTTAGTCTTTCCAGATTTATTCTGTCCACTTCAGTGTGTACACTTTAGTCTGTCCACTGAGTCTTTCCACTTCAGTCTTTCCACTATAGTCTGTCTACTTTAGTCTTTCCACTTTAGTCTTTCCACTATAGTCTCCAGTTTATTCTGTCCACTACAGTCTTTCCACTTTAGTCTTTCCAATACTCTCTGTCCACTTTAGTCTTTCCACTTTAGTCTTTCCATTATAGTCTCCACTTTATTCTGTCCACTACAGTCTTTCCACTATAGTCTTTCCACTATAGTCTGTCCACTTTAGTCTTTCCACTATTCTCTGTCCACTTTGGTCTTTCCACTATAGTCTCCACTTTATTTTGTCCACTACAGTCTTTCCACTATAGTCTTTCCACTATAGTCTGTCCACTTTAGTCTTTCCACTTTAGTTTTTCCACTTTAGTCTTTCCACTATAGTCCGTCCACTTTAGTCTTTCCACTATTCTCTGTCCACTTTAGACTTTCCACTATAGTCTCCACTTTATTCTGTCCACTACAGTCTTTCCACTATAGTCTTTCCACTATAGTCTGTCCACTTTAGTCTGTCCACTTTAGTCTTTCCACTATAGTCTATCCACTTTAGTCTTTCCACTTTAGTCTTTCCACTTTATTCTGTCCACTTCAGTGTGTACACTTCAGTGTGTACACTTCAGTGTGTACACTATAGTCTGTCCACTTTAGTCTTTCCACTTTAGTCTTTCCACTTTAGTCTGTCCACTTTAGTCTTTCCACTATAGTCTGTCCACTTTAGTCTTTCCACTTTAGTCTTTCCGCTTTAGTCTGTCAACTTAGTCTTTCCACTAGAGTCTGTCCACTTTAGTCTGTCCACTTTAGTCTTTCCACTATAGTCTCCACTTTATTCTGTCCACTACAGTCTTTCCACTATAGTCTTTCCACTATAGTCTGTCCACTTCAGTCTTTCCACTATAGTCTGTCCACTTTAGTCTTTCCACTTTAGTCTTTCCACTATAGTCTCCACTTTATTCTGTCCACTACAGTCTTTCCACTATAGTCTTTCCACTATAGTCTGTCCACTTTAGTCTTTCCACTTTAATCTTTTCTCTTTAGTCTGTCCACTTTAGTCTTTCCACTATAGTCTGTCTACTTTAGTTTTTCCACTTTAGTCTTTCCACTTTATTCTGTTCACTTCAGTGTGTACACTTTAATCTGTCCACTGAGTCTTTCCACTACAGTTTTTCCACTATAGTCTGTCCAGTTTAGTCTTTCCACTTTAGTCTTTCCACTATAGTCTCCACTTTATTCTGTCCACTACAGTCTTTCCACTTTAGTCTTTCCAATACTCTCTGTCCACTTTAGTCTTTCCACTTTAGTCTTTCCATTATAGTCTCCACTTTATTCTGTCCACTACAGTCTTTCCACTATAGTCTTTCCACTATAGTCTGTCCACTTTAGTCTTTCCACTATTCTCTGTCCACTTTAGTCTTTCCACTATAGTCTCCACTTTATTCTGTCCACTACAGTCTTTCCACTATAGTCTTTCCACTATAGTCTGTCAACTTTAGTCTTTCCACTTTAGTTTTTCCACTTTAGTCTTTCCACTATAGTCCGTCCACTTTAGTCTTTCCACTATAGTCTCCACTTTATTCTGTCCACTACAGTCTTTCCACTATAGTCTTTCCACTATAGTCTGTCCACTTTAGTCTGTCCACTTTAGTCTTTCCACTATAGTCTATCCACTTTAGTCTTTCCACTTTAGTCTTTCCACTTTATTCTGTCCACTTCAGTGTGTACACTTTAGTCTGTCCACTTTAGTCTTTCCACTATAGTCTGTCCACTTTAGTCTTTCCACTTTAGTCTTTCCACTTTATTCTGTCCACTTCAGTGTGTACACTTTAGTCTGTCCAATGAGTCTTTCCACTTCAGTCTTTCCACTATAGTCTGTCCACTATAGTCTTTCCACTTTAGTCTTTCCACTATAGTCTCCACTTTATTCTGTCCACTACAGTCTTCCACTTTAGTCTTTCCAATACTCTCTGTCAACTTTAGTCTTTCCACTTTAGTCTTTCCACTATAATCTCCACTTTATTCTGTCCACTACAGTCTTTCCACTATAGTCTTTCCACTATAGTCTGTCCACTTTAGCCTTTCCACTATTCTCTGTCCAATTTAGTCTTTCCACTATAGTCTCCACTTTATTCTGTCCACTACAGTCTTTCCACTATAGTCTTTCCACTATAGTCTGTCCACTTTAGTCTTTCCACTTTAGTTTTTCCACTTTAGTCTTTCCACTATAGTCCGTCCACTTTAGTCTTTCCACTATTCTCTGTCCACTTTAGTCTTTCAACTATAGTCTCCACTTTATTCTGTCCACTACAGTCTTTCCACTATAGTCTTTCCACTATGGTCTATCCACTTTAGTCTTTCCACTATTCTCTGTCCACTTTAGTCTTTCCACTCTAGTCTCCACTTTATACTGTCCACTGTAGTCTTTTCACTATAGTCTTTCCACTATAGTCTGTCCACTTTAGTCTTTCCACTTTAGTCTTTCAAATACTCTCTGTCCACTTTAGTCTTTCCACTTTAGTCTTTCCACTATAGTCTCCACTTTATTCTGTCCACTACAGTCTTTCCACTATAGTCTTTCCACTATAGTCTGTCCACTTTAGTCTTTCCACTTTAGTTTTTCCACTTTAGTCTGTCCACTTCAGTCTTTCCACTACAGTCTCCACTTTATTCTGTCCACTACAGTCTTTCCACTATAGTCTTTCCACTATAGTCTGTCCACTTTAGTCTTTCCACTATTCTCCGTCCACTTTAGTCTTTCCACTATAGTCTTTCCAATATAGTCTGTCCACTTTAGTCTTTCCACCTTAGTCTGTCCACTTTAGTCTTTCCACTATAGTCTGTCCACTTTAGTCTTTCCACTATTCTCTGTCCACTTTAGTCTTTTCACTTTAGTCTTTCCACTATAGTCTCCACTTTATTCTGTCCACTACAGTCTTTTCACTATAGTCTTTCCACTATAGTCTGTCCACTTTAGTCTTTCCACTTTAATCTTTTCTCTTTAGTCTGTCCACTTTAGTCTTTCCACTATAGTCTGTCCACTTTAGTCTTTCCACTTTAGTCTTTCCACTTTATTCTGTCCACTTCAGTGTGTACACTTTAGTCTGTCCAATGAGTCTTTCCACTTCAGTCTTTCCACTATAGTCTGTCCACTTTAGTCTTTCCACTTTAGTCTTTCCACTATAGTCTCCACTTTACTCTGTCCACTACAGTCTTTCCACTTTAGTCTTTCCAATACTCTCTGTCCACTACAGTCTTTCCACTTTAGTCTTTCCACTATAGTCTCCACTTTATTCTGTCCACTACAGTCTTTCCACTATAGTCTTTCCACTATAGTCTGTCCACTTTAGTCTTTCCACTTTAGTTTTTCCACTTTAGTCTGTGCACTTCAGTCTTTCCACTATAGTCTCCACTTTATTCTGTCCACTACAGTCTTTCCACTATAGTCTGTCCACTTTAGTCTTCCCACTATTCTCTGTCCACTTTAGTCTTTCCACTATAGTCTTTCCAATATAGTCTGTCCACTTTAGTCTTTCCACTCTAGTCTTTACACCTTAGTCTGTCCACTTTAGTCTTTCCACTATAGTCTGTCCACTTTAGTCTTTCCACTATTCTCTGTCCACTTTAGTCTTTCCACTTTAGTCTTTCCACTATAGTCTCCACTTTATTCTGTCCACTACGGTCTTTCCACTATAGTCTTTCCACTATAGTCTGTCCACTTTAGTCTGTCCACTTTAGTCTTTCCACTATAGTCTATCCACTTTAGTCTTTCCACTTTAGTCTTTCCACTTTATTCTGTCCACTTCAGTGTGTACACTTTAGTCTGTCCACTTTAGTCTTTCCACTATAGTCTGTCCACTTTAGTCTTTCCACTTTAGTCTTTCCACTTTATTCTGTCCACTTCAGTGTGTACACATTAGTCTGTCCACTGAGTCTTTCCACTTTAGTCTTTCCACTATAGTCTCCACTTTATTCTGTCCACTACAGTCTTCCACTTTAGTCTTTCCAATACTCTCTGTCCACTTTATTCTTTCCACTTTAGTCTTTCCACTATAATCTCCACTTTATTCTGTCCACTACAGTCTTTCCACTATAGTCTTTCCACTATAGTCTGTCCACTTTAGCCTTTCCACTTGGGAACAGACAGACTGGACAGACTCTGTCCAATTTAGTCTTTCCACTATAGTCTCCACTTTATTCTGTCCACTACAGTCTTTCCACTATAGTCTTTCCACTATAGTCTGTCCACTTTAGTCTTTCCACTTTAGTTTTTCCACTTTAGTCTTTCCACTATAGTCCGTCCACTTTAGTCTTTCCACTATTCTCTGTCCACTTTAGTCTTTCCACTATAGTCTCCACTTTATTCTGTCAACTACAGTCTTTCCACTATAGTCTTTCCACTATGGTCTATCCACTTTAGTTTTTCCACTATTCTCTGTCCACTTTAGTCTTTCCACTCTAGTCTCCACTTTATACTGTCCACTGCAGTCTTTTCACTATAGTCTTTCCACTATAGTCTGTCCACTTTAGTCTTTCCACTTTAGTCTTTCAAATACTCTCTGTCCACTTTAGTCTTTCCACTTTAGTCTTTCCACTATAGTCTCCACTTTATTCTGTCCACTACAGTCTTTCCACTATAGTCTTTCCACTATAGTCTGTCCACTTAAGTCTTTCCACTTTAGTTATTCCACTTTAGTTTGTCCACTTCAGTCTTTCCACTACAGTCTCCACTTTATTCTTTCCACTACAGTCTTTCCACTATAGTCTGTCCACTTTAGTCTTTCCACTATTCTCTGTCCACTTTAGTCTTTCCACTATAGTCTTTCCAATATAGTCTGTCCACTTTAGTCTTTCCACCTTAGTCTGTCCACTTTAGTCTTTCCACTATAGTCTGTCCACTTTAGTCTTTCCACTATTCTCTGTCCACTTTAGTCTTTTCACTTTAGTCTTTCCACTATAGTCTCCACTTTATTCTGTCCATTACAGTCTTTCCACTATAGTCTTTCCACTATATTCTGTCCACTTTAGTCTTTCCACTTTAATCTTTTCTCTTTAGTCTGTCCACTTTAGTCTTTCCACTATAGTCTGTCCACTTTAGTCTTTCCACTTTAGTCTTTCCACTTTATTCTGTCCACTTCAGTGTGTACACTTTAGTCTGTCCACTGAGTCTTTCCACTTCAGTCTTTCCACTATAGTCTGTCCACTTTAGTCTTTCCACTTTAGTCTTTCCACTATAGTCTCCACTTTACTCTGTCCACTGCAGTCTTTCCACTTTAGTCTTTCCAATACTCTCTGTCCACTACAGTCTTTCCACTTTAGTCTTTCCACTATAGTCTCCACTTTATTCTGTCCACTACAGTCTTTCCACTATAGTCTTTCCACTATAGTCTGTCCACTTTAGTCTTTCCACTTTAGTTTTTCCACTTTAGTCTGTCCACTTCAGTCTTTCCACTATAGTCTCCACTTTATTCTGTCCACTACAGTCTTTCCACTATAGTCTTTCCACTATAGTCTGTCCACTTTAGTCTTCCCACTATTCTCTGTCCACTTTAGTCTTTCCACTATAGTCTTTCCAATATAGTCTGTCCACTTTAGTCTTTCCACTTTAGTCTTTCCACCTTAGTCTGTCCACTTTAGTCTTTCCACTATAGTCTTTCCACTTTAGTCTTTCCACTATTCTCTGTCCACTTTAGTCTTTCCACTTTAGTCTTTCCACTATAGTCTCCAATTTATTCTGTCCACTACAGTCTTTCCACTATAGTCTTTCCACTATCGTCTGTCCACTTTAGTCTTTCCACTTTAATCTTTTCTCTTTAGTCTGTCCACTTTAGTCTTTCCACTATAGTCTGTCCACTTTAGTCTTTCCACTTTAGTCTTTCCACTTTATTCTGTCCACTTCAGTGTGTACACTTTAGTCTGTCCACTGAGTCTTTCCACTTCAGTCTTTCCACTATAGTCTGTCCACTTTAGTCTTTCCACTTTAGTCTTTCCACTATAGTCTCCACTTTATTCTGTCCACTACAGTCTTTCCACTTTAGTCTTTCCAATACTCTCTGTCCACTTTAGTCTTTCCACTTTAGTCTTTCCATTATAGTCTCCACTTTATTCTGTCCACTACAGTCTTTCCACTATAGTCTGTCCACTTTAGTCTTTCCACTATTCTCTGTCCACTTTAGTCTTTCCACTATTGTCTCCACTTTATTCTGTCTACTACAGTCTTTCCACTATAGTCTTTCCACTATAGTCTGTCCACTTTAGTCTGTCCACTTTAGTCTTTCCACTATAGTCTATCCACTTTAGTCTTTCCACTTTAGTCTTTCCACTTTATTCTGTCCACTTCAGTGTGTACACTTTAGTCTGTCCACTTTAGTCTTTCCACTATAGTCTGTCCACTTTAGTCTTTCCACTTTAGTCTTTCCACTTTATTCTGTCCACTTCAGTGTGTACACTTTAGTCTGTCCACTGAGTCTTTCCACTTCAGTCTTTCCACTATAGTCTGTCCACTTTAGTCTTTCCACTTTAGTCTTTCCACTATAGTCTCCACTTTATTCTGTCCACTACAGTCTTCCACTTTAGTCTTCCCACTATTCTCTGTCCACTTTAGTCTTTCCACTATAGTCTTTCCAATATAGTCTGTCCACTTTAGTCTTTCCACTCTAGTCTTTACACCTTAGTCTGTCCACTTTAGTCTTTCCACTATAGTCTGTCCACTTTAGTCTTTCCACTATTCTCTGTCCACTTTAGTCTTTCCACTTTAGTCTTTCCACTATAGTCTCCACTTTATTCTGTCCACTACAGTCTTTCCACTATAGTCTTTCCACTATAGTCTGTCCACTTTAGTCTGTCCACTTTAGTCTTTCCACTATAGTCTATCCACTTTAGTCTTTCCACTATCGTCTGTCCACTTTAGTCTTTCCACTTTAATCTTTTCTCTTTAGTCTGTCCACTTTAGTCTTTCCACTATAGTCTGTCCACTTTAGTCTTTCCACTTTAGTCTTTCCACTTTATTCTGTCCACTTCAGTGTGTACACTTTAGTCTGTCCACTGAGTCTTTCCACTTCAGTCTTTCCACTATAGTCTGTCCACTTTAGTCTTTCCACTTTAGTCTTTCCACTATAGTCTCCACTTTATTCTGTCCACTACAGTCTTTCCACTTTAGTCTTTCCAATACTCTCTGTCCACTTTAGTCTTTCCACTTTAGTCTTTCCATTATAGTCTCCACTTTATTCTGTCCACTACAGTCTTTCCACTATAGTCTGTCCACTTTAGTCTTTCCACTATTCTCTGTCCACTTTAGTCTTTCCACTATTGTCTCCACTTTATTCTGTCTACTACAGTCTTTCCACTATAGTCTTTCCACTATAGTCTGTCCACTTTAGTCTGTCCACTTTAGTCTTTCCACTATAGTCTATCCACTTTAGTCTTTCCACTTTAGTCTTTCCACTTTATTCTGTCCACTTCAGTGTGTACACTTTAGTCTGTCCACTTTAGTCTTTCCACTATAGTCTGTCCACTTTAGTCTTTCCACTTTAGTCTTTCCACTTTATTCTGTCCACTTCAGTGTGTACACTTTAGTCTGTCCACTGAGTCTTTCCACTTCAGTCTTTCCACTATAGTCTGTCCACTTTAGTCTTTCCACTTTAGTCTTTCCACTATAGTCTCCACTTTATTCTGTCCACTACAGTCTTCCACTTTAGTCTTTCCAATACTCTCTGTCCACTTTAGTCTTTCCAATTTAGTCTTTCCACTATAGTCTCCACTTTATTCTGTCCACTACAGCCTTTCCACAATAGTCTTTCCACTATAGTCTGTCCACTTTAGTCTTTCCACTATTCTCTGTCCACTTTAGTCTTTCCACTTTAGTTTTTCCACTTTAGTCTTTCCGCTATAGTCCGTCCACTTTAGTCTTTCCACTATTCTCTGTCCACTTTAGTCTTTCCACTATAGTCTCCACTTTATTCTGTCCACTACAGTCTTTCCACTATAGTCTTTCCACTATAGTCTGTCCACTTTAGTCTGTCCATTTTAGTCTTTCCACTATAGTCTATCCACTTTAGTCTTTCCACTTTATTCTGTCCACTTCAGTGTGTAAACTTTAGTCTGTCCACTGAGTCTTTCCACATCAGTCTTTCCACTTTATTCTGTCCACTTCAGTGTGTACACTTTAGTCCGTCCACTTTAGTCTTTCCACTATAGTCTGTCCACTTTAGTCTTTCCACTTTAGTCTTTCCACTTTATTCTGTCCACTTCAGTGTGTACACTTTAGTCTGTCCACTGAGTCTTTCCACATCAGTCTTTCCACTATAGTCTGTCCACTTTAGTTTTTCCACTTTAGTCTTTCCACTATAGTCTCCACTTTATTCTGTCCACTACAGTCTTCCACTTTAGTCTTTCCAATACTCTCTGTCCACTTTAGTCTTTCCACTTTAGTCTTTCCACTATAGTCTCCACTTTATTCTGTCCACTACAGCCTTTCCACTATAGTCTTTCCACTATAGTCTGTCCACTTTAGTCTTTCCGCTATTCTCTGTCCACTTTAGTCTGTCCACTATAGTCTCTACTTTATTCTGTCCACTACAGTCTTTCCACTATAGTCTTTCCACTATAGTCTGTCCACTTTAGTCTTTCCACTTTAGTTTTTCCACTTTAGTCTTTCCACTATAGTCCGTCCACTTTAGTCTTTCCACTATTCTCTGTCCACTTTAGTCTTTCCACTATAGTCTCCACTTTATTCTGTCCACTACATTCTTTCCACTGTAGTCTTTCCACTATGGTCTATCCACTTTAGTCTTTCCACTATTCTCTGTCCACTTTAGTCTTTCCACTCTAGTCTCCACTTTATACTGTCCACTACAGTCTTTCCACTATAGTCTTTCCACTATAGTCTGTCCACTTTAGTCTTTCCACTATAGTCTCCACTTTATTCTGTCCACTACAGTCTTTCCACTTTAGTCTTTCCAATACTCTCTGTCCACTTTAGTCTTTCCACTTTAGTCTTTCCATTATAGTCTCCACTTTATTCTGTCCACTACAGTCTTTCCACTATAGCCTGTCCACTTTAGTCTTTCCACTATTCTCTGTCCACTTTAGTCTTTCCACTATTGTCTCCACTTTATTCTGTCTACTGCAGTCTTTCCACTATAGTCTTTCCACTATAGTCTGTCCACTTTAGTCTGTCCACTTTAGTCTTTCCACTATAGTCTATCCACTTTAGTCTTTCCACTTTAGTCTTTCCACTTTATTCTGTCCACTTCAGTGTGTACACTTTAGTCTGTCCACTTTAGTCTTTCCACTATAGTCTGTCCACTTTAGTCTTTCCACTTTAGTCTTTCCACTTTATTCTGTCCACTTCAGTGTGTACACCTTAGTCTGTCCACTGAGTCTTTCCACTTCAGTCTTTCCACTATAGTCTGTCCACTTTAGTCTTTCCACTTTAGTCTTTCCACTATAGTCTCCACTTTATTCTGTCCACTACAGTCTTCCACTTTAGTCTTTCCAATACTCTCTGTCCACTTTAGTCTTTCCAATTTAGTCTTTCCACTATAGTCTCCACTTTATTCTGTCCACTACAGCCTTTCCACAATAGTCTTTCCACAATAGTCTGTCCACTTTAGTCTTTCCACTATTCTCTGTCCACTTTAGTCTTTCCACTTTAGTTTTTCCACTACAGTCTTTCCACTATAGTCCGTCCACTTTAGTCTTTCCACTATTCTCTGTCCACTTTAGTCTTTCCACTATAGTCTCCACTTTATTCTGTCCACTACAGTCTTTCCACTATAGTCTTTCCACTATAGTCTGTCCACTTTAGTCTGTCCACTTTAGTCTTTCCACTATAGTCTATCCACTTTAGTCTTTCCACTTTAGTCTTTCCACTTTATTCTGTCCACTTCAGTGTGTACACTTTAGTCTGTCCACTTTAGTCTTTCCACTATAGTCTGTCCACTTTAGTCTTTCCACTTTAGTCTTTCCACTTTATTCTGTCCACTTCAGTGTGTACACTTTAGTCTGTCCACTGAGTCTTTCCACATCAGTCTTTCCACTATAGTCTGTCTACTTTAGTCTTTCCACTTTAGTCTTTCCACTATAGTCTCCACTTTATTCTGTCCACTACAGTCTTCCACTTTAGTCTTTCCAATACTCTCTGTCCAATTTAGTCTTTCCACTTTAGTCTTTCCACAATAGTCTCCACTTTATTCTGTCCACTACAGCCTTTCCACTATAGTCTTTCCACTATAGTCTGTCCACTTTAGTCTTTCCGCTATTCTCTGTCCACTTTAGTCTTTCCACTATAGTCTCTACTTTATTCTGTCCACTACAGTCTTTCCACTATAGTCTTTCCACTATAGTCTGTCCACTTTAGTCTTTCCACTTTCGTTTTTCGACTTTAGTCTTTCCACTATAGTCCGTCCACTTTAGTCTTTCCACTATTCTCTGTCCACTTTAGTCTTTCCACTATAGTATCCACTTTATTCTGTCCACTACAGTCTTTCCACTGTAGTCTTTCCACTATGGTCTATCCACTTTTTGCATTTTATACTTAGAAGAAAGGACCTTCAACGCCTACGCTCGACATACTTCAGATATCTGAGATTTCTTCTCTACCTACCACGGCGCACGCGGAACCGCTACCTGATCCGCCGTTTGTTGCTTTCCGACCCATTGTTGACGCTCGAAGCCCTCTCCTCTAATTTGTGTTCTCCGATTGGAAACTTACCTGTCCACGACCCCATCAATGTGATTCTAAATTAGTGAAAATATTTTTGAGTGTTTTGTGATTATTTTATATTTCTTTGTCCTTTTTACTGCACTTACGCCCTTGGGCAGTGCGTCATAAATCCTTCCTTCCTTCCTTCCTTTAGTCTTTCCACTATTCTCTGTCCACTTTAGTCTTTCCAATCTAGTCTCCACTTTATACTGTCCACTACAGTCTTTCCACTATAGTCTTTCCACTATAGTTGTCCACTTTAGTCTTTCCACTTTAGTCTTTCCAATACTCTCTGTCCACTTTAGTCTTTCCACTATAGTCTCCACTTTATTCTGTCCACTACAGTCTTCCACTTTAGTCTTCCCACTATTCTCTGTCCACTTTAGTCTTTCCACTATAGTCTTTCCAATATAGTCTGTCACTTTAGTCTTTCCACTCTAGTCTTTACACCTTAGTCTGTCCACTTTAGTCTTTCCACTATAGTCTGTCCACTTTAGTCTTTCCACTATTCTCTGTCCACTTTAGTCTTTCCACTTTAGTCTTTCCACTATAGTCTCCACTTTATTCTGTCCACTACAGTCTTTCCACTATAGTCTTTCCACTATAGTCTGTCCACTTTAGTCTGTCCACTTTAGTCTTTCCACTATAGTCTATCCACTTTAGTCTTTCCACTATCGTCTGTCCACTTTAGTCTTTCCACTTTAATCTTTTCTCTTTAGTCTGTCCACTTTAGTCTTTCCACTATAGTCTGTCCACTTTAGTCTTTCCACTTTAGTCTTTCCACTTTATTCTGTCCACTTCAGTGTGTACACTTTAGTCTGTCCACTGAGTCTTTCCACTTCAGTCTTTCCACTATAGTCTGTCCACTTTAGTCTTTCCACTTTAGTCTTTCCACTATCGTCTCCACTTTATTCTGTCCACTACAGTCTTTCCACTTTAGTCTTTCCAATACTCTCTGTCCACTTTAGTCTTTCCACTTTAGTCTTTCCATTATAGTCTCCACTTTATTCTGTCCACTACAGTCTTTCCACTACAGTCTGTCCACTTTAGTCTTTCCACTATTCTCTGTCCACTTTAGTCTTTCCACTATTGTCTCCACTTTATTCTGTCTACTACAGTCTTTCCACTATAGTCTTTCCACTATAGTCTGTCCACTTTAGTCTGTCCACTTTAGTCTTTCCACTATAGTCTATCCACTTTAGTCTTTCCACTTTAGTCTTTCCACTTTATTCTGTCCACTTCAGTGTGTACACTTTAGTCTGTCCACTTTAGTCTTTCCACTATAGTCTGTCCACTTTAGTCTTTCCACTTTAGTCTTTCCACTTTATTCTGTCCACTTCAGTGTGTACACTTTAGTCTGTCCACTGAGTCTTTCCACTTCAGTCTTTCCACTATAGTCTGTCCACTTTAGTCTTTCCACTTTAGTCTTTCCACTATAGTCTCCACTTTATTCTGTCCACTACAGTCTTCCACTTTAGTCTTTCCAATACTCTCTGTCCACTTTAGTCTTTCCAATTTAGTCTTTCCACTATAGTCTCCACTTTATTCTGTCCACTACAGCCTTTCCACAATAGTCTTTCCACTATAGTCTGTCCACTTTAGTCTTTCCACTATTCTCTGTCCACTTTAGTCTTTCCACTTTAGTTTTTCCACTTTAGTCTTTCCGCTATAGTCCGTCCACTTTAGTCTTTCCACTATTCTCTGTCCACTTTAGTCTTTCCACTATAGTCTCCACTTTATTCTGTCCACTACAGTCTTTCCACTATAGTCTTTCCACTTTATTCTGTCCACTTCAGTGTGTACACTTTAGTCTGTCCACTGAGTCTTTCCACATCAGTCTTTCCACTTTATTCTGTCCACTTCAGTGTGTACACTTTAGTCCGTCCACTTTAGTCTTTCCACTATAGTCTGTCCACTTTAGTCTTTCCACTTTAGTCTTTCCACTTTATTCTGTCCACTTCAGTGTGTACACTTTAGTCTGTCCACTGAGTCTTTCCACATCAGTCTTTCCACTATAGTCTGTCCACTTTAGTTTTTCCACTTTAGTCTTTCCACTATAGTCTCCACTTTATTCTGTCCACTACAGTCTTCCACTTTAGTCTTTCCAATACTCTCTGTCCACTTTAGTCTTTCCACTTTAGTCTTTCCACTATAGTCTCCACTTTATTCTGTCCACTACAGCCTTTCCACTATAGTCTTTCCACTATAGTCTGTCCACTTTAGTCTTTCCGCTATTCTCTGTCCACTTTAGTCTGTCCACTATAGTCTCTACTTTATTCTGTCCACTACAGTCTTTCCACTATAGTCTTTCCACTATAGTCTGTCCACTTTAGTCTTTCCACTTTAGTTTTTCCACTTTAGTCTTTCCACTATAGTCCGTCCACTTTAGTCTTTCCACTATTCTCTGTCCACTTTAGTCTTTCCACTATAGTCTCCACTTTATTCTGTCCACTACATTCTTTCCACTGTAGTCTTTCCACTATGGTCTATCCACTTTAGTCTTTCCACTATTCTCTGTCCACTTTAGTCTTTCCACTCTAGTCTCCACTTTATACTGTCCACTACAGTCTTTCCACTATAGTCTTTCCACTATAGTCTGTCCACTTTAGTCTTTCCACTATAGTCTCCACTTTATTCTGTCCACTACAGTCTTTCCACTTTAGTCTTTCCAATACTCTCTGTCCACTTTAGTCTTTCCACTTTAGTCTTTCCATTATAGTCTCCACTTTATTCTGTCCACTACAGTCTTTCCACTATAGCCTGTCCACTTTAGTCTTTCCACTATTCTCTGTCCACTTTAGTCTTTCCACTATTGTCTCCACTTTATTCTGTCTACTGCAGTCTTTCCACTATAGTCTTTCCACTATAGTCTGTCCACTTTAGTCTGTCCACTTTAGTCTTTCGCCTATAGTCTATCCACTTTAGTCTTTCCACTTTAGTCTTTCCACTTTATTCTGTCCACTTCAGTGTGTACACTTTAGTCTGTCCACTTTAGTCTTTCCACTATAGTCTGTCCCCTTTAGTCTTTCCACTTTAGTCTTTTCACTTTATTCTGTCCACTTCAGTGTGTACACCTTAGTCTGTCCACTGAGTCTTTCCACTTCAGTCTTTCCACTATAGTCTGTCCACTTTAGTCTTTCCACTTTAGTCTTTCCACTATAGTCTCCACTTTATTCTGTCCACTACAGTCTTCCACTTTAGTCTTTCCAATACTCTCTGTCCACTTTAGTCTTTCCAATTTAGTCTTTCCACTATAGTCTCCACTTTATTCTGTCCACTACAGCCTTTCCACAATAGTCTTTCCACAATAGTCTGTCCACTTTAGTCTTTCCACTATTCTCTGTCCACTTTAGTCTTTCCACTTTAGTTTTTCCACTACAGTCTTTCCACTATAGTCCGTCCACTTTAGTCTTTCCACTATTCTCTGTCCACTTTAGTCTTTCCACTATAGTCTCCACTTTATTCTGTCCACTACAGTCTTTCCACTATAGTCTTTCCACTATAGTCTGTCCACTTTAGTCTGTCCACTTTAGTCTTTCCACTATAGTCTATCCACTTTAGTCTTTCCACTTTAGTCTTTCCACTTTATTCTGTCCACTTCAGTGTGTACACTTTAGTCTGTCCACTTTAGTCTTTCCACTATAGTCTGTCCACTTTAGTCTTTCCACTTTAGTCTTTCCACTTTATTCTGTCCACTTCAGTGTGTACACTTTAGTCTGTCCACTGAGTCTTTCCACATCAGTCTTTCCACTATAGTCTGTCTACTTTAGTCTTTCCACTTTAGTCTTTCCACTATAGTCTCCACTTTATTCTGTCCACTACAGTCTTCCACTTTAGTCTTTCCAATACTCTCTGTCCAATTTAGTCTTTCCACTTTAGTCTTTCCACAATAGTCTCCACTTTATTCTGTCCACTACAGCCTTTCCACTATAGTCTTTCCACTATAGTCTGTCCACTTTAGTCTTTCCGCTATTCTCTGTCCACTTTAGTCTTTCCACTATAGTCTCTACTTTATTCTGTCCACTACAGTCTTTCCACTATAGTCTTTCCACTATAGTCTGTCCACTTTAGTCTTTCCACTTTAGTTTTTCCACTTTAGTCTTTCCACTATAGTCCGTCCACTTTAGTCTTTCCACTATTCTCTGTCCACTTTAGTCTTTCCACTATAGTATCCACTTTATTCTGTCCACTACAGTCTTTCCACTGTAGTCTTTCCACTATGGTCTATCCACTTTTTGCATTTTATACTTAGAAGAAAGGACCTTCAACGCCTACGCTCGACATACTTCAGATATCTGAGATTTCTTCTCTACCTACCACGGCGCACGCGGAACCGCTACCTGATCCGCCGTTTGTTGCTTTCCGACCCATTGTTGACGCTCGAAGCCCTCTCCTCTAATTTGTGTTCTCCGATTGGAAACTTACCTGTCCACGACCCCATCAATGTGATTCTAAATTAGTGAAAATATTTTTGAGTGTTTTGTGATTATTTTATATTTCTTTGTCCTTTTTACTGCACTTACGCCCTTGGGCAGTGCGTCATAAATCCTTCCTTCCTTCCTTCCTTTAGTCTTTCCACTATTCTCTGTCCACTTTAGTCTTTCCAATCTAGTCTCCACTTTATACTGTCCACTACAGTCTTTCCACTATAGTCTTTCCACTATAGTCTGTCCACTTTAGTCTTTCCACTTTAGTCTTTCCAATACTCTCTGTCCACTTTAGTCTTTCCACTATAGTCTCCACTTTATTCTGTCCACTACAGTCTTCCACTTTAGTCTTCCCACTATTCTCTGTCCACTTTAGTCTTTCCACTATAGTCTTTCCAATATAGTCTGTCCACTTTAGTCTTTCCACTCTAGTCTTTACACCTTAGTCTGTCCACTTTAGTCTTTCCACTATAGTCTGTCCACTTTAGTCTTTCCACTATTCTCTGTCCACTTTAGTCTTTCCACTTTAGTCTTTCCACTATAGTCTCCACTTTATTCTGTCCACTACAGTCTTTCCACTATAGTCTTTCCACTATAGTCTGTCCACTTTAGTCTGTCCACTTTAGTCTTTCCACTATAGTCTATCCACTTTAGTCTTTCCACTATCGTCTGTCCACTTTAGTCTTTCCACTTTAATCTTTTCTCTTTAGTCTGTCCACTTTAGTCTTTCCACTATAGTCTGTCCACTTTAGTCTTTCCACTTTAGTCTTTCCACTTTATTCTGTCCACTTCAGTGTGTACACTTTAGTCTGTCCACTGAGTCTTTCCACTTCAGTCTTTCCACTATAGTCTGTCCACTTTAGTCTTTCCACTTTAGTCTTTCCACTATAGTCTCCACTTTATTCTGTCCACTACAGTCTTTCCACTTTAGTCTTTCCAATACTCTCTGTCCACTTTAGTCTTTCCACTTTAGTCTTTCCATTATAGTCTCCACTTTATTCTGTCCACTACAGTCTTTCCACTATAGTCTGTCCACTTTAGTCTTTCCACTATTCTCTGTCCACTTTAGTCTTTCCACTATTGTCTCCACTTTATTCTGTCTACTACAGTCTTTCCACTATAGTCTTTCCACTATAGTCTGTCCACTTTAGTCTGTCCACTTTAGTCTTTCCACTATAGTCTATCCACTTTAGTCTTTCCACTTTAGTCTTTCCACTTTATTCTGTCCACTTCAGTGTGTACACTTTAGTCTGTCCACTTTAGTCTTTCCACTATAGTCTGTCCACTTTAGTCTTTCCACTTTAGTCTTTCCACTTTATTCTGTCCACTTCAGTGTGTACACTTTAGTCTGTCCACTGAGTCTTTCCACTTCAGTCTTTCCACTATAGTCTGTCCACTTTAGTCTTTCCACTTTAGTCTTTCCACTATAGTCTCCACTTTATTCTGTCCACTACAGTCTTCCACTTTAGTCTTTCCAATACTCTCTGTCCACTTTAGTCTTTCCAATTTAGTCTTTCCACTATAGTCTCCACTTTATTCTGTCCACTACAGCCTTTCCACAATAGTCTTTCCACTATAGTCTGTCCACTTTAGTCTTTCCACTATTCTCTGTCCACTTTAGTCTTTCCACTTTAGTTTTTCCACTTTAGTCTTTCCGCTATAGTCCGTCCACTTCAGTCTTTCCACTATTCTCTGTCCACTTTAGTCTTTCCACTATAGTCTCCACTTTATTCTGTCCACTACAGTCTTTCCACTATAGTCTTTCCACTATAGTCTGTCCACTTTAGTCTGTCCATTTTAGTCTTTCCACTATAGTCTATCCACTTTAGTCTTTCCACTTTATTCTGTCCACTTCAGTGTGTACACTTTAGTCTGTCCACTGAGTCTTTCCACATCAGTCTTTCCACTTTATTCTGTCCACTTCAGTGTGTACACTTTAGTCCGTCCACTTTAGTCTTTCCACTATAGTCTGTCCACTTTAGTCTTTCCACTTTAGTCTTTCCACTTTATTCTGTCCACTTCAGTGTGTACACTTTAGTCTGTCCACTGAGTCTTTCCACATCAGTCTTTCCACTATAGTCTGTCCACTTTAGTTTTTCCACTTTAGTCTTTCCACTATAGTCTCCACTTTATTCTGTCCACTACAGTCTTCCACTTTAGTCTTTCCAATACTCTCTGTCCACTTTAGTCTTTCCACTTTAGTCTTTCCACTATAGTCTCCACTTTATTCTGTCCACTACAGCCTTTCCACTATAGTCTTTCCACTATAGTCTGTCCACTTTAGTCTTTCCGCTATTCTCTGTCCACTTTAGTCTGTCCATTATAGTCTCTACTTTATTCTGTCCACTACAGTCTTTCCACTATAGTCTTTCCACTATAGTCTGTCCACTTTAGTCTTTCCACTTTAGTTTTTCCACTTTAGTCTTTCCACTATAGTCCATCCACTTTAGTCTTTCCACTATTCTCTGTCCACTTTAGTCTTTCCACTATAGTCTCCACTTTATTCTGTCCACTACATTCTTTCCACTGTAGTCTTTCCACTATGGTCTATCCACTTTAGTCTTTCCACTATTCTCTGTCCACTTTAGTCTTTCCACTCTAGTCTCCACTTTATACTGTCCACTACAGTCTTTCCACTATAGTCTTTCCACTATAGTCTGTCCACTTTAGTCTTTCCACTATAGTCTCCACTTTATTCTGTCCACTACAGTCTTTCCACTTTAGTCTTTCCAATACTCTCTGTCCACTTTAGTCTTTCCACTTTAGTCTTTCCATTATAGTCTCCACTTTATTCTGTACACTACAGTCTTTCCACTATATCCTGTCCACTTTAGTCTTTCCACTATTCTCTGTCCACTTTAGTCTTTCCACTATTGTCTCCACTTTATTCTGTCTACTGCAGTCTTTCCACTATAGTCTTTCCACTATAGTCTGTCCACTTTAGTCTGTCCACTTTAGTCTTTCCACTATAGTCTATCCACTTTAGTCTTTCCACTTTAGTCTTTCCACTTTATTCTGTCCACTTCAGTGTGTACACTTTAGTCTGTCCACTTTAGTCTTTCCACTATAGTCTGTCCACTTTAGTCTTTCCACTTTAGTCTTTCCACTTTATTCTCTCCACTTCAGTGTGTACACCTTAGTCTGTCCACTGAGTCTTTCCACTTCAGTCTTTCCACTATAGTCTGTCCACTTTAGTCTTTCCACTTTAGTCTTTCCACTATAGTCTCCACTTTATTCTGTCCACTACAGTCTTCCACTTTAGTCTTTCCAATACTCTCTGTCCACTTTAGTCTTTCCAATTTAGTCTTTCCACTATAGTCTCCACTTTATTCTGTCCACTACAGCCTTTCCACAATAGTCTTTCCACAATAGTCTGTCCACTTTAGTCTTTCCACTATTCTCTGTCCACTTTAGTCTTTCCACTTTAGTTTTTCCACTACAGTCTTTCCACTATAGTCCGTCCACTTTAGTCTTTCCACTATTCTCTGTCCACTTTAGTCTTTCCACTATAGTCTCCACTTTATTCTGTCCACTACAGTCTTTCCACTATAGTCTTTCCACTATAGTCTGTCCACTTTAGTCTGTCCACTTTAGTCTTTCCACTATAGTCTATCCACTTTAGTCTTTCCACTTTAGTCTTTCCACTTTATTCTGTCCACTTCAGTGTGTACACTTTAGTCTGTCCACTTTAGTCTTTCCACTATAGTCTGTCCACTTTAGTCTTTCCACTTTAGTCTTTCCACTTTATTCTGTCCACTTCAGTGTGTACACTTTAGTCTGTCCACTGAGTCTTTCCACATCAGTCTTTCCACTATAGTCTGTCTACTTTAGTCTTTCCACTTTAGTCTTTCCACTATAGTCTCCACTTTATTCTGTCCACTACAGTCTTCCACTTTAGTCTTTCCAATACTCTCTGTCCAATTTAGTCTTTCCACTTTAGTCTTTCCACAATAGTCTCCACTTTATTCTGTCCACTACAGCCTTTCCACTATAGTCTTTCCACTATAGTCTGTCCACTTTAGTCTTTCCGCTATTCTCTGTCCACTTTAGTCTTTCCACTATAGTCTCTACTTTATTCTGTCCACTACAGTCTTTCCACTATAGTCTTTCCACTATAGTCTGTCCACTTTAGTCTTTCCACTTTAGTTTTTCCACTTTAGTCTTTCCACTATAGTCTGTCCACTTTAGTCTGTCCACTTTAGTCTTTCCACTATAGTCTATCCACTTTAGTCTTTCCACTTTAGTCTTTCCACTTTATTCTGTCCACTTCAGTGTGTACACTTTAGTCTGTCCACTTTAGTCTTTCCACTATAGTCTGTCCACTTTAGTCTTTCCACTTTAGTCTTTCCACTTTATTCTGTCCACTTCAGTGTGTACACCTTAGTCTGTCCACTGAGTCTTTCCACTTCAGTCTTTCCACTATAGTCTGTCCACTTTAGTCTTTCCACTTTAGTCTTTCCACTATAGTCTCCACTTTATTCTGTCCACTACAGTCTTCCACTTTAGTCTTTCCAATACTCTCTGTCCACTTTAGTCTTTCCAATTTAGTCTTTCCACTATAGTCTCCACTTTATTCTGTCCACTACAGCCTTTCCACAATAGTCTTTCCACAATAGTCTGTCCACTTTAGTCTTTCCACTATTCTCTGTCCACTTTAGTCTTTCCACTTTAGTTTTTCCACTACAGTCTTTCCACTATAGTCCGTCCACTTTAGTCTTTCCACTATTCTCTGTCCACTTTAGTCTTTCCACTATAGTCTCCACTTTATTCTGTCCACTACAGTCTTTCCACTATAGTCTTTCCACTATAGTCTGTCCACTTTAGTCTGTCCACTTTAGTCTTTCCACTATAGTCTATCCACTTTAGTCTTTCCACTTTAGTCTTTCCACTTTATTCTGTCCACTTCAGTGTGTACACTTTAGTCTGTCCACTTTAGTCTTTCCACTATAGTCTGTCCACTTTAGTCTTTCCACTTTAGTCTTTCCACTTTATTCTGTCCACTTCAGTGTGTACACTTTAGTCTGTCCACTGAGTCTTTCCACATCAGTCTTTCCACTATAGTCTGTCTACTTTAGTCTTTCCACTTTAGTCTTTCCACTATAGTCTCCACTTTATTCTGTCCACTACAGTCTTCCACTTTAGTCTTTCCAATACTCTCTGTCCAATTTAGTCTTTCCACTTTAGTCTTTCCACAATAGTCTCCACTTTATTCTGTCCACTACAGCCTTTCCACTATAGTCTTTCCACTATAGTCTGTCCACTTTAGTCTTTCCGCTATTCTCTGTCCACTTTAGTCTTTCCACTATAGTCTCTACTTTATTCTGTCCACTACAGTCTTTCCACTATAGTCTTTCCACTATAGTCTGTCCACTTTAGTCTTTCCACTTTAGTTTTTCCACTTTAGTCTTTCCACTATAGTCCGTCCACTTTAGTCTTTCCACTATTCTCTGTCCACTTTAGTCTTTCCACTATAGTATCCACTTTATTCTGTCCACTACAGTCTTTCCACTGTAGTCTTTCCACTATGGTCTATCCACTTTTTGCATTTTATACTTAGAAGAAAGGACCTTCAACGCCTACGCTCGACATACTTCAGATATCTGAGATTTCTTCTCTATCTACCACGGCGCACGCGGAACCGCTACCTGATCCGCCGTTTGTTGCTTTCCGACCCATTGTTGACGCTCGAAGCCCTCTCCTCTAATTTGTGTTCTCCGATTGGAAACTTACCTGTCCACGACCCCATCAATGTGATTCTAAATTAGTGAAAATATTTTTGAGTGTTTTGTGATTATTTTATATTTCTTTGTCCTTTTTACTGCACTTACGCCCTTGGGCAGTGCGTCATAAATCCTTCCTTCCTTCCTTCCTTTAGTCTTTCCACTATTCTCTGTCCACTTTAGTCTTTCCAATCTAGTCTCCACTTTATACTGTCCACTACAGTCTTTCCACTATAGTCTTTCCACTATAGTCTGTCCACTTTAGTCTTTCCACTTTAGTCTTTCCAATACTCTCTGTCCACTTTAGTCTTTCCACTATAGTCTCCACTTTATTCTGTCCACTACAGTCTTTCCACTATAGTCTGTCCACTTTAGTCTTTCCACTATTCTCTGTCCACTTTAGTCTTTCCACTATAGTCTTTCCAATATAGTCTGTCCACTTTAGTCTTTCCACTTTAGTCTTTCCACCTTAGTCTGTCCACTTTAGTCTTTCCACTATAGTCTGTCCACTTTAGTCTTTCCACTATTCTCTGTCCACTTTAATCTTTTCACTTTAGTCTTTCCACTATAGTCTCCACTTTATTCTGTCCACTACAGTCTTTCCACTATAGTCTTTCCACTATAGTCTGTCCACTTTAGTCTTTCCACTTTAATCTTTTCTCTTTAGTCTGTCCACTTTAGTCTTTCCACTATAGTCTGTCCACTTTAGTCTTTCCACTTTAGTCTTTCCACTTTATTCTGTCCACTTCAGTGTGTACACTTTAGTCTGTCCACTGAGTCTTTCCACTTCAGTCTTTCCACTATAGTCTGTCCACTTTAGTCTTTCCACTTTAGTCTTTCCACTATAGTCTCCACTTTATTCTGTCCACTACAGTCTTCCACTTTAGTCTTTCCAATACTCTCTGTCCACTACAGTCTTTCCACTATAGTCTTTCCACTATAGTCTGTCCACTTTAGTCTGTCCACTTTAGTCTTTCCACTATAGTCTATCCACTTTAGTCTTTCCACTTTAGTCTTTCCACTTTATTCTGTCCACTTCAGTGTGTACACTTTAGTCTGTCCACTTTAGTCTTTCCACTATAGTCTGTCCACTTTAGTCTTTCCACCTTAGTCTTTCCACTTTATTCTGTCCACTTCAGTGTGTACACTTTAGTCTGTCCACTGAGTCTTTCCACATCAGTCTTTCCACTATAGTCTGTCCACTATAGTCTTTCCACTTTAGTCTTTCCACTATAGTCTCCACTTTATTCTGTCCACTACAGTCTTCCACTTTAGTCTTTCCAATACTCTCTGTCCACTTTAGTCTTTCCACTTTAGTCTTTCCACTATAGTCTCCACTTTATTCTGTCCACTACAGCCTTTCCACTATAGTCTTTCCACTATAGTCTGTCCACTTTAGTCTTTCCGTTATTCTCTGTCCACTTTAGTCTTTCCACTATAGTCTCTACTTTATTCTGTCCACTACAGTCTTTCCACTATAGTCTTTCCACTATAGTCTGTCCACTTTAGTCTTTCAACTTTAGTTTTTCCACTTTAGTCTTTCCACTATAGTCCGTCCACTTTAGTCTTTCCACTATTCTCTGTCCACTTTAGTCTTTCCACTATAGTATCCACTTTATTCTGTCCACTACAGTCTTTCCACTGTAGTCTTTCCACTATGGTCTATCCACTTTAGTCTTTCCACTATTCTCTGTCCACTTTAGTCTTTCCACTCTAGTCTCCACTTTATACTGTCCACTACAGTCTTTCCACTATAGTCTTTCCACTATAGTCTGTCCACTTTAGTCTTTCCACTTTAGTCTTTCCAATACTCTCTGTCCACTTTAGTCTTTCCACTATAGTCTCCACTTTATTCTGTCCACTACAGTCTTTCCACTATAGTCTTTCCACTATAGTCTGTCCACTTTAGTCTTTCCACTATTCTCTGTCCACTTTAGTCTTTCCACTATAGTCTTTCCAATATAGTCTGTCCACTTTAGTCTTTCCACTTTAGTCTTTCCACCTTAGTCTGTCCACTTTAGTCTTTCCACAATAGTCTGTCCACTTTAGTCTTTCCACTATTCTCTGTCCACTTTAGTCTTTTCACTTTAGTCTTTCCACTATAGTCTCCACTTTATTCTGTCCACTACAGTCTTTCCACTATAGTCTTTCCACTATAGTCTGTCATCTTTAGTCTTTCCACTTTAATCTTTTCTCTTTAGTCTGTCCACTTTAGTCTTTCCACTATAGTCTGTCCACTTTAGTCTTTCCACTTTAGTCTTTCCACTTTATTCTGTCCACTTCAGTGTGTACACTTTAGTCTGTCCGCTGAGTCTTTCCACTTCAGTCTTTCCACTATAGTCTGTCCACTTTAGTCTTTCCACTTTAGTCTTTCCACTATAGTCTCCACTTTACTCTGTCCACTACAGTCTTTCCACTTTAGTCTTTCCAATACTCTCTGTCCACTTTAGTCTTTCCACTTTAGTCTTTCCATTATAGTCTCCACTTTATTCTGTCCACTACAGTCTTTCCACTATAGTCTTTCCACTATAGTCTGTCCACTTTAGTCTTTCCACTATTCTCTGTCCACTTTAGTCTTTCCACTATAGTCTCCACTTTATTCTGTCAACTACAGTCTTTCCACTATAGTCTTTCCACTATAGTTTGTCCACTTTAGTCTTTCCACTTTAGTTTTTCCACTTTAGTCTTTCCACTATAGTCCGTCCACTTTAGTCTTTTCACTATTTTCACTTTTCACTTTTCACTATCTTTTCACTCTGTCCACTTTAGTCTTTCCACTATAGTCTCCACTTTATTCTGTCCACTACAGTCTTTCCACTATAGTCTTTCCACTATAGTCTGTCCACTTTAGTCTGTCCACTTTAGTCTTTCCAATATTGTCTATCCACTTTAGTCTTTCCACTTTAGTCTTTCCACTTTATTCTGTCCACTTCAGTGTGTACACTTTAGTCTGTCCACTTTAGTCTTTCCACTATATTCTGTCCACTTTAGTCTTTCCACTTTAGTCTTTCCACTTTGTTCTGTCCACTTCAGTGTGTACACTTTAGTCTGTCCACTGAGTCTTTCCACTTCAGTCTTTCCACTATAGTCTGTCCACTTTAGTCTTTCCACTTTAGTCTTTCCACTTTCCAAAGTCTAGTCTAGTCTTTCCAAGACTTTCTTATAGTCTTTCCACTATAGTCTCCACTTTATTCTGTCCACTACAGTCTTCCACTTTAGTCTTTCCAATATTCTCTGTTCACTTTAGTCTTTCCACTCCACGTCTCCACTTTATTCTGTCCACTACAGTCTTTCCACTATAGTCTTTCCACTATAGTCTGTCCACTTTAGTCTTTCCACTTTAGTTTTTCCACTTTAGTCTTTCCACTATAGTCCGTCCACTTTAGTCTTTCCACTATTCTCTGTCCACTTTAGCCTTTCCACTATAGTCTCCACTTTATTCTGTCCACTACAGTCTTTCCACTATAGTCTTTCCACTATAGTCTATCCACTTTAGTCTTTCCATTATTCTCTGTCCACTTTAGTCTTTCCACTCTAGTCTCCACTTTATACTGTCCACTACAGTCTTTCCACTATAGTCTTTCCACTATAGTCTGTCCACTTTAGTCTTTCCACTTTAGTCTTTCCACTATTCTCTGTCCACTATAGTCTTTCCACTATATTCTTTCCAATATAGTCTGTCCACTTTAGTCTTTCCACTTTAGTCTTTCCACCTTAGTCTGTCCACTTTAGTCTTTCCACTATAGTCTGTCCACTTTAGTTTTTCCACTATTCTCTGTCCACTTTAGTCTTTTCACTTTAGTCTTTCCACTATAGTCTCCACTTTATTCTGTCCACTACAGTCTTTCCACTATAGTCTTTCCACTATAGTCTGTCCACTTTAGTCTTTCCACTTTAATCTTTTCTCTTTAGTCTGTCCACTTTAGTCTTTCCACTATAGTCTGTCCACTTTAGTCTTTCCACTTTAGACTTTCCACTTTATTCTGTCCACTTCAGTGTGTACACTTTAGTCTGTCCACTGAGTCTTTCCACTTCAGTCTTTCCACTATAGTCTGTCCACTTTAGTCCTTCCACTTTAGTCTTTCCACTATAGTCTCCACTTTACTCTGTCCACTACAGTCTTCCACTTTAGTCTTTCCAATATTCTCTGTTCACTTTAGTCTTTCCACTCCACGTCTCCACTTTATTCTGTCCACAACAGTCTTTCCACTATAGTCTTTCCACTATAGTCTGTCCACTTTAGTCTTTCCACTATTCTCTGTCCACTTTAGTCTTTCCACTATAGTCTCCACTTTATTCTGTCCACTACAGTCTTTCCACTATAGTCTTTCCACTATAGTTTGTCCTTTAGTCTTTCCACTTTAGTTTTTCCACTTTAGTCTTTCCACTATAGTCCGTCCACTTTAGTCTTTCCACTATTCTCTGTCCACTTTAGTCTTTCCACTATAGTCTCCACTTTATTCTGTCCACTACAGTCTTTTCACTATAGTCTTTCCACTATAGTCTGTCCACTTTAGTCTGTCCACTTTAGTCTTTCCACTATAGTCTATCCACTTTAGTCTTTCCAATTTAGTCTTTCCACTTTATTCTGTCCACTTCAGTGTGTACACTTTAGTCTGTCCACTTTAGTCTTTCCACTATATTCTGTCCACTTCAGTCTTTCCACTTTATTCTTTCCACTTTATTCTGTCCACTTCAGTGTGTACACTTTAGTCTGTCCACTGAGTCTTTCCACTTCAGTCTTTCCACCATAGTCTGTCCACTTTAGTCTTTCCACTTTAGTCTTTCCACTTTCCAAAGTCTAGTCTAGTCTTTCCAAGACTTTCCTATAGTCTTTCCACTATAGTCTCCACTTTATTCTGTCCACTACAGTCTTCCACTTTAGTCTTTCCACTTTAGTCTTTCCACTATAGTCTCCACTTTACTCTGTCCACTACAGTCTTTCCACTTTAGTCTTTCCAATACTCTCTGTCCACTTTAGTCTTTCCACTTTAGTCTTTCCATTATAGTCTCCACTTTATTCTGTCCACTACAGTCTTTCCACTATAGTCTTTCCACTATAGTCGATCCACTTTAGTCTTTCCACTATTCTCTGTCCACTTTAGTCTTTCCACTATAGTCTCCACTTTATTCTGTCCACTACAGTCTTTCCACTATGGTCTTTCCACTATAGTCTGTCCACTTTAGTCTTTCCACTTTAGTTTTTCCACTTTAGTCTTTCCACTATAGTCCGTCCACTTTAGTCTTTCCACTATTCTCTGTCCACTTTAGTCTTTCCACTATAGTCTTAACTTTATTCTGTCTACTACAGTCTTTCCACTATAGTCTATCCACTTTAGTCTTTCCACTATTCTCTGTCCACTTTAGTCTTTCCACTCTAGTCTCCACTTTATACTTTCCACTACAGTCTTTCCAGTATAGTCTTTCCACTATAGTCTGTCCACTTTAGTCTTTCCACTTTAGTCTTTCCACTATAGTCTCCACTTTATTCTGTCCACTACAGTCTTTCCACTATAGTCTTTCCACTATAGTCTGTCCACTTTAGTCTTTCCAATATTCTCTGTCCACTTTAGTCTTTCCACTCCACGTCTCCACTTTATTCTGTCCACTACAGTCTTTCCACTATAGTCTTTCCACTATAGTCTGTCCACTTTAGTCTTTCCACTATTCTCTGTCCACTTTAGTCTTTCCACTATAGTCTCCACTTTATTCTGTCCACTACAGTCTTTCCACTATAGTCTTTCCACTATAGTCTTTCCACTATAGTCTGTCCACTTTAGTCTTTCCACTTTAGTTTTTCTACTTTAGTCTTTCCACTATAGTCCGTCCACTTTAGTCTTTCCACTATTCTCTGTCCACTTTAGTCTTGCCACTATAGTCTCCACTTTATTCTGTCCACTACAGTCTTTCCACTATAGTCTATCCACTTTAGTCTTTCCACTATTCTCTGTCCACTTTAGTCTTTCCACTCTAGTCTCCACTTTATACTGTCCACTACAGTCTTTCAACTATAGTCTTTCCACTATAGTCTGTCCACTTTAGTCTTTCCGCTTTAGTCTTTCCACTATAGTCTCCACTTTATTCTGTCCACTACAGTCTTTCCTCTGAGTCTTTCCACTTCAGTCTTTCCACTATAGTCAGTCCACTACAGTCTTTCCACTATAGTCTTTCCACTATAGTCGATCCACTTTAGTCTTTCCACTATTCTCTCTCCATTTTAGTCTTTCCACTATAGTCTCCACTTTATTCTGTCCACTACAGTCTTTCCACTATGGTCTATCCACTTTAGTCTTTCCACTATTCTCTGTCCACTTTAGTCTTTCCACTCTAGTCTCCACTTTATTCTGTCTACTACAGTCTTTCCACTATAGTCTATCCACTTTAGTCTTTCCACTATTCTCTGTCCACTTTAGTCTTTCCACTCTAGTCTCCACTTTATACTTTCCACTACAGTCTTTCCACTATAGTCTTTCCACTATAGTCTGTCCACTTTAGTCTTTCCACTTTAATCTTTCCACTATAGTCTCCACTTTATTCTGTCCACTACAGTCTTTCCACTATAGTCTTTCCACTATAGTCTGTCCACTTTAGTCTTTCCAATATTCTCTGTCCACTTTAGTCTTTCCACTCCACGTCTCCACTTTATTCTGTCGACTACAGTCTTTCCACTATAGTCTTTCCACTATAGTCTGTCCACTTTAGTCTTTCCACTATTCTCTGTCCACTTTAGTCTTTCCACTATAGTCTCCACTTTATTCTGTCCACTACAGTCTTTCCACTATAGTCTATCCACTTTAGTCTTTCCACTATTCTCTGTCCACTTTAGTCTTTCCACTCTAGTCTCCACTTTATACTTTCCACTACAGTCTTTCCACTATAGTCTTTCCACTATAGTCTGTCCACTTTAGTCTTTCCACTTTAGTTTTTCCACTTTAGTCTTTCCACTATAGTCCGTCCACTTTAGTCTTTCCACTATTCTCTGTCCACTTTAGTCTTTCCACTATAGTCTTCACTTTATTCTGTCTACTACAGTCTTTCCACTATAGTCTATCCACTTTAGTCTTTCCACTATTCTCTGTCCACTTTAGTCTTTCCACTCTAGTCTCCACTTTATACTTTCCACTACAGTCTTTCCACTATAGTCTTTCCACTATAGTCTGTCCACTTTAGTCTTTCCACTTTAATCTTTCCACTATAGTCTCCACTTTATTCTGTCCACTACAGTCTTTCCACTATAGTCTTTCCACTATAGTCTGTCCACTTTAGTCTTTCCAATATTCTCTGACCACTTTAGTCTTTCCACTCCACGTCTCCACTTTATTCTGTCGACTACAGTCTTTCCACTATAGTCTTTCCACTATAGTCTGTCCACTTTAGTCTTTCCACTATTTTCTGTCCACTTTAGTCTTTCCACTATAGTCTCCACTTTATTCTGTCCACTACAGTCTTTCCACTATAGTCTTTCCACTATAGTCTGTCCACTTTAGTCTTTCCACTTTAGTTTTTCCACTTTAGTCTTTCCACTATAGTCCGTCCACTTTAGTCTTTCCACTATTCTCTGTCCACTTTAGTCTTTCCACTATAGTCTCCACTTTATTCTGTCCACTACAGTCTTTCCACTATAGTCTATCCACTTTAGTCTTTCCACTATTCTCTGTCCACTTTAGTCTTTCCACTCTAGTCTCCACTTTATACTGTCCACTACAGTCTTTCAACTATAGTCTTTCCACTATAGTCTGTCCACTTTAGTCTTTCCGCTTTAGTCTTTCCACTATAGTCTCCACTTTATTCTGTCCACTACAGTCTTTCCACTATAGTCTTTCCACTATAGTCTTTCCACTTTAGTCTTTACACTATTCTCTGTCCACTTTAGTCTTTCCACTATAGTCTCCACTTTATTCTGTCAACTACAGTCTTTCCACTATAGTCTTTCCACTCTAGTCTTCACTTTATACTGTACTGTACTCTCTGTCCACTTTAGTCTTTCCACTATAGTCTGTCCACTTTAGTCTTTCCACTTTAGTCTTTCCAGTACTCTCTGTCCACTTTAGTCTTTCCACTTTAGTCTTTCCACTATAGTCTCCACTTTATTCTGTCCACTACAGTCTTTCCACTATAGTCTTTCCACTATAGTCTGTCCACTTTAGTCTTTCCACTTTAGTTTTTCCACTTTAGTCTGTCCACTTCAGTCTTTCCACTATAGTCTCCACTTTATTCTGTCCACTACAGTCTTTCCACCATAGTCTTTCCATTATAGTCTGTCCACTTTAGTCTTTCCACTATTCTCTGTCCACTTTAGTCTTTCCACTATAGTCTTTCCAATATAGTCTGTCCACTTTAGTCTTTCCACTTTAGTCTTTCCACCTTAGTCTGTCCACTTTAGTCTTTCCACTATAGTCTGTCCACTTTAGTCTTTCCACTATTCTCTGTCCACTTTAGTCTTTCCACTTTAGTCTTTCCACTTTAGTCTTTCCACTTTATTCTGCCCACTTCAGTGTGTACACTTTAGTCTGTCCACTTTAGTCTTTCCACTATAGTCTGTCCACTTTAGTCTTTCCACTTTAGTCTTTCCACTTTATTCTGTCCAATTCAGTGTGTACACTTTAGTCTGTCCACTGAGTCTTTCCACTTCAGTCTTTCCACTATAGTCTGTCCACTTTAGTCTTTCCACTTTAGTCTTTCCACTATAGTCTCCACTTTATTCTGTCCACTACAGTCTTTCCACTTTAGTCTTTCCAATACTCTCTGTCCACTTTAGTCTGTCCACTTCAGACTTTCCACTATAGTCTTTCCACTATAGTCTGTCCACTTTAGTCTTTCCACTTTAGTCTTTCCACTATAGTCTGTCCACTTTAGTCTTTCCACTATTCTCTGTCCACTTTAGTCTTTCCACTATAGTCTCCACTTTATTCTGTCCACTACAGTCTTTCCACTATAGTCTTTCCACTATAGTCTGTCCACTTTAGTCTTTCCACTTTAGTTTTTCCACTTTAGTCTTTCCACTATAGTCCGTCCACTTTAGTCTTTCCACTATTCTCTGTCCACTTTAGTCTTTCCACTGTAGTCTCCACTTTATTCTGTCCACTACAGTCTTTCCACTATAGTCTTTCCACTATAGTCGATCCACTTTAGTCTTTCAACTATTCTCTGTCCACTTTAGTCTTTCCACTTTAGTCTCCACTTTCGTCTCCACTTTATACTGTCTACTACAGTCTTTCCACTATAGTCTTTCCACTATCGTCTGTCCACTTTAGTCTTTCCACTTTAGTCTTTCCACTATAGTCTCCACTTTATTCTGTCCACTACAGTCTTTCCACTATAGTCTTTCCACTATAGTCTTTCCACTTTAGTCTTTCCACTATAGTCCGTCCACTTTAGTCTTTTCACTATTCTCTGTCCACTTTAGTCTTTCCACTATAGTCTCCACTTTATTCTGTCCACTACAGTCTTTCCACTATAGTCTTTCCACAATAGTCTGTCCACTTTAGTCTGTCAACTTTAGTCTTTCCAATATAGTGTGTACACTTTAGTCTGTCCACTTTAGTCTTTCCACTATAGTCTGTCCACTTTAGTCTTTCCACTTTAGTCTTTCCACTTTATTCTGTCCACTTCAGTGTGTACACTTTAGTCTGTCCACTGAGTCTTTCCACTTCAGTCTTTCCACTATAGTCTGTCCACTTTAGTCTTTCCACTTTAGTCTTTCCACTATAGTCTCCACTTTATTCTGTCCACTACAGTCTTCCACTTTAGTCTTTCCAATACTCTCTGTCCACTTTAGTCTTTCCAATTTAGTCTTTCCACTATAGTCTTCACTTTATTCTGTCCACTACAGCCTTTCCACAATAGTCTTTCCACTATAGTCTGTCCACTTTAGTCTTTCCACTATTCTCTGTCCACTTTAGTCTTTCCACTACAGTCTCCACTTTATTCTGTCCACTACAGTCTTTCCACTATAGTCTTTCCACTAAAGTTTGTCCACTTTAGTCTTTCCACTTTAGTTTTTCCACTTTAGTCTTTCCACTATAGTCCGTCCACTTTAGTCTTTTCACTATTCTCTGTCCACTTTAGTCTTTCCACTATAGTCTCCACTTTATTCTGTCCACTACAGTCTTTCCACTATAGTCTTTCCACAATAGTCTGTCCACTTTAGTCTGTCAGCTTTAGTCTTTCCAATATAGTGTGTACACTTTAGTCTGTCCACTTTAGTCTTTCCACTATAGTCTGTCCACTTTAGTCTTTCCACTTTAGTCTTTCCACTTTATTCTGTCCACTTCAGTGTGTACACTTTAGTCTGTCCACTGAGTCTTTCCACTTCAGTCTTTCCACAATAGTCTGTCCACTTTAGTCTGTCAACTTTAGTCTTTCCAATATAGTGTGTACACTTTAGTATGTCCACTTTAGTCTTTCCACTATAGTCTGTCCACTTTAGTCTTTCCACTTTAGTCTTTCCACTTTATTCTGTCCACTTCAGTGTGTACACTTTAGTCTGTCCACTGAGTCTTTCCACTTCAGTCTTTCCACTATAGTCTGTCCACTTTAGTCTTTCCACTTTAGTCTTTCCACTATAGTCTCCACTTTATTCTGTCCACTACAGTCTTCCACTTTAGTCTTTCCAATACTCTCTGTCCACTACAGTCTTTCCACTTTAGTCTTTCCACTATAGTCTGTCCACTTTAGTCTGTCCACTTTAGTCTTTCCACTATAGTCTATCCACTTTAGTCTTTCCACTTTAGTCTTTCCACTTTATTCTGTCCACTTCAGTGTGTACACTTTAGTCTGTCCACTTTAGTCTTTCCACTATAGTCTGTCCACTTTAGTCTTTCCACTTTAGTCTTTCCACTTTATTCTGTCCACTTCAGTGTGTACACTTTAGTCTGTCCACTGAGTCTTTCCACATCAGTCTTTCCACTATAGTCTGTCCACTTTAGTCTTTCCACTTTAGTCTTTCCACTATAGTCTCCACTTTATTCTGTCCACTACAGTCTTCCACTTTAGTCTTTCCAATACTCTCTGTCCACTTTAGTCTTTCCACTTTAGTCTTTCCACTATAGTCTCCACTTTATTCTGTCCACTACAGCCTTTCCACTATAGTCTTTCCACTATAGTCTGTCCACTTTAGTCTTTCCGTTATTCTCTGTAAACTTTAGTCTTTCCACTATAGTCTCTACTTTATTCTGTCCACTACAGTCTTTCCACTATAGTCTTTCCACTATAGTCTGTCCACTTTAGTCTTTCAACTTTAGTTTTTCCACTTTAGTCTTTCCACTATAGTCCGTCCACTTTAGTCTTTCCACTATTCTCTGTCCACTTTAGTCTTTCCACTATAGTATCCACTTTATTCTGTCCACTACAGTCTTTCCACTGTAGTCTTTCCACTATGGTCTATCCACTTTAGTCTTTCCACTATTCTCTGTCCACTTTAGTCTTTCCACTCTAGTCTCCACTTTATACTGTCCACTACAGTCTTTCCACTATAGTCTTTCCACTATAGTCTGTCCACTTTAGTCTTTCCACTTTAGTCTTTCCAATACTCTCTGTCCACTTTAGTCTTTCCACTATAGTCTCCACTTTATTCTGTCCACTACAGTCTTTCCACTATAGTCTTTCCACTATAGTCTGTCCACTTTAGTCTTTCCACTATTCTCTGTCCACTATAGTCTTTCCACTATAGTCTTTCCAATATAGTCTGTCCACTTTAGTCTTTCCACTTTAGTCTTTCCACCTTAGTCTGTCCACTTTAGTCTTTCCACAATAGTCTGTCCACTTTAGTCTTTCCACTATTCTCTGTCCACTTTAGTCTTTTCACTTTAGTCTTTCCACTATAGTCTCCACTTTATTCTGTCCACTACAGTCTTTCCACTATAGTCTTTCCACTATAGTCTGTCCACTTTAGTCTTTCCACTTTAATCTTTTCTCTTTAGTCTGTCCACTTTAGTCTTTCCACTATAGTCTGTCCACTTTAGTCTTTCCACTTTAGTCTTTCCACTTTATTCTTTCCACTTCAGTGTGTACACTTTAGTCTGTCCGCTGAGTCTTTCCACTTCAGTCTTTCCACTATAGTCTGTCCACTTTAGTCTTTCCACTTTAGTCTTTCCACTATAGTCTCCACTTTACTCTGTCCACTACAGTCTTTCCACTTTAGTCTTTCCAATACTCTCTGTCCACTTTAGTCTTTCCACTTTAGTCTTTCCATTATAGTCTCCACTTTATTCTGTCCACTACAGTCTTTCCACTATAGTCTTTCCACTATAGTCTGTCCACTTTAGTCTTTCCACTATTCTCTGTCCACTTTAGTCTTTCCACTATAGTCTCCACTTTATTCTGTCAACTACAGTCTTTCCACTATAGTCTTTCCACTATAGTTTGTCCACTTTAGTCTTTCCACTTTAGTTTTTCCACTTTAGTCTTTCCACTATAGTCCGTCCACTTTAGTCTTTTCACTATTCTCTCTCCACTTTAGTCTTTCCACTATAGTCTCCACTTTACTCTGTCCACTACAGTCTTTCCACTTTAGTCTTTCCAATACTCTCTGTCCACTTTAGTCTTTCCACTTTAGTCTTTCCATTATAGTCTCCACTTTATTCTGTCCACTACAGTCTTTCCACTATAGTCTTTCCACTATAGTCTGTCCACTTTAGTCTTTCCACTATAGTTTGTCCACTTTAGTCTTTCCACTTTAGTTTTTCCACTTTAGTCTTTCCACTATAGTCCGTCCACTTTAGTCTTTCCACTATTCTCTGTCCACTTTAGTCTTTCCACTATAGTATCCACTTTATTCTGTCCACTACAGTCTTTCCACTGTAGTCTTTCCACTATGGTCTATCCACTTTAGTCTTTCCACTATTCTCTTTCCACTTTAGTCTTTCCACTCTAGTCTCCACTTTATACTGTCCACTACAGTCTTTCCACTATAGTCTTTCCACTATAGTCTGTCCACTTTAGTCTTTCCACTTTAGTCTTTCCAATACTCTCTGTCCACTTTAGTCTTTCCACTATAGTCTCCACTTTATTCTGTCCACTACAGTCTTTCCACTATAGTCTTTCCACTATAGTCTGTCCACTTTAGTCTTTCCACTATTCTCTGTCCACTATAGTCTTTCCACTATAGTCTTTCCAATATAGTCTGTCCACTTTAGTCTTTCCACTTTAGTCTTTCCACCTTAGTCTGTCCACTTTAGTCTTTCCACAATAGTCTGTCCACTTTAGTCTTTCCACTATTCTCTGTCCACTTTAGTCTTTTCACTTTAGTCTTTCCACTATAGTCTCCACTTTATTCTGTCCACTACAGTCTTTCCACTATAGTCTTTCCACTATAGTCTGTCCACTTTAGTCTTTCCACTTTAATCTTTTCTCTTTAGTCTGTCCACTTTAGTCTTTCCACTATAGTCTGTCCACTTTAGTCTTTCCACCTTAGTCTGTCCACTTTAGTCTTTCCACAATAGTCTGTCCACTTTAGTCTTTCCACTATTCTCTGTCCACTTTAGTCTTTTCACTTTAGTCTTTCCACTATAGTCTCCACTTTATTCTGTCCACTACAGTCTTTCCACTATAGTCTTTCCACTATAGTCTGTCCACTTTAGTCTTTCCACTTTAATCTTTTCTCTTTAGTCTGTCCACTTTAGTCTTTCCACTATAGTCTGTCCACTTTAGTCTTTCCACTTTAGTCTTTCCACTTTATTCTTTCCACTTCAGTGTGTACACTTTAGTCTGTCCGCTGAGTCTTTCCACTTCAGTCTTTCCACTATAGTCTGTCCACTTTAGTCTTTCCACTTTAGTCTTTCCACTATAGTCTCCACTTTACTCTGTCCACTACAGTCTTTCCACTTTAGTCTTTCCAATACTCTCTGTCCACTTTAGTCTTTCCACTTTAGTCTTTCCATTATAGTCTCCACTTTATTCTGTCCACTACAGTCTTTCCACTATAGTCTTTCCACTATAGTCTGTCCACTTTAGTCTTTCCACTATTCTCTGTCCACTTTAGTCTTTCCACTATAGTCTCCACTTTATTCTGTCCACTACAGTCTTTCCACTATATTCTTTCCACTATAGTCTGTCCACTTTAGTCTGTCCACTTTAGTCTTTCCAATATTGTCTATCCACTTTAGTCTTTCCACTTTAGTCTTTCCACTTTATTCTGTCCACTTCAGTGTGTACACTTTAGTCTGTCCACTTTAGTCTTTCCACTATATTCTGTCCACTTTAGTCTTTCCACTTTAGTCTTTCCACTTTGTTCTCTCCACTTCAGTGTGTACACTTTAGTCTGTCCACTGAGTCTTTCCACTTCAGTCTTTCCACTATAGTCTGTCCACTTTAGTCTTTCCACTTTAGTCTTTCCACTTTCCAAAGTCTAGTCTAGTCTTTCCAAGACTTTCTTATAGTCTTTCCACTATAGTCTCCACTTTATTCTGTCCACTACAGTCTTCCACTTTAGTCTTTCGAATATTCTCTGTTCACTTTAGTCTTTCCACTCCACGTCTCCACTTTATTCTGTCCACTACAGTCTTTCCACTATTGTCTTTCCACTATAGTCTGTCCACTTTAGTCTTTCCGATATTCTCTGTCCACTTTAGTCTTTCCACTCCACGTCTCCACTTTATTCTGTCCACTACAGTCTTTCCACTATAGTCTTTCCACTATAATATGTCCACTTTAGTCTTTCCACTTTAGTTTTTCCACTTTAGTCTTTCCACTATAGTCCGTCCACTTTAGTCTTTCCACTATTCTCTGTCCACTTTAGCCTTTCCACTATAGTCTCCACTTTATTCTGTCCACTGCAGTCTTTCGACTATAGTCTTTCCACTATAGTCTATCCACTTTAGTCTTTCCACTATTCTCTGTCCACTTTAGTCTTTCCACTCTAGTCTCCACTTTATACTGTCCACTACAGTCTTTCCACTATAGTCTTTCCACTATAGTCTGTCCACTTTAGTCTTTCCACTTTAGTCTTTCCACTATTCTCTGTCCACTATAGTCTTTCCACTATATTCTTTCCAATATAGTCAGTCCACTTTAGTCTTTCCACTTTAGTCTTTCCACCTTAGTCTGTCCACTTTAGTCTTTCCACTATTCTCTGTCCACTTTAGTCTTTCCACTCTAGTCTCCACTTTATACTGTCCACTACAGTCTTTCCACTATAGTCTTTCCACTATAGTCTGTCCACTTTAGTCTTTCCACTTTAGTCTTTCCACTATTCTCTGTCCACTATAGTCTTTCCACTATATTCTTTCCAATATAGTCAGTCCACTTTAGTCTTTCCACTTTAGTCTTTCCACCTTAGTCTGTCCACTTTAGTCTTTCCACTATAGTCTGTCCACTTTAGTTTTTCCACTATTCTCTGTCCACTTTAGTCTTTTCACTTTAGTCTTTCCACTATAGTCTCCACTTTATTCTGTCCACTAAAGTCTTTCCACTATAGTCTTTCCACTATAGTCTGTCCACTTTAGTCTTTCCACTTTAGTCTTTCCACTATAGTCTCCACTTTACTCTGTCCACTACAGTCTTTCCACTTTAGTCTTTCCAATACTCTCTGTCCACTTTAGTCTTTCCACTTTAGTCTTTCCATTATAGTCTCCACTTTATTCTGTCCACTACAGTCTTTCCACTATAGTCTTTCCACTATAGTCTGTCCACTTTAGTCTTTCCACTTTAGTCTTTCCACTATAGTCTGTCCACTTTAGTCTTTCCACTATTCTCTGTCCACTTTAGTCTTTCCACTATAGTCTCCACTTTATTCTGTCCACTACAGTCTTTCCACTATAGTCTTTCCACTATAGTCTGTCCACTTTAGTCTTTCCACTTTAGTTTTTCCACTTTAGTCTTTCCACTATAGTCCGTCCACTTTAGTCTTTCCACTATTCTCTGTCCACTTTAGTCTTTCCACTGTAGTCTCCACTTTATTCTGTCCACTACAGTCTTTCCACTATAGTCTTTCCACTATAGTCGATCCACTTTAGTCTTTCAACTATTCTCTGTCCACTTTAGTCTTTCCACTTTAGTCTCCACTTTCGTCTCCACTTTATACTGTCTACTACAGTCTTTCCACTATAGTCTTTCCACTATCGTCTGTCCACTTTAGTCTTTCCACTTTAGTCTTTCCACTATAGTCTCCACTTTATTCTGTCCACTACAGTCTTTCCACTATAGTCTTTCCACTATAGTCTTTCCACTTTAGTCTTTCCACTATAGTCCGTCCACTTTAGTCTTTTCACTATTCTCTGTCCACTTTAGTCTTTCCACTATAGTCTCCACTTTATTCTGTCCACTACAGTCTTTCCACTATAGTCTTTCCACAATAGTCTGTCCACTTTAGTCTGTCAACTTTAGTCTTTCCAATATAGTGTGTACACTTTAGTCTGTCCACTTTAGTCTTTCCACTATAGTCTGTCCACTTTAGTCTTTCCACTTTAGTCTTTCCACTTTATTCTGTCCACTTCAGTGTGTACACTTTAGTCTGTCCACTGAGTCTTTCCACTTCAGTCTTTCCACTATAGTCTGTCCACTTTAGTCTTTCCACTTTAGTCTTTCCACTATAGTCTCCACTTTATTCTGTCCACTACAGTCTTCCACTTTAGTCTTTCCAATACTCTCTGTCCACTTTAGTCTTTCCAATTTAGTCTTTCCACTATAGTCTTCACTTTATTCTGTCCACTACAGCCTTTCCACAATAGTCTTTCCACTATAGTCTGTCCACTTTAGTCTTTCCACTATTCTCTGTCCACTTTAGTCTTTCCACTACAGTCTCCACTTTATTCTGTCCACTACAGTCTTTCCACTATAGTCTTTCCACTAAAGTTTGTCCACTTTAGTCTTTCCACTTTAGTTTTTCCACTTTAGTCTTTCCACTATAGTCCGTCCACTTTAGTCTTTTCACTATTCTCTGTCCACTTTAGTCTTTCCACTATAGTCTCCACTTTATTCTGTCCACTACAGTCTTTCCACTATAGTCTTTCCACAATAGTCTGTCCACTTTAGTCTGTCAGCTTTAGTCTTTCCAATATAGTGTGTACACTTTAGTCTGTCCACTTTAGTCTTTCCACTATAGTCTGTCCACTTTAGTCTTTCCACTTTAGTCTTTCCACTTTATTCTGTCCACTTCAGTGTGTACACTTTAGTCTGTCCACTGAGTCTTTCCACTTCAGTCTTTCCACAATAGTCTGTCCACTTTAGTCTGTCAACTTTAGTCTTTCCAATATAGTGTGTACACTTTAGTATGTCCACTTTAGTCTTTCCACTATAGTCTGTCCACTTTAGTCTTTCCACTTTAGTCTTTCCACTTTATTCTGTCCACTTCAGTGTGTACACTTTAGTCTGTCCACTGAGTCTTTCCACTTCAGTCTTTCCACTATAGTCTGTCCACTTTAGTCTTTCCACTTTAGTCTTTCCACTATAGTCTCCACTTTATTCTGTCCACTACAGTCTTCCACTTTAGTCTTTCCAATACTCTCTGTCCACTACAGTCTTTCCACTTTAGTCTTTCCACTATAGTCTGTCCACTTTAGTCTGTCCACTTTAGTCTTTCCACTATAGTCTATCCACTTTAGTCTTTCCACTTTAGTCTTTCCACTTTATTCTGTCCACTTCAGTGTGTACACTTTAGTCTGTCCACTTTAGTCTTTCCACTATAGTCTGTCCACTTTAGTCTTTCCACTTTAGTCTTTCCACTTTATTCTGTCCACTTCAGTGTGTACACTTTAGTCTGTCCACTGAGTCTTTCCACATCAGTCTTTCCACTATAGTCTGTCCACTTTAGTCTTTCCACTTTAGTCTTTCCACTATAGTCTCCACTTTATTCTGTCCACTACAGTCTTCCACTTTAGTCTTTCCAATACTCTCTGTCCACTTTAGTCTTTCCACTTTAGTCTTTCCACTATAGTCTCCACTTTATTCTGTCCACTACAGCCTTTCCACTATAGTCTTTCCACTATAGTCTGTCCACTTTAGTCTTTCCACTATTCTCTGTCCACTTTAGTCTTTCCACTCTAGTCTCCACTTTATACTGTCCACTACAGTCTTTCCACTATAGTCTTTCCACTATAGTCTGTCCACTTTAGTCTTTCCACTTTAGTCTTTCCACTATTCTCTGTCCACTATAGTCTTTCCACTATATTCTTTCCAATATAGTCAGTCCACTTTAGTCTTTCCACTTTAGTCTTTCCACCTTAGTCTGTCCACTTTAGTCTTTCCACTATAGTCTGTCCACTTTAGTTTTTCCACTATTCTCTGTCCACTTTAGTCTTTTCACTTTAGTCTTTCCACTATAGTCTCCACTTTATTCTGTCCACTAAAGTCTTTCCACTATAGTCTTTCCACTATAGTCTGTCCACTTTAGTCTTTCCACTTTAGTCTTTCCACTATAGTCTCCACTTTACTCTGTCCACTACAGTCTTTCCACTTTAGTCTTTCCAATACTCTCTGTCCACTTTAGTCTTTCCACTTTAGTCTTTCCATTATAGTCTCCACTTTATTCTGTCCACTACAGTCTTTCCACTATAGTCTTTCCACTATAGTCTGTCCACTTTAGTCTTTCCACTTTAGTCTTTCCACTATAGTCTGTCCACTTTAGTCTTTCCACTATTCTCTGTCCACTTTAGTCTTTCCACTATAGTCTCCACTTTATTCTGTCCACTACAGTCTTTCCACTATAGTCTTTCCACTATAGTCTGTCCACTTTAGTCTTTCCACTTTAGTTTTTCCACTTTAGTCTTTCCACTATAGTCCGTCCACTTTAGTCTTTCCACTATTCTCTGTCCACTTTAGTCTTTCCACTGTAGTCTCCACTTTATTCTGTCCACTACAGTCTTTCCACTATAGTCTTTCCACTATAGTCGATCCACTTTAGTCTTTCAACTATTCTCTGTCCACTTTAGTCTTTCCACTTTAGTCTCCACTTTCGTCTCCACTTTATACTGTCTACTACAGTCTTTCCACTATAGTCTTTCCACTATCGTCTGTCCACTTTAGTCTTTCCACTTTAGTCTTTCCACTATAGTCTCCACTTTATTCTGTCCACTACAGTCTTTCCACTATAGTCTTTCCACTATAGTCTTTCCACTTTAGTCTTTCCACTATAGTCCGTCCACTTTAGTCTTTTCACTATTCTCTGTCCACTTTAGTCTTTCCACTATAGTCTCCACTTTATTCTGTCCACTACAGTCTTTCCACTATAGTCTTTCCACAATAGTCTGTCCACTTTAGTCTGTCAACTTTAGTCTTTCCAATATAGTGTGTACACTTTAGTCTGTCCACTTTAGTCTTTCCACTATAGTCTGTCCACTTTAGTCTTTCCACTTTAGTCTTTCCACTTTATTCTGTCCACTTCAGTGTGTACACTTTAGTCTGTCCACTGAGTCTTTCCACTTCAGTCTTTCCACTATAGTCTGTCCACTTTAGTCTTTCCACTTTAGTCTTTCCACTATAGTCTCCACTTTATTCTGTCCACTACAGTCTTCCACTTTAGTCTTTCCAATACTCTCTGTCCACTTTAGTCTTTCCAATTTAGTCTTTCCACTATAGTCTTCACTTTATTCTGTCCACTACAGCCTTTCCACAATAGTCTTTCCACTATAGTCTGTCCACTTTAGTCTTTCCACTATTCTCTGTCCACTTTAGTCTTTCCACTACAGTCTCCACTTTATTCTGTCCACTACAGTCTTTCCACTATAGTCTTTCCACTAAAGTTTGTCCACTTTAGTCTTTCCACTTTAGTTTTTCCACTTTAGTCTTTCCACTATAGTCCGTCCACTTTAGTCTTTTCACTATTCTCTGTCCACTTTAGTCTTTCCACTATAGTCTCCACTTTATTCTGTCCACTACAGTCTTTCCACTATAGTCTTTCCACAATAGTCTGTCCACTTTAGTCTGTCAGCTTTAGTCTTTCCAATATAGTGTGTACACTTTAGTCTGTCCACTTTAGTCTTTCCACTATAGTCTGTCCACTTTAGTCTTTCCACTTTAGTCTTTCCACTTTATTCTGTCCACTTCAGTGTGTACACTTTAGTCTGTCCACTGAGTCTTTCCACTTCAGTCTTTCCACAATAGTCTGTCCACTTTAGTCTGTCAACTTTAGTCTTTCCAATATAGTGTGTACACTTTAGTATGTCCACTTTAGTCTTTCCACTATAGTCTGTCCACTTTAGTCTTTCCACTTTATTCTGTCCACTTCAGTGTGTACACTTTAGTCTGTCCACTGAGTCTTTCCACTTCAGTCTTTCCACTATAGTCTGTCCACTTTAGTCTTTCCACTTTAGTCTTTCCACTATAGTCTCCACTTTATTCTGTCCACTACAGTCTTCCACTTTAGTCTTTCCAATACTCTCTGTCCACTACAGTCTTTCCACTTTAGTCTTTCCACTATAGTCTGTCCACTTTAGTCTGTCCACTTTAGTCTTTCCACTATAGTCTATCCACTTTAGTCTTTCCACTTTAGTCTTTCCACTTTATTCTGTCCACTTCAGTGTGTACACTTTAGTCTGTCCACTTTAGTCTTTCCACTATAGTCTGTCCACTTTAGTCTTTCCACTTTAGTCTTTCCACTTTATTCTGTCCACTTCAGTGTGTACACTTTAGTCTGTCCACTGAGTCTTTCCACATCAGTCTTTCCACTATAGTCTGTCCACTTTAGTCTTTCCACTTTAGTCTTTCCACTATAGTCTCCACTTTATTCTGTCCACTACAGTCTTCCACTTTAGTCTTTCCAATACTCTCTGTCCACTTTAGTCTTTCCACTTTAGTCTTTCCACTATAGTCTCCACTTTATTCTGTCCACTACAGCCTTTCCACTATAGTCTTTCCACTATAGTCTGTCCACTTTAGTCTTTCCGTTATTCTCTGTAAACTTTAGTCTTTCCACTATAGTCTCTACTTTATTCTGTCCACTACAGTCTTTCCACTATAGTCTTTCCACTATAGTCTGTCCACTTTAGTCTTTCAACTTTAGTTTTTCCACTTTAGTCTTTCCACTATAGTCCGTCCACTTTAGTCTTTCCACTATTCTCTGTCCACTTTAGTCTTTCCACTATAGTATCCACTTTATTCTGTCCACTACAGTCTTTCCACTGTAGTCTTTCCACTATGGTCTATCCACTTTAGTCTTTCCACTATTCTCTGTCCACTTTAGTCTTTCCACTCTAGTCTCCACTTTATACTGTCCACTACAGTCTTTCCACTATAGTCTTTCCACTATAGTCTGTCCACTTTAGTCTTTCCACTTTAGTCTTTCCAATACTCTCTGTCCACTTTAGTCTTTCCACTATAGTCTCCACTTTATTCTGTCCACTACAGTCTTTCCACTATAGTCTTTCCACTATAGTCTGTCCACTTTAGTCTTTCCACTATTCTCTGTCCACTATAGTCTTTCCACTATAGTCTTTCCAATATAGTCTGTCCACTTTAGTCTTTCCACTTTAGTCTTTCCACCTTAGTCTGTCCACTTTAGTCTTTCCACAATAGTCTGTCCACTTTAGTCTTTCCACTATTCTCTGTCCACTTTAGTCTTTTCACTTTAGTCTTTCCACTATAGTCTCCACTTTATTCTGTCCACTACAGTCTTTCCACTATAGTCTTTCCACTATAGTCTGTCCACTTTAGTCTTTCCACTTTAATCTTTTCTCTTTAGTCTGTCCACTTTAGTCTTTCCACTATAGTCTGTCCACTTTAGTCTTTCCACTTTTGTCTTTCCACTTTATTCTTTCCACTTCAGTGTGTACACTTTAGTCTGTCCGCTGAGTCTTTCCACTTCAGTCTTTCCACTATAGTCTGTCCACTTTAGTCTTTCCACTTTAGTCTTTCCACTATAGTCTCCACTTTACTCTGTCCACTACAGTCTTTCCACTTTAGTCTTTCCAATACTCTCTGTCCATTTTAGTCTTTCCACTTTAGTCTTTCCATTATAGTCTCCACTTTATTCTGTCCACTACAGTCTTTCCACTATAGTCTTTCCACTATAGTCTGTCCACTTTAGTCTTTCCACTATTCTCTGTCCACTTTAGTCTTTCCACTATAGTCTCCACTTTATTCTGTCAACTACAGTCTTTCCACTATAGTCTTTCCACTATAGTTTGTCCACTTTAGTCTTTCCACTTTAGTTTTTCCACTTTAGTCTTTCCACTATAGTCCGTCCACTTTAGTCTTTTCACTATTCTCTCTCCACTTTAGTCTTTCCACTATAGTCTCCACTTTACTCTGTCCACTACAGTCTTTCCACTTTAGTCTTTCCAATACTCTCTGTCCACTTTAGTCTTTCCACTTTAGTCTTTCCATTATAGTCTCCACTTTATTCTGTCCACTACAGTCTTTCCACTATAGTCTTTCCACTATAGTCTGTCCACTTTAGTCTTTCCACTATAGTTTGTCCACTTTAGTCTTTCCACTTTAGTTTTTCCACTTTAGTCTTTCCACTATAGTCCGTCCACTTTAGTCTTTCCACTATTCTCTGTCCACTTTAGTCTTTCCACTATAGTATCCACTTTATTCTGTCCACTACAGTCTTTCCACTGTAGTCTTTCCACTATGGTCTATCCACTTTAGTCTTTCCACTATTCTCTGTCCACTTTAGTCTTTCCACTCTAGTCTCCACTTTATACTGTCCACTACAGTCTTTCCACTATAGTCTTTCCACTATAGTCTGTCCACTTTAGTCTTTCCACTTTAGTCTTTCCAATACTCTCTGTCCACTTTAGTCTTTCCACTATAGTCTCCACTTTATTCTGTCCACTACAGTCTTTCCACTATAGTCTTTCCACTATAGTCTGTCCACTTTAGTCTTTCCACTATTCTCTGTCCACTATAGTCTTTCCACTATAGTCTTTCCAATATAGTCTGTCCACTTTAGTCTTTCCACTTTAGTCTTTCCACCTTAGTCTGTCCACTTTAGTCTTTCCACAATAGTCTGTCCACTTTAGTCTTTCCACTATTCTCTGTCCACTTTAGTCTTTTCACTTTAGTCTTTCCACTATAGTCTCCACTTTATTCTGTCCACTACAGTCTTTCCACTATAGTCTTTCCACTATAGTCTGTCCACTTTAGTCTTTCCACTTTAATCTTTTCTCTTTAGTCTGTCCACTTTAGTCTTTCCACTATAGTCTGTCCACTTTAGTCTTTCCACCTTAGTCTGTCCACTTTAGTCTTTCCACAATAGTCTGTCCACTTTAGTCTTTCCACTATTCTCTGTCCACTTTAGTCTTTTCACTTTAGTCTTTCCACTATAGTCTCCACTTTATTCTGTCCACTACAGTCTTTCCACTATAGTCTTTCCACTATAGTCTGTCCACTTTAGTCTTTCCACTTTAATCTTTTCTCTTTAGTCTGTCCACTTTAGTCTTTCCACTATAGTCTGTCCACTTTAGTCTTTCCACTTTAGTCTTTCCACTTTATTCTTTCCACTTCAGTGTGTACACTTTAGTCTGTCCGCTGAGTCTTTCCACTTCAGTCTTTCCACTATAGTCTGTCCACTTTAGTCTTTCCACTTTAGTCTTTCCACTATAGTCTCCACTTTACTCTGTCCACTACAGTCTTTCCACTTTAGTCTTTCCAATACTCTCTGTCCACTTTAGTCTTTCCACTTTAGTCTTTCCATTATAGTCTCCACTTTATTCTGTCCACTACAGTCTTTCCACTATAGTCTTTCCACTATAGTCTGTCCACTTTAGTCTTTCCACTATTCTCTGTCCACTTTAGTCTTTCCACTATAGTCTCCACTTTATTCTGTCCACTACAGTCTTTCCACTATATTCTTTCCACTATAGTCTGTCCACTTTAGTCTGTCCACTTTAGTCTTTCCAATATTGTCTATCCACTTTAGTCTTTCCACTTTAGTCTTTCCACTTTATTCTGTCCACTTCAGTGTGTACACTTTAGTCTGTCCACTTTAGTCTTTCCACTATATTCTGTCCACTTTAGTCTTTCCACTTTAGTCTTTCCACTTTGTTCTCTCCACTTCAGTGTGTACACTTTAGTCTGTCCACTGAGTCTTTCCACTTCAGTCTTTCCACTATAGTCTGTCCACTTTAGTCTTTCCACTTTAGTCTTTCCACTTTCCAAAGTCTAGTCTAGTCTTTCCAAGACTTTCTTATAGTCTTTCCACTATAGTCTCCACTTTATTCTGTCCACTACAGTCTTCCACTTTAGTCTTTCGAATATTCTCTGTTCACTTTAGTCTTTCCACTCCACGTCTCCACTTTATTCTGTCCACTACAGTCTTTCCACTATTGTCTTTCCACTATAGTCTGTCCACTTTAGTCTTTCCGATATTCTCTGTCCACTTTAGTCTTTCCACTCCACGTCTCCACTTTATTCTGTCCACTACAGTCTTTCCACTATAGTCTTTCCACTATAGTCTGTCCACTTTAGTCTTTCCACTTTAGTTTTTCCACTTTAGTCTTTCCACTATAGTCCGTCCACTTTAGTCTTTCCACTATTCTCTGTCCACTTTAGCCTTTCCACTATAGTCTCCACTTTATTCTGTCCACTGCAGTCTTTCGACTATAGTCTTTCCACTATAGTCTATCCACTTTAGTCTTTCCACTATTCTCTGTCCACTTTAGTCTTTCCACTCTAGTCTCCACTTTATACTGTCCACTACAGTCTTTCCACTATAGTCTTTCCACTATAGTCTGTCCACTTTAGTCTTTCCACTTTAGTCTTTCCACTATTCTCTGTCCACTATAGTCTTTCCACTATATTCTTTCCAATATAGTCAGTCCACTTTAGTCTTTCCACTTTAGTCTTTCCACCTTAGTCTGTCCACTTTAGTCTTTCCACTATTCTCTGTCCACTTTAGTCTTTCCACTCTAGTCTCCACTTTATACTGTCCACTACAGTCTTTCCACTATAGTCTTTCCACTATAGTCTGTCCACTTTAGTCTTTCCACTATAGTCTTTCCACTATTCTCTGTCCACTATAGTCTTTCCACTATATTCTTTCCAATATAGTCAGTCCACTTTAGTCTTTCCACTTTAGTCTTTCCACCTTAGTCTGTCCACTTTAGTCTTTCCACTATAGTCTGTCCACTTTAGTTTTTTCACTATTCTCTGTCCACTTTAGTCTTTTCACTTTAGTCTTTCCACTATAGTCTCCACTTTATTCTGTCCACTAAAGTCTTTCCACTATAGTCTTTCCACTATAGTCTGTCCACTTTAGTCTTTCCACTTTAGTCTTTCCACTATAGTCTCCACTTTACTCTGTCCACTACAGTCTTTCCACTTTAGTCTTTCCAATACTCTCTGTCCACTTTAGTCTTTCCACTTTAGTCTTTCCATTATAGTCTCCACTTTATTCTGTCCACTACAGTCTTTCCACTATAGTCTTTCCACTATAGTCTGTCCACTTTAGTCTTTCCACTATTCTCTGTCCACTTTAGTCTTTCCACTATAGTCTCCACTTTATTCTGTCAACTACAGTCTTTCCACTATAGTCTTTCCACTATAGTTTGTCCACTTTAGTCTTTCCACTTTAGTTTTTCCACTTTAGTCTTTCCACTATAGTCCGTCCACTTTAGTCTTTTCACTATTCTCTGTCCACTTTAGTCTTTCCACTATAGTCTCCACTTTACTCTGTCCACTACAGTCTTTCCACTTTAGTCTTTCCAATACTCTCTGTCCACTTTAGTCTTTCCACTTTAGTCTTTCCATTATAGTCTCCACTTTATTCTGTCCACTACAGTCTTTCCACTATAGTCTTTCCACTATAGTCTGTCCACTTTAGTCTTTCCACTATAGTTTGTCCACTTTAGTCTTTCCACTTTAGTTTTTCCACTTTAGTCTTTCCACTATAGTCCGTCCACTTTAGTCTTTCCACTATTCTCTGTCCACTTTAGTCTTTCCACTATAGTATCCACTTTATTCTGTCCACTACAGTCTTTCCACTGTAGTCTTTCCACTATGGTCTATCCACTTTAGTCTTTCCACTATTCTCTGTCCACTTTAGTCTTTCCACTCTAGTCTCCACTTTATACTGTCCACTACAGTCTTTCCACTATAGTCTTTCCACTATAGTCTGTCCACTTTAGTCTTTCCACTTTAGTCTTTCCAATACTCTCTGTCCACTTTAGTCTTTCCACTATAGTCTCCACTTTATTCTGTCCACTACAGTCTTTCCACTATAGTCTTTCCACTATAGTCTGTCCACTTTAGTCTTTCCACTATTCTCTGTCCACTATAGTCTTTCCACTATAGTCTTTCCAATATAGTCTGTCCACTTTAGTCTTTCCACTTTAGTCTTTCCACCTTAGTCTGTCCACTTTAGTCTTTCCACAATAGTCTGTCCACTTTAGTCTTTCCACTATTCTCTGTCCACTTTAGTCTTTTCACTTTAGTCTTTCCACTATAGTCTCCACTTTATTCTGTCCACTACAGTCTTTCCACTATAGTCTTTCCACTATAGTCTGTCCACTTTAGTCTTTCCACTTTAATCTTTTCTCTTTAGTCTGTCCACTTTAGTCTTTCCACTATAGTCTGTCCACTTTAGTCTTTCCACCTTAGTCTGTCCACTTTAGTCTTTCCACAATAGTCTGTCCACTTTAGTCTTTCCACTATTCTCTGTCCACTTTAGTCTTTTCACTTTAGTCTTTCCACTATAGTCTCCACTTTATTCTGTCCACTACAGTCTTTCTACTATAGTCTTTCCACTATAGTCTGTCCACTTTAGTCTTTCCACTTTAATCTTTTCTCTTTAGTCTGTCCACTTTAGTCTTTCCACTATAGTCTGTCCACTTTAGTCTTTCCACTTTAGTCTTTCCACTTTATTCTTTCCACTTCAGTGTGTACACTTTAGTCTGTCCGCTGAGTCTTTCCACTTCAGTCTTTCCACTATAGTCTGTCCACTTTAGTCTTTCCACTTTAGTCTTTCCACTATAGTCTCCACTTTACTCTGTCCACTACAGTCTTTCCACTTTAGTCTTTCCAATACTCTCTGTCCACTTTAGTCTTTCCACTTTAGTCTTTCCATTATAGTCTCCACTTTATTCTGTCCACTACAGTCTTTCCACTATAGTCTTTCCACTATAGTCTGTCCACTTTAGTCTTTCCACTATTCTCTGTCCACTTTAGTCTTTCCACTATAGTCTCCACTTTATTCTGTCCACTACAGTCTTTCCACTATATTCTTTCCACTATAGTCTGTCCACTTTAGTCTGTCCACTTTAGTCTTTCCAATATTGTCTATCCACTTTAGTCTTTCCACTTTAGTCTTTCCACTTTATTCTGTCCACTTCAGTGTGTACACTTTAGTCTGTCCACTTTAGTCTTTCCACTACATTCTGTCCACTTTAGTCTTTCCACTTTAGTCTTTCCACTTTGTTCTCTCCACTTCAGTGTGTACACTTTAGTCTGTCCACTGAGTCTTTCCACTTCAGTCTTTCCACTATAGTCTGTCCACTTTAGTCTTTCCACTTTAGTCTTTCCACTTTCCAAAGTCTAGTCTAGTCTTTCCAAGACTTTCTTATAGTCTTTCCACTATAGTCTCCACTTTATTCTGTCCACTACAGTCTTCCACTTTAGTCTTTCGAATATTCTCTGTTCACTTTAGTCTTTCCACTCCACGTCTCCCCTTTATTCTGTCCACTACAGTCTTTCCACTATTGTCTTTCCACTATAGTCTGTCCACTTTAGTCTTTCCGATATTCTCTGTCCACTTTAGTCTTTCCACTCCACGTCTCCACTTTATTCTGTCCACTACAGTCTTTCCACTATAGTCTTTCCACTATAGTCTGTCCACTTTAGTCTTTCCACTTTAGTTTTTCCACTTTAGTCTTTCCACTATAGTCCGTCCACTTTAGTCTTTCCACTATTCTCTGTCCACTTTAGCCTTTCCACTATAGTCTCCACTTTATTCTGTCCACTGCAGTCTTTCGACTATAGTCTTTCCACTATAGTCTATCCACTTTAGTCTTTCCACTATTCTCTGTCCACTTTAGTCTTTCCACTCTAGTCTCCACTTTATACTGTCCACTACAGTCTTTCCACTATAGTCTTTCCACTATAGTCTGTCCACTTTAGTCTTTCCACTTTAGTCTTTCCACTATTCTCTGTCCACTATAGTCTTTCCACTATATTCTTTCCAATATAGTCAGTCCACTTTAGTCTTTCCACTTTAGTCTTTCCACCTTAGTCTGTCCACTTTAGTCTTTCCACTATAGTCTGTCCACTTTAGTTTTTCCACTATTCTCTGTCCACTTTAGTCTTTTCACTTTAGTCTTTCCACTATAGTCTCCACTTTATTCTGTCCACTAAAGTCTTTCCACTATAGTCTTTCCACTATAGTCTGTCCACTTTAGTCTTTCCACTTTAATCTTTTCTCTTTAGTCTGTCCACTTTAGTCTTTCCACTATAGTCTGTCCACTTTAGTCTTTCCACTTTAGACTTTCCACTTTATTCTGTCCACTTCAGTGTGTACACTTTAGTTTGTCCACTGAGTCTTTCCACTTCAGTCTTTCCACTATAGTCTGTCCACTTTAGTCCTTCCACTTTAGTCTTTCCACTATAGTCTCCACTTTACTCTGTCCACTACAGTCTTCCACTTTAGTCTTTCCAATATTCTCTGTTCACTTTAGTCTTTCCACTCCACGTCTCCACTTTATTCTGTCCACAACAGTCTTTCCACTATATTCTTTCCACTATAGTCTGTCCACTTTAGTCTTTCCACTATTCTCTGTCCACTTTAGTCTTTCCACTATAGTCTCCACTTTATTCTGTCCACTACAGTCTTTCCACTATAGTCTTTCCACTATAGTTTGTCCTTTAGTCTTTCCACTTTAGTTTTTCCACTTTAGCCTTTCCACTATAGTCCGTCCACTTTAGTCTTTCCACTATTCTCTGTCCACTTTAGTCTTTCCACTATAGTCTCCACTTTATTCTGTCCACTACAGTCTTTTCACTATAGTCTTTCCACTATAGTCTGTCCACTTTAGTCTGTCCACTTTAGTCTTTCCACTATAGTCTATCCACTTTAGTCTTTCCACTTTAGTCTTTCCTCTTTATTCTGTCCACTTCAGTGTGTACACTTTAGTCTGTCCACTTTAGTCTTTCCACTATATTCTGTCCACTTCAGTCTTTCCACTTTATTCTTTCCACTTTCTTCTGTCCACTTCAGTGTGTACACTTTAGTCTGTCCACTGAGTCTTTCCACTTCAGTCTTTCCACTATAGTCTGTCCACTTTAGTCTTTCCACTTTAGTCTTTCCACTTTCCAAAGTCTAGTCTAGTCTTTCCAAGACTTTCCTATAGTCTTTCCACTATAGTCTCCACTTTATTCTGTCCACTACAGTCTTCCACTTTAGTCTTTCCACTTTAGTCTTTCCACTGTAGTCTCCACTTTACTCTGTCCACTACAGTCTTTCCACTTTAGTCTTTCCAATACTCTCTGTCCACTTTAGTCTTTCCACTTTAGTCTTTCCATTATAGTCTCCACTTTATTCTGTCCACTACAGTCTTTCCACTATAGTCGATCCACTTTAGTCTTTCCACTATTCTCTGTCCACTTTAGTCTTTCCACTATAGTCTCCACTTTATTCTGTCCACTACAGTCTTTCCACTATGGTCTTTCCACTATAGTCTGTCCACTTTAGTCTTTCCACTTTAGTTTTTCCACTTTAGTCTTTCCACTATAGTCCGTCCACTTTAGTCTTTCCACTATTCTCTGTCCACTTTAGTCTTTCCACTATAGGCTTCACTTTATTCTGTCTACTACAGTCTTTCCACTATAGTCTTTCCACTATAGTCTCCACTTTACTCTGTCCACTACAGTCTTTCCACTTTAGTCTTTCCAATACTCTCTGTCCACTTTAGTCTTTCCACTTTAGTCTTTCCACTCTAGTCTCCACTTTATACTTTCCACTACAGTCTTTCCACTATAGTCTTTCCACTATAGTCTGTCCACTTTAGTCTTTCCACTTTAGTCTTTCCACTATAGTCTCCACTTTATTCTGTCCACTACAGTCTTTCCACTATAGTCTTTCCACTATAGTCTGTCCACTTTAGTCTTTCCAATATTCTCTGTCCACTTTAGTCTTTCCACTCCACGTCTCCACTTTATTCTGTCCACTACAGTCTTTCCACTATAGTCTTTCCACTATAGTCTGTCCACTTTAGTCTTTCCACTATTCTCTGTCCACTTTAGTCTTTCCACTATAGTCTCCACTTTATTTGGTCCACTACAGTCTTTCCACTATAGTCTTTCCACTATAGTCTGTCCACTTTAGTCTTTCCACTTTAGTTTTTCCACTTTAGTCTTCCACTATAGTCCGTCCACTTTAGTCTTTCCACTATAGTCTTTCCACTATAGTCTTTCCACTATAGTCTCCACTTTATTCTGTCCACTACAGTCTTTCCACTATAGTCTTTCCACTATAGTCTTTCCACTTTAGTCTTTCCACTATTCTCTGTCCACTTTAGTCTTTCCACTATAGTCTCCACTTTATTCTGTCAACTACAGTCTTTCCACTATAGTCTTTCCACTCTAGTCTTCACTTTATACTGTACTGTACTCTCTGTCCACTTTAGTCTTTCCACTATAGTCTGTCCACTTTAGTCTTTCCACTTTAGTCTTTCCAGTACTCTCTGTCCACTTTAGTCTTTCCACTTTAGTCTTTCCACTATAGTCTCCACTTTATTCTGTCCACTACAGTCTTTCCACTATAGTCTTTCCACTATAGTCTGTCCACTTTAGTCTTTCCACTTTAGTTTTTCCACTTTAGTCTGTCCACTTCAGTCTTTCCACTATAGTCTCCACTTTATTCTGTCCACTACAGTCTTTCCACTATAGTCTTTCCATAATAGTCTGTCCACTTTAGTCTTTCCACTATTCTCTGTCCACTTTAGTCTTTCCACTATAGTCTTTCCAATATAGTCTGTCCACTTTAGTCTTTCCACTTTAGTCTTTCCACCTTAGTCTGTCCACTTTAGTCTTTCCACTATAGTCTGTCCACTTTAGTCTTTCCACTTTAGTCTTTCCACTTTAGTCTTTCCACTTTATTCTGTCCACTTCAGTGTGTACACTTTAGTCTGTCCACTTTAGTCTTTCCACTATAGTCTGTCCACTTTAGTCTTTCCACTTTAGTCTTTCCACTTTATTCTGTCCAATTCAGTGTGTACACTTTAGTCTGTCCACTGAGTCTTTCCACTTCAGTCTTTCCACTATAGTCTGTCCACTACAGTCTTTCCACTATAGTCTTTCCACTATAGTCGATCCACTTTAGTCTTTCCACTATTCTCTGTCCACTTTAGTCTTTCCACTATAGTCTCCACTTTATTCTGTCCACTACAGTCTTTCCACTATGGTCTTTCCACTATAGTCTGTCCACTTTAGTCTTTCCACTTTAGTCTTTCCAGTACTCTCTGTCCACTTTAGTCTTTCCACTATAGTCTCCACTTTATTCTGTCCACTACAGTCTTTCCACTATAGTCTTTCCACTATAGTCTGTCCACTTTAGTCTTTCCACTTTAGTTTTTCCACTTTAGTCTGTCCACTTCAGTCTTTCCATTATAGTCTCCACTTTATTCTGTCCACTGCAGTCTTTCCACTATAGTCTTTCCATTATAGTCTGTCCACTTTAGTCTTTCCACTATTCTCTGTCCACTTTAGTCTTTCCACTATAGTCTTTCCAATATAGTCTGTCCACTTTAGTCTTTCCACTTTAGTCTTTCCACCTTAGTCTGTCCACTTTAGTCTTTCCACTATAGTCTGTCCACTTTAGTCTTTCCACTATTCTCTGTCCACTTTAGTCTTTCCACTTTAGTCTTTCCACTTTAGTCTTTCCACTTTATTCTGCCCACTTCAGTGTGTACACTTTAGTCTGTCCACTTTAGTCTTTCCACTATAGTCTGTCCACTTTAGTCTTTCCACTTTAGTCTTTCCACTTTATTCTGTCCAATTCAGTATGTACACTTTAGTCTGTCCACTGAGTCTTTCCACTTCAGTCTTTCCACTATAGTCTGTCCACTTTAGTCTTTCCACTTTAGTCTTTCCACTATAGTCTCCACTTTATTCTGTCCACTACAGTCTTTCCACTTTAGTCTTTCCAATACTCTCTGTCCCCTTTAGTCTGTCCACTTCAGACTTTCCACTATAGTCTTTCCACTATAGTCTGTCCACTTTAGTCTTTCCACTTTAGTCTTTCCACTATAGTCTGTCCACTTTAGTCTTTCCACTATTCTCTGTCCACTTTAGTCTTTCCACTATAGTCTCCACTTTATTCTGTCCACTACAGTCTTTCCACTATAGTCTTTCCACTATAGTCTGTCCACTTTAGTCTTTCCACTTTAGTCTTTCCACTTTATTCTGTCCAATTCAGTGTGTACACTTTAGTCTGTCCACTGAGTCTTTCCACTTCAGTCTTTCCACTATAGTCTGTCCACTTTAGTCTTTCCACTTTAGTCTTTCCACTATAGTCTCCACTTTATTCTGTCCACTACAGTCTTTCCACTTTAGTCTTTCCAATACTCTCTGTCCCCTTTAGTCTGTCCACTTCAGACTTTCCACTATAGTCTTTCCACTATAGTCTGTCCACTTTAGTCTTTCCACTTTAGTCTTTCCACTATAGTCTGTCCACTTTAGTCTTTCCACTATTCTCTGTCCACTTTAGTCTTTCCACTATAGTCTCCACTTTATTCTGTCCACTACAGTCTTTCCACTATAGTCTTTCCACTATAGTCTGTCCACTTTAGTCTTTCCACTTTAGTCTTTCCACTTTATTCTGTCCAATTCAGTGTGTACACTTTAGTCTGTCCACTGAGTCTTTCCACTTCAGTCTTTCCACTATAGTCTGTCCACTTTAGTCTTTCCACTTTAGTCTTTCCACTATAGTCTCCACTTTATTCTGTCCACTACAGTCTTTCCACTTTAGTCTTTCCAATACTCTCTGTCCCCTTTAGTCTGTCCACTTCAGACTTTCCACTATAGTCTTTCCACTATAGTCTGTCCACTTTAGTCTTTCCACTTTAGTCTTTCCACTATAGTCTGTCCACTTTAGTCTTTCCACTATTCTCTGTCCACTTTAGTCTTTCCACTGTAGTCTCCACTTTATTCTGTCCACTACAGTCTTTCCACTATAGTCTTTCCACTATAGTCTATCCACTTTAGTCTTTCCACTATTCTCTGTCCACTTTAGTCTTTCCACTTTAGTCTCCACTTTCGTCTCCACTTTATACTGTCTACTACAGTCTTTCCACTATAGTCTTTCCACTATCGTCTGTCCACTTTAGTCTTTCCACTTTAGTCTTTCCACTATAGTCCCCACTTTATTCTGTCCACTACAGTCTTTCCACTATAGTCTTTCCACTATAGTCTTTCCACTTTAGTCTTTCCACTATTCTCTGTCCACTTTAGTCTTTCCACTATAGTCTCCACTTTATTCTGTCAACTACAGTCTTTCCACTATAGTCTTTCCACTCTAGTCTTCACTTTATACTGTACTGTACTCTCTGTCCACTTTAGTCTTTCCACTATAGTCTGTCCACTTTAGTCTTTCCACTTTAGTCTTTCCAGTACTCTCTGTCCACTTTAGTCTTTCCACTTTAGTCTTTCCACTATAGTCTCCACTTTATTCTGTCCACTACAGTCTTTCCACTATAGTCTTCCCACTATAGTCTGTCCACTTTAGTCTTTCCACTTTAGTTTTTCCACTTTAGTCTGTCCACTTCAGTCTTTCCACTATAGTCTCCACTTTATTCTGTCCACTACAGTCTTTCCACTATAGTCTTTCCATAATAGTCTGTCCACTTTAGTCTTTCCACTATTCTCTGTCCACTTTAGTCTTTCCACTATAGTCTTTCCAATATAGTCTGTCCACTTTAGTCTTTCCACTTTAGTCTTTCCACCTTAGTCTGTCCACTTTAGTCTTTCCACTATAGTCTGTCCACTTTAGTCTTTCCACTATTCTCTGTCCACTTTAGTCTTTCCACTTTAGTCTTTCCACTTTAGTCTTTCCACTTTATTCTGTCCACTTCAGTGTGTACACTTTAGTCTGTCCACTTTAGTCTTTCCACTATAGTCTGTCCACTTTAGTCTTTCCACTTTAGTCTTTCCACTTTATTCTGTCCAATTCAGTGTGTACACTTTAGTCTGTCCACTGAGTCTTTCCACTTCAGTCTTTCCACTATAGTCTGTCCACTACAGTCTTTCCACTATAGTCTTTCCACTATAGTCGATCCACTTTAGTCTTTCCACTATTCTCTGTCCACTTTAGTCTTTCCACTATAGTCTCCACTTTATTCTGTCCACTACAGTCTTTCCACTATGGTCTTTCCACTATAGTCTGTCCACTTTAGTCTTTCCACTTTAGTCTTTCCACTATAGTCTTTCCATAATAGTCTGTCCACTTTAGTCTTTCCACTATTCTCTGTCCACTTTAGTCTTTCCACTATAGTCTTTCCAATATAGTCTGTCCACTTTAGTCTTTCCACTTTAGTCTTTCCACCTTAGTCTGTCCACTTTAGTCTTTCCACTATAGTCTGTCCACTTTAGTCTTTCCACTATTCTCTGTCCACTTTAGTCTTTCCACTTTAGTCTTTCCTCTTTATTCTGTCCACTTCAGTGTGTACACTTTAGTCTGTCCACTTTAGTCTTTCCACTATATTCTGTCCACTTCAGTCTTTCCACTTTATTCTTTCCACTTTCTTCTGTCCACTTCAGTGTGTACACTTTAGTCTGTCCACTGAGTCTTTCCACTTCAGTCTTTCCACTATAGTCTGTCCACTTTAGTCTTTCCACTTTAGTCTTTCCACTTTCCAAAGTCTAGTCTAGTCTTTCCAAGACTTTCCTATAGTCTTTCCACTATAGTCTCCACTTTATTCTGTCCACTACAGTCTTTCCACTTTAGTCTTTCCAATACTCTCTGTCCACTTTAGTCTTTCCACTTTAGTCTTTCCATTATAGTCTCCACTTTATTCTGTCCACTACAGTCTTTCCACTATAGTCGATCCACTTTAGTCTTTCCACTATTCTCTGTCCACTTTAGTCTTTCCACTATAGTCTCCACTTTATTCTGTCCACTACAGTCTTTCCACTATGGTCTTTCCACTATAGTCTGTCCACTTTAGTCTTTCCACTTTAGTTTTTCCACTTTAGTCTTTCCACTATAGTCCGTCCACTTTAGTCTTTCCACTATTCTCTGTCCACTTTAGTCTTTCCACTATAGGCTTCACTTTATTCTGTCTACTACAGTCTTTCCACTATAGTCTTTCCACTATAGTCTCCACTTTACTCTGTCCACTACAGTCTTTCCACTTTAGTCTTTCCAATACTCTCTGTCCACTTTAGTCTTTCCACTTTAGTCTTTCCACTCTAGTCTCCACTTTATACTTTCCACTACAGTCTTTCCACTATAGTCTTTCCACTATAGTCTGTCCACTTTAGTCTTTCCACTTTAGTCTTTCCACTATAGTCTCCACTTTATTCTGTCCACTACAGTCTTTCCACTATAGTCTTTCCACTATAGTCTGTCCACTTTAGTCTTTCCAATATTCTCTGTCCACTTTAGTCTTTCCACTCCACGTCTCCACTTTATTCTGTCCACTACAGTCTTTCCACTATAGTCTTTCCACTATAGTCTGTCCACTTTAGTCTTTCCACTATTCTCTGTCCACTTTAGTCTTTCCACTATAGTCTCCACTTTATTTGGTCCACTACAGTCTTTCCACTATAGTCTTTCCACTATAGTCTGTCCACTTTAGTCTTTCCACTTTAGTTTTTCCACTTTAGTCTTTCCACTATAGTCCGTCCACTTTAGTCTTTCCACTATAGTCTTTCCACTATAGTCTTTCCACTATAGTCTCCACTTTATTCTGTCCACTACAGTCTTTCCACTATAGTCTTTCCACTATAGTCTTTCCACTTTAGTCTTTCCACTATTCTCTGTCCACTTTAGTCTTTCCACTATAGTCTCCACTTTATTCTGTCAACTACAGTCTTTCCACTATAGTCTTTCCACTCTAGTCTTCACTTTATACTGTACTGTACTCTCTGTCCACTTTAGTCTTTCCACTATAGTCTGTCCACTTTAGTCTTTCCACTTTAGTCTTTCCAGTACTCTCTGTCCACTTTAGTCTTTCCACTTTAGTCTTTCCACTATAGTCTCCACTTTATTCTGTCCACTACAGTCTTTCCACTATAGTCTTTCCACTATAGTCTGTCCACTTTAGTCTTTCCACTTTAGTTTTTCCACTTTAGTCTGTCCACTTCAGTCTTTCCACTATAGTCTCCACTTTATTCTGTCCACTACAGTCTTTCCACTATAGTCTTTCCATAATAGTCTGTCCACTTTAGTCTTTCCACTATTCTCTGTCCACTTTAGTCTTTCCACTATAGTCTTTCCAATATAGTCTGTCCACTTTAGTCTTTCCACTTTAGTCTTTCCACCTTAGTCTGTCCACTTTAGTCTTTCCACTATAGTCTGTCCACTTTAGTCTTTCCACTATAGTCTCCACTTTATTCTGTCCACTACAGTCTTTCCACTATGGTCTTTCCACTATAGTCTGTCCACTTTAGTCTTTCCACTTTAGTCTTTCCAGTACTCTCTGTCCACTTTAGTCTTTCCACTATAGTCTCCACTTTATTCTGTCCACTACAGTCTTTCCACTATAGTCTTTCCAATATAGTCTGTCCACTTTAGTCTTTCCACTTTAGTCTTTCCACCTTAGTCTGTCCACTTTAGTCTTTCCACTATAGTCTGTCCACTTTAGTCTTTCCACTTTAGTTTTTCCACTTTAGTCTGTCCACTTCAGTCTTTCCATTATAGTCTCCACTTTATTCTGTCCACTGCAGTCTTTCCACTATAGTCTTTCCATTATAGTCTGTCCACTTTAGTCTTTCCACTATTCTCTGTCCACTTTAGTCTTTCCACTATAGTCTTTCCAATATAGTCTGTCCACTTTAGTCTTTCCACTTTAGTCTTTCCACCTTAGTCTGTCCACTTTAGTCTTTCCACTATAGTCTGTCCACTTTAGTCTTTCCACTATTCTCTGTCCACTTTAGTCTTTCCACTTTAGTCTTTCCACTTTAGTCTTTCCACTTTATTCTGCCCACTTCAGTGTGTACACTTTAGTCTGTCCACTTTAGTCTTTCCACTATAGTCTGTCCACTTTAGTCTTTCCACTTTAGTCTTTCCACTTTATTCTGTCCAATTCAGTATGTACACTTTAGTCTGTCCACTGAGTCTTTCCACTTCAGTCTTTCCACTATAGTCTGTCCACTTTAGTCTTTCCACTTTAGTCTTTCCACTATAGTCTCCACTTTATTCTGTCCACTACAGTCTTTCCACTTTAGTCTTTCCAATACTCTCTGTCCCCTTTAGTCTGTCCACTTCAGACTTTCCACTATAGTCTTTCCACTATAGTCTGTCCACTTTAGTCTTTCCACTTTAGTCTTTCCACTATAGTCTGTCCACTTTAGTCTTTCCACTATTCTCTGTCCACTTTAGTCTTTCCACTATAGTCTCCACTTTATTCTGTCCACTACAGTCTTTCCACTATAGTCTTTCCACTATAGTCTGTCCACTTTAGTCTTTCCACTTTAGTCTTTCCACTTTATTCTGTCCAATTCAGTGTGTACACTTTAGTCTGTCCACTGAGTCTTTCCACTTCAGTCTTTCCACTATAGTCTGTCCACTTTAGTCTTTCCACTTTAGTCTTTCCACTATAGTCTCCACTTTATTCTGTCCACTACAGTCTTTCCACTTTAGTCTTTCCAATACTCTCTGTCCCCTTTAGT